>OX457049.1:17437408-17759432 GCA_949752735.1 Lumbricus terrestris
CACATTGACGTTGCCTCGACAGGATTCCACCCACGTCACGACTGCTTCCATGAGACGATTCGCAGTCCCGCTGAAGAACTGAAGTAGCCAGATGCCACTGCTCCCAGATCACACGTCGCAACATCCAGGTATGACTTTTAACACACCCGAGTGTCAACAGCGACGAACGTCCTATCCAACAGCCCCAACGACCAGCCAGATCCTGATCAGTGCCCAACGTGTCCCCGATCATCAACATCACGACACACGTCAGCAGAAGTAGTCTCAGGAACACGACCTGACGCCGTCCATGCTTCCACGATTTCACTCGGACGTAGACGCTATCCACGATCCCCGACTCCAGATCAGCGAACCACTGCAAAGAAACTTGCACACAAGTCTGAGCTTTCATGAAATCTATTACATGGCAACTATCCGAAGCAAAGCCATAATGTGTCAACAACACAACACAACATGCAACTGTCACACATATCACCACCGTATGACACCACACAACCATCCATGCCACTCGAATCTCAACACAGTAACATCTGATGTGCCAAAACACCATCTTCATCAATGTGTCTCGTATCTGCATCACCACAGAATCAACCAGCCACGACAACACAACATCAACTTGAAGACACCTAATGAAGGTAACAATGCACTCATTCACTGCAACAACTCGATCATACCTCACTGAAGATGCAACACCATAACCATGTATCAGCACCTGATCAATCATCTCTGAAGACACAATACCATAATCATGTATCAACACACGATCAAACATCACTGACGATGCAACACCATAATCATGTATCAGCACACAATCAATCATCTTTGAAGACACAATACCATAATCATGTATCAACACACGATCACACATCACTGACGATGCAACACCATAAACATGTAACAGCACACGATCACACATCACTGACGATGCAACACCATCAACATGTAACAGCACACGATCACACATCACTGACGATGCAACACCATAATCATGTATCAACACAATCTCATTCATCATTCTGTCATACAACAGACCTTTAATCCGAATGCTGTTGTCACCATGCTCGTACAACAGATCCACAAAACTGAGATGCCACTGTCCAATATGAACACCCGAGTACAACATGAACTCCAATCCATGCAAAGCAGACAGAACCAAACTGCACGCCACTGCAACATCACTGCACACAGCCATACGCTCCTCACATTCACTGAACTTCCCATTTGTCTCAACAGGAGGACCAGTATCAACAATATCTGCATGCAACGCACCTCCCATTTCCACACACAAGTCAGCTTGTAAGCGAGATTTCTTCAACTTCATTCTAAGTTTACAAAACAATGCCCTCGCTCTTTTCAACTTAATGGCTTTCGTTACCCCATGCGATGAACGAGCATTTTCTATGCCCTGCGACTGAATAGGCCTATACTCAGTCAGCCCAGACACACACGCCTCATCGCACACACCGAACTGTACATTGGTCTCAACGAGACAACCAATCTCAACAACAGAATCATTCAAGGCCTCGGCCAAACCCTGCGGCAAATCATACGCAGTACAGACAGAAACATCCGAATCATTGCTCCACGCTTCATCGCACCCAGCACCAATCTTATCGGCACTTGAAACACGCATACACGCATCAATGCACACATCTTGCGAGTCATTCAAATCTTGATACAAATCCTCGACAACATCATGCGTACACTCATCACATACATTCGACAACACGCTATCCTCGGTCAGGCATCCAACCTCAACAAAAGAATCATGCAAAGTACTTACACTACCATGCTCATCCAACCGTGTACTCATACCAAAGTCCAGTACAGAAACACCTTCCACAGGATCCACAGTGTCAATCAACGACTCCAACACAGAATCATTTTGTACGTCGTTGTCATCAAACAAACCACACCCAGACACATAGTCAAAAGCATCGTCGTACACATGTATCTGTTCCATTGTCTGCATATCGTCACTGACATGATGTAAGTCAGCGCGAAACACAACCTCGGACTGAATAAGCAGCTTATCGTCTACCATGCATACAGAATCTACGCTATCACCTGACACACCTTCTTTAACTTCTGAGGAAAATGCCCCAATATTCTGACCCTGCTTTGAATTTTCCAAACGTTTTCTACGCACATTCTCCGCCGAAATTTGCAAAGACCGTAATTGATTTTCATCTGCCACTCGCTCTCTAGCCATGTCTTCCCAAATTTCCTTTTCAATCTGCCGACTTGCCACAGACGAAGTACAAATCCCATCCCTTTGTTCACGTTGAAACAGACGCTCAGCAAATATTCCAAATGCATCGCTGCCCCTATTTTCTGGGCTTAATTTCGCTTCCAATTTTCTCAGTTTTCGCCTCTCTTTGCAAGCCACTTGCTTCGCTCGCTTCTCTTCGAAATTTTCCCAAAGTTTCATTGTCCTCAGAAATTACACCTAGGCAATTTTAAACTTCCTCTGTTTCAGAATCACCCGGTAACGCCATATATCACGCTGCACAAACGCACACCCACAATTTCCAAATTTCACAAATGTCCCCGACAGTCCACTTTAAAACTGTCAAAATGCGAAAACCGCAAAACTCAATAGCCCAGGCCCCCACAAAACGAAATGCGAAAAATTTTCGACAAATATCGACAAATGCTCTCACAAAATTTCCCGAAAACCAACCGGACTAACAAATATCCGAAATTTACCACCCGCAATATCGAGCAAAAGGACGGGCCCCCATCTGTAAAGGGTTCATGGCCGTCTAAGGGGATGACTATCAAAGATAAGGCCCGAAATGATATAATAAACTTCGATTTATTCAATAGAGCACTATATTTACAGCGAATTAACAGCGTTACCGTCCAGTAGATACGAAGACGAACAGACCAGAGGTCGAAGCACGGAAGACACACACGACAGCACGGCTAACGAAGCCAAGGAAGACGGATGAACAGCCAGACCACCAACGGGGTGAAGAAGGCGACGTAGAAGATGAACCCGCAGGTAAACTCGCATGACTGCGAGGCAAAGCACACACGACCAGTCTCGACGGGAGACGACCACCACGCTCAGCATACACCACAAGAGAGAGAGAGTAACCCACGCTACAGTTCCTTAAATAGACAGGGCCACTCCTACTACACCCACGTGCCCAGTCAGAGAGAGAGAGAGAGTACGGAAGATCAGGAGGGCTAATGGCTACAATGTATGTATGTATGTATGTATGTATGTATGTATGTATGTATGTATGTATGTATGTATGTATGTATGTATGTATGTATGTATGTATGTATGTATGTATGTATGTATGTATGCATGTATGCATGTATGTATGTATCTGTGACTTGCTTCAGCTCTTGTCTATCCTATCTCAGTCGGTCGATTTCTGCAGTTGGTATGACATCTCATCTACCATTGTTTTTACTAGACGATGCTAAGACACCTTTAAAAGGCTTTTAAAATGCTATATAAAGGTAGTTTGTTTAATGGCCAATTAACTTTTCTCCATCGATGTTATCCGTAATTGGCATCCTCGATGTGCAAATTGATTCATAAAAAATTAATATAAATTAATATGAAACTCACATTTAACATGTTCAAAATCATCACTAAAAATTATCAACCACCGTTTGGAAAGCAAAAGATCTCGAAGTGTTTTAATAATACTATACGCTCTTTATGGCCATTTTTTTGTTTTGTGCACATTTATTTAGTTCTGAGTCTGAACAATGTACACTGCCTGTCAATCCGTTGATTATAATTATTGTAAAGATACATAATTTAGAAGTTGAAATCCATGTGTCATTGCAGTGAGATAAGAAAGGAAGGACAGCGCATTTTCTCAAGGTTGCCTGGCAACCTTTACAAAGCTAATGTTTCTCATGTGAATTATTCAAACGAAGATAATTTCCGTTTTAAACACCAGTTTTACTAATACAAGATTTTGTTTAATGAAACCGAACACTGGTTCAGTATCTTGCTCTTAAGGGCTGCAATATGCCGAGCAAATTTCTGTCCCAGGTAACGAAGAGAAATAAATTATCCATCATTTCAAATGACTATAATCCATAAACAATCATGACAGTCACTCGACCATCAATCAACTGCACTCAATTCATTGCTTTCAATCAATAAATTCAGTCAAATATATTAAATCACTTAGTTTAATTAGCTGCCTAAAAATTACAAATTGGAATATTTATGTATCGATATACGCATAATCAACTACCAGACACCTATAGAGATTATTTCAAATTTAGCCCGTATACACATGAGCGTTGCTTGAGAAATACTAACCCCATTTATATTCCCTTTGCCCGCACTAATACAAGGCTTTCATCTATAAAATGTATTGAACCAAGAACATCGAATAGTATTCCTCTTGATATTCGCTCCCTGCCGTCTCTTCGTCTATTCAAACGGGTGTTTTCTGCCTACATCCAACAAGGAATGTAAACTTCTATAACAACCTGGGAAAATACTGTTAATGCAACTTCATATGGGAGTGTGCACTTGTTTCCGTGTACGTGACTGCACTAACTTTATTTTACTTTCTTGACTAGCCTTTGTTTTTTTGTATATATTATGCTAGTTAAGAATTTATTGTTCATGAATGTGTTTTATTTTCCAGTCGGCTGTGCTTATTTATGACCCAATTCTCTTAGGTGGCCCTGGCTAGCGGGACCTTTGGCCCCATTTGGGTCTCCTGGGCGAACCGACATATTAGATAACTGATGTATATCTATGCTATCTGTAATGAATGTGTTGGTTGCCGAATAAAAATGTTATGTTATGTTGTGTTGTGTTATGTTATGTTATGTTATGATTGCGCGATATCCTATTCTATTATTATACCCTTGATAAAGCCATATTGATCAGGAAGAGGCCGCAGATTACATTAAACCAAAAATGTTCAATCTTTATATACCATCTGAAAGTGTTTTCAGGTGTCTAATTTCTGCATGGGCTAAACGAGTTTTACATGCATTAAAATTAATGTTTGTTTACATTGACCGTCGATATTATTACTCTGTACAACAACAAACACGTTATACTACAAGAAGCTTGATATTCAGGCGCTCAGTTTGTTTTTCGTCACAAGAGAGTCAACTCAACAATATAATTATTATGTTTTATTTAGCAAAAACATAGCTAATGATTTATAGGCTATAACGCCAGAGGTTTAATGGTCATTTTTAGACGCCGTGGAGTCAGATAATCTGAGACGGAGTTAGTAATACTAACTATGATCCAAAATTTGATGAGCATTTAAAAGTGTCAAAAATAAACATAGAACATTTATATCAGATGATTAAATTTTACCAATCGATATAAAAGGCAGTTTTTATTTATATATTGTAGGAAAAAAGCTGTAAAGGGTGTCTTATTGATTGCTCTTACGCTATTCTAAGTATGGCAATTGGATGACTATCTGATCTTCCACTTGTGACGTGAGATGGTTGCCTAGAGTAAAATTAAAAATGAAAGTTCTTCAATGTTGTTGTTGAGGTTGTTACGGAAATCAACATTGTTGTCGTTGTTGTAGCCGCCGACACCGCTATACAACCAAACTATTGTTACTGCAACTACTAGAACTACTCCTTTTACTACTAACATTGCTGCTACCATTGCTACAACCATTAACCCTGCTGCTGATATTGATCCTGTCATTATTGTTGCCTGTGCTTTTGCTATGACATCAAGATCAACTTGACTTACCACTGTTTAAATTAGACCTGCATTTTATATCCTAGACTGCTGGGAATTTGAAATATTATTAATATCCTGTGTGATAATATCGAAACAAAGATAATTAATTTAATCAAACACTTTAAATATGCCTGATCGAGCCTCTTCCACTTGAAGACTTCGCAGTTCCCCCTAAATGTTGGGCATTCTGAAACTCGTTCTGTGTTAATTGGAGGACCCATCAACACCACATTATATAATGGTAAGTGATAAGTATTAAAAGGGTATTTAATCGACTGCTCTTCAACCTCAATTTATAGAGTACAGTTTCGACCCTCCTCTTTTGATAAGTTTAACTCTGCATGTTGATCGGTGGCGTAAATTGGTGTGGTAGCGGGGTCACGGACTCGGGGTAGACCGGAACGAAATGATGGATAACATCAGAAAGTGAATAGAACTCTCAACGGCGGAACTGACAAAGAGGGTCAAGAACAAGACAGCAATGGAAAAATAATTGTGTATGACGTGGTCAACAGTATACACTCGTATCGAGGTTGTTTGAGGACGGGACAGATTTCAATATGTCTTGTGTTGGCTCCCATTTCCGCAGTCTATTGCATTCAGGATAATTTTGTGGATTGGTTAGGCGGTGAATTATAGAGGAATTGCCTACCACTGTATCTGCGAGAATTCTGTTGTTCCACTTTGGTTGTCCAGCGTCGATCCACCTTCGGTCGGTAGAACAAGCTACAGCTTCTGGTTCCCCGGTCGCGGTCTGCTTGCTATCCGACAGCGTCGTATAATCCCGCGCGCTGGTCCTGGAAAAAGCCACCTTCGGAAAGCGAACCTGGAATGGTCTACTTGTCCTCTTATTGCCCATACAGGTACAGGGTCACACACTAATTGTTGGTTGTTTCAGTTTATCGACACTGTTGTGATAGCAAAGATCAGTGAAGTCGACCTCCTCCTTTGCCCAAACTTGGGACTGGCAATGTGCGAAAGGATGGCTCCAATATTTTGCGACTGCTTTATAATAGCGTATGGACAAAAGACAGTTCTAATAATTTCCTTTGATAATTTCTAGCGTCGGTTGTAACCGTTATTCAGGTGTGTAAGTAGGTCGTTTAATTTCCTTGCGTAGCAACATCTTAGAGCTGTTGCTGTCAGCTGTTGCTGTTGCAGTCATCATGGACAACAGAGCGCAGTGCGCAGCGGCCTATGCTTAACCCTAGGGCTACCAGGGGGGGGGGTGGTTGCCACGCCCCTACGTTTTTCGCAAATCAAACGCGTTCCGTCTGGAATAAAATTTGGAAAAAATTGGTAGCTGTAGAGGATTCATTGGGACACATTTTGAGCTAAAACTTTTGTTGATGCCCCCTACCGTTCAAAAGTTACACCCGATATACCCAAGGCACCAGGGGGTGGATACCCCCCCTAGAATATCGCCTGTAACTTTTCCGCCCTTTAATATTAAGAGACACAAATTATACCATTCTATAGAGGGAATGTGGGGCTACATTTCCATGCTCACTGAGTTGTCTTCTGACAACCGGAAGTGCTCAAAATAAATTAAAATATATATAAAGGTGTTTTTTTTCCTAAAACTGTCATGTTTTTGCTATTATAACTTATCCATAATTTATTTTTTAATATAAATAAATTATCCCCATTCTGTAGAAGGCATTTAGGGCTATTTTCTGATACTAAATAATTTGTCTTTTGATGACCGGAAGTGCTCAAAATAAATTAAAATGTGTGAAAATGTTGGGGTTTTTTTACAACGCAAGCCGATATGTCTGCGTAAACGTTTTTCAGCGGCTAAAACATGTTTTTTTGTTTTGATTGAACATAAAACAGACTTATTACTAGTTTTTATAGTTCAATATTGGACTTTATTATATGTAAACTACTTTTTATATATAAATCATGTATAAAACACACAGAATCTAATATATTCCTTATGCGTAAGTATACAATTTGTGGAATCGACGGGTACACATGGTAAAAAATTCATAATTTCGAGGGGCATTCATATTTTCTGAACCTAAATATACCATTTTGTGCAGAAATGAATGCTGAATCAAATGGTGTATTAAAAGTTATGATATCTCAAACCAAACCCAAAATCCAGGGGGTGTGGTAACCACCCCTCCTTGGTAGTCAGTGTTACAAAAAAGCTTGGTAGCCTGAGGGTTAATACAAATAAGTTCAACTTACTATGAAATTGTACAATGCAGCCGTAGTTGAAATCATGTCATGTTAGTTTCGTTAGTTGCAGTTTAAATACAATGTGTGATAAAATGAGGATTTGCGTCGACCTCCTCTTTCATCCAGGCTTTGGACTGGCACAACAAAATCAGTTAGGTCAACGACGTAGTTTTGTGACTTTGAATGTATCATGTTATTAGTGTGTGATTATGACATTGTATGCTATCTTCGAATGCTATCTTTTCTTATTTCCATGTTATTGTTTCGTTGTGCCTTTTAACGTAAATAAAGCGGGCGATACAATGCTGCTGAATTGTATAAAAATCGTTACATTGAGCTATATATAAAGCGTTTGAATATGTTTTAAAGGTGTCTATTCACATTCGTAATTTTGTATAATTTACCTACAAATACGGTAGCGTTGAGCTACCGATACATTGCAACAAGTCGATCCGTTCTCTACCAATCAACCGAATTATTGAAATATTTCCATAGTGTTGATTTAAAATGAAGCACACAAAAATCAAATATAAAAACTAATTACATGTTTTGTTGTTAGTTGCTTCATCAAATCACAAAGGTCATGTTCATTGAATACCCGCATGTTTTCTATTCTATATACCGATTTATAAGGCACCTCTCGCAGTTCATCTCAATAATCAGATGCGTGTAATTACGCAGGAGCCTCTAATGGTTAACAAAGGATCCTTATTACTTTTGTAATGAAAATCTTTGACTTGAAACTACAACTACTGCAGCCAAGGGCGGATCCAGGGGGGGGCCAATCCGGCCATGGCCCCCCCCCATTTCAAATCACCATGGGACTTGGCCCCCCCCATCCATGGTGGAGCAAAAAAATTTCAGGGTGTCAGTCATGCACAGGAGAATTAATGTATAAATGTAATTAAAACCTATAATAAAAATACTGTGTAAATGTAATTAAAATCCAATCTAAGTCTCTCACGCAATTGCATTGTCTTTATATAAAGCATCGAAATGAAACAATCTTTCAACAGTATCCAACTATGATTTATGGCATGGAATGTATGTTATTCGCGAAGCAGGACGTTTTGGCGCCGCCGTTTTGGCGCCGGACTTTTTGGCGCCGCCGTTTTGGCACCGCCGTTTTGGCGCCGGTCGTTTTGGCGCCGGAATTTTTTTCTCCCTCATTCTAAAGTATAAAAATTATCAAATTGTAGGTAATTTTAGGCGGTTCATTTACGCACATTTTGAGTTAAATTTTGTGATGATATTCCTTGCCGTTCAAAAGTTATGCCCGAAATAGCTCAGAATGTATGTTCGACGTACACTCCTCACTTGATCTGAAAGGGTCAAAGCTGGTTTTTATTCGTATTAGGTAATACCACAATTAAATTTCATTGGAGCTGGATTGCTGAAAATGTTCTTCCTTAAACTGGCGTTGCATTGATGAACAATCCAACTCCGATTTAAGCAAAAGTATGTTTGTCTGTGTTCAAAAATCTGATGTTAAGTATTTTTTGTCGAAATGTAATAAAACTTCCTTAATTGTTATATGGTATGGCAGTGAGTAGGCCTATAGTCAATGTGGTCACATGATGTACATGTAGTTAAGCTTTTGAATAATAATTGTTGCAATCGTATCTGGCATTCAATAAAATCAGAAAACTGCCGCTATATTAGAACATTAGCCGGGTACCCGGCAGGGCTTTTTTAACGTGCAGCTATACACAAAATGTGCATTTGTAATCGAATTTGTGCATTTGTAGAAGCACTTACGTACAGTTAAAACTAGCCAAAATATCATTGTCCTCCCTTTAGAAGTAATTTACCATTGGTTCGAATTGTTCATTATTGCAATTATAATAAAAAGGTGTCCCACTGCAAATGTGTGCCAACACTAAAGAAGGTGTGCAATTGCCAATTTTTGCCAACACTAAAGAAGGTGTGCTATGGCCAATTTTTGCCAACACTAAAGAAGGTGTGCTATGGCCAATTTTTGCCAACACTAAAGAAGGTGTGCTATGGCCAATTTTTGCCAACACTAAAGAAGGTGTGCAATTGCCAATTTTTGCCAACACTAAAGAAGGTGTGCTATGGCCAATTTTTGCCAACACTAAAGAAGGTGTGCAATTGCCAATTTTTGCCAACACTAAAGAAGGTGTGTAATTGCCAATTTTTGCGAAACCTAAACAAATCCAATGGTTCGAATTGTTCATTATTGCAATTATAATAAAAAGGTGTCCCACTGCAAATGTGTGCCAACACTAAAGAAGGTGTGCAATTGCACAACTTTTTTGTACAACAGCAGTGTGCTTTAAAGCATCATTATTTTACTTGCACACCTTTATATTACAATTGCAATAATGAACAATTCGAACCAATGGATTTGTTTAGGTTTCTAAAAAATTGGCAATTACACACCTTTTTTAGTGTTGGCAAAAATTGGCAATTGCACACCTTCTTTACTGTTGGCACACATTTGCAGTGGGACACCTTTATATTATAATTGCAATAATGAACAATTCGAACCAATGGATTTCTTTAGGTTTCTAAAAAATTGGCCATAGCACACCTTCTTTAGTGTTGGCAGAAATTGACAATTGCACACCTTCTTTACTGTTGGCACACATTTGCAGTGGGACACCTTTATATTACAATTGCAATAATGAACAATTCGAACCAATGGATTTGTTTAGGTTTCTAAAAAATTGGCAATTACACACCTTTTTAAGTGTTGGCAAAAATTGGCATTTGCACACCTTCTTTAGTGTTGGCAGAAACTGGCAATTGGACACCTTCTTTAGTGTTGCCAAAAATTGGCAATTGCACACCTTCTTTAGTGTTGGCAGACATTTGCAGTTGCACACCTTTTTATTATAATTGCAATTATGGACATTTCAAAACAATGGACTTTTTAAAAGAACTGTCGCTTTTGTCTTTAATACACCATATTCATTGTTGTCACTAAAGTCTGTATTTCCTCGATCTATCGTGCTAGAATCTTATGTCATCTTAAAGTTCTTATTTCTATACTAAGCTAAATAGGCCCAGTCTTAGCGGGACTTTCTCTCTTTGGTGGGCCTGTTTTTTCAATCATTCGTTGTGACATCCTCTGCTTTGATCGCGTGTACTTTATTAATCTGCTACCTCACATGTCTTATAATTTGTTATTAAATAAAGCATTTGTTTAAAAAATCCAGCTTCTATTTCACCGGCAAAAAATCTCCTTTCAGCTTCAATTGTTCAAGCATTCGTCGGAACTCCCGCCGCTTTTTCGCATTTAAAAGACTCTTCATCGAGCTTACAAATCTCAAGCGTTCTTTTCTTGATCATATCTTCCATTTCTCATGCGTTCGCTTAATAAATCCAGCTCCAATTAAACAAGGAATATTTTCATCGATCCAGCCTCAATTAACGCAACAACAAGCCGTACATTCACTTTCTATTTCAGCAAGGATTTCGTCAATTTGTTTCACGCGTCGTATACACTGAACCGGAAATAGACTGCAAAACGCAAATGTTATAGCGCAATGGCGGCGCCAAAACGGCGGCGCCAAAACGGCGGCGCCAAAACGGCGGCGCCAAAACGGCGGCGCCAAAACGGCGGCGTCAAAACGGCGGCGCCAAAACGGCGGCGCCAAAACGGCGGCGCCAAAAAGTCACGTACCGGAAGTATTTTATTTATTCTAGTCTTAAAAAGTCATCAGTTTTTGGGATGCTAAATTGAACACCTTTTTTGAAACTTTCGCACGGGAGACTAAAAAGTCATCACTCCTTTCAGACGAAAAATTAAACACCTTTTTTAAGATTTCGCAGGGATGACTACAACAAGTCATCAGGTTTTTGGGATGCGAAATTAAACACCTTTTTTGATAATTTCGCACGGAAGAATAAAAAGTCATCACTCTTTTTAGACGAAAAATTAAACACCTTTTTTAAGATTTCGCACGGATGACTACAAAAAGTCATCAGTTTTTTAATTCTAAATTGAACACCTTTTTTTGAAAATTTCGCACGGGAGACTAAAAAGTCATCACTCCTTTTAGACGAAAAATTAAACACCTTTTTTAAGATTTCGCAGGGATTACTACAACAAGTCATCAGGTTTTTGGGATGCGAAATTAAACACCTTTTTTGAAAATTTCGCATGGATGAATAAAAAGTCATCACTCTTTTTAGACGAAAAATTAAACACCTTTTTTAAGATTTCGCACGGATGACCAAAAAATTTCATCAGTGTTTTGGGAAGGAAAATTGAACACCCTTTTTGAAGATTTCCGGCGGATTACTTAAAAAAGAACATCTAGTTTTCGGGAAAGAAGTTTTTAAGTAAAGTCTATATTTATTGAGACCTTATGGCACTCTTACAAGCACTGAAAAGTACAGCTAATTTGTTAAGATAACAGCTTAAAATGCTACCATTGCAATGTGAAAATTCAAAAAGTTTCTGGTGGGGAGGGGCATATCCCCTCCCCACACCCCTCCCCTACCACTATCGGCGCTGCGCGCCTCATGATTGTCTTCAGACGGTCAATTATCTACCCCTCCGAAAACCTCAATTCCCCCAGAGGTGGGGGCTAAATTAAACTCTGGTTTCGGCCAAAAACCACTAAAAAAGTTCATCAGATTTTTCGGCGAAAGATCAACGAAAAAATTTCCGACCCCAGCCCAAAAATTTTTGGCCCCCCCCTTCGAAAATTCCTGGATCCGCCCTTGACTGCAGCTGAGCTGAAAACGTTCATCGCATGGCAGTTACCAATTAGAGATTAACATTCATGACAGTATTTGTCACAGCCTAATTATAGTCAAAATAAAACTTAAATTCAACAGTTATATCAGATTTCTGCAATGAGCACAAATAAACTTCAGTTTATCCGGTCATATTATGAATGCTACCATACTGCTTTGTGTCATGTGAAATTAACGAAGATTATTACCAGTGGCTCAAAATAATAGGGCACGGTGCAGTGAATAATGTTGGCGATCGTAGACACCTTCAAAATTAATTGAAACTTTATAATATGACTTTGCTATATTTTAATAATTTTCAATCATACAGCTGCTATAGTAAGAAATAATGGAACTCTGCAGTTGAAGATATCGATTTCAATAATTAGTGGCAAGATTATCCTCTATTATAGCACAGTGTAAACTTATTGTAAAGGAATCGAATGAAATCTAGTCATTTGACAGTATTTCGACCGTAGACGTAGTATAATTGTCCCGGGAGACACTCGGCTTCATATATGCCGCAGCTGTGGCCACCCAGCAGTCCAGACCTCGATCCGGAGTACCAGGTGCATTAACTGTAGGGGCGCGTTTTTCGTTCACGCGTATTCATGACATCGATAACCGTAGGGCGTAGGGTGCGTCTGATTGAAGAGTGGCAGATGTTTGACCAAGTGATCATCGACCGGACCATCAAACAGTAGCGTCTACGTCTACGGTCCTGTCCGTGAACAAGGAGGACATTTTGAACACCGGATATAGCTGAATTTCACTTTCTTTCAGGTTTCCATGTTGGAAAGTTCAATTTTGTGGTGCTGCATTTTAAACGCTCGTAAATTTGGCAAACTCACGAATATTTCTAATCGGCTTTAGGATCTCGTGTATATAATTTATGGTCACTGTTGCTCTGTTTAAAATGTCAGACAAATCCTAACAGTTTTGACCGAGTTATTACACTTGTTTGTGGGGGCTACTTTTTATCCGGACACAGTGTATATTCGTTTTAACGAGAAAAGACAATCTGACAATAACGCAGAAATGTTAATATAAAAGATAATGAATAATAAAAGTTAAAAGTTCAATTAGTTAGTCTTTAAGTAAGCTAGTAAATATTTGTATACAATGATCGTGGTATAAATTGAGAATTGTCCTTTAGTGGCAGAGTATAGTTGTGTGCTCTAGGTCTTAGTTGGTGAGAGAGTATATCCAAGTTTCACACAAAGCAAGAATGTCCAACCGCGCGTCTCTCTTAAGATCATGAATGATGGCAGAGCGACAGATGGCTGGACGGATGTTAAAGCTACCGACGTTTATGACTGTTGGTTTTGAGGATTATTATTAAGCTGGACTTTGCCAATGTCAACCGACAGCAGCAGAAGCAGCAGTAGAAGAGCGACCTTAATTGTAATTGAATCAATGCGGATTCGCTGCATTTGCGGAATATATAACATCGTGAAGTCCGTTTTCAAGGTGTCTTATGAATGCGACAATTTCCTTCGTGTAAATACATTCGAACGTCTTTGTTGTCGCACGCTGAAGACGCTGAGCTCGGAGTTGGGTGACTTGCAACGACTTCATTACGAAGTACGGCTCAGCGTTGCAGAATGCACTCTTCGAAGTCGAGACGCTCGAGATCTCGGTTGGAACGAGGGTGTTTAGTCGCGTATCTTAGAGTGAACAAAACATGGATGGATGGATCCAGGGTTTAACGACAGCTTGTGACAACAGGGATCGTTTCCATCGACAAAGATTAGTTTGGCATAATACAGCATTTCTTCTCTTTGTTTGTTTCTTGGGCCATATTCACAGTTTGCGGTTGACCTCTATTCTGTCCGAGCTTCGGAGCATACACCAGCGTCCGCATCCACTGTGGAAGCTAGTTTGACAGTTGTTTCGAGTAAGCTTGTCAAGTAAACTCTACGCCCACTGGCATGACACTGGCATGACACTCGACTTAGAAATCATTTTCTGACTTCTTGATTTATAATTCAGTTTCACATCGCTAGACCTATAATAGCGAGGTATTGTGAGGAAGGAATAATATTGTTGAGAGAAAAAGAAAATAACTAGCATAAAACAGTGAAGATTGTTTAAAAGGACTCTTTATTTTGCGATTAGTAACGACATTTGTCATTGGTTGTTGAGCGCTGACAGTTAAATATGTATCGTGATTTCTGATTGGCTTAAAAGGCTGCGTTTGCAGCTGCCATGTGCATTTTGGAAATAAGCACCCCAGATCGGAAAAAGCTTTCATGGAATTTCCTGAAACATTTTAACTCCGTCGAAATTGTAATACTTGCAAAATCAAATAATTTGCAATATACATGTAGAATCGGATTGTAATTATGGTATTGATATTTATTTGCATCAATATGATCAATTGGTCTTTAGGATTCTTTTATCGTCCTTTTCGCTCATCGCTTCAATCTGGCAGACTATCTGAAAATCTACTTCTCTTGCGGGGCAGTGCGCACTGGGAGCGCCTTTGAATGGCTCACGCTACTAAAGACGGTTTTTATAACGATTAAATACAATGCAAAAACACAGTAATAGGCCTACAATATCATATCCGTTAATTATGCTTTTATACTTTATTTTACAACCAAATGAAGCAATTAATGTTTTCGGGCAGTCACTGAAACCATCTAAGAACACAAAATCCCGCCAACTTATAGAAACCAAAAATCTGACAAAACTTTTTGTTTCCGGAGACCTCTACTCTTGAGAGTAATGGAAAAATTTATTCGGCTTAGTCAAGAACTGGATGGATTTGACCAGGGTCTATGACAACAAAGACCGTTACCGTGGACAGAAATTTGCTCGGCATATTACAGCACTGTTGTTGGAGCGCCTCTGAGTTCTCAGGAGTGGCGCTAAATAAATGTACGATTACAATTACAATTACAATTTAGAGCTTTTTTCTGTCGAAGTCAACAACTCATTAATAACTAGGACTTATTTATACCGCTGTGGCGAGCGATTTGATGGTGTTAAAGATTTGGTTGCTGTGCGTATATTTGAATTCCTTTTAAACCCCAAAAATGTGATTAAAAAATTCTTACTTTTAAGATCAAAAATTAGTTTTCAAAACTCATAAGGCTTAGTGGATTATTGATTAGTGTCCCCACCCTGTAGTTGTCGTGCTATCTCTTAAACGCCGATAATATTGTAACAATTCTCTGGGAACAACTGAAAACAATTAAGATACGGAACACAGCGTGACGCTAATCTAACGACTTCTTGCGACAAAAATTAACTCGCTTGGTGCTATGCAAAATACTGTAAGAACTATTACATGTACCTAGACCCCAATAAATTACTGTTAGCTTCATAAGGAATTCTCTACACAATCAATCAATCAATCAATCGTAACTTATATAGCGCCCTTTCAAGGTACCTACTCAGAGGCACTCCCGGCCGAGATCAAGCGAAAAAGACAGTCTTCAGCAGTTTGTGAAATTGAGAAGAGCTTGGGAGGTGTCGCATAGCCAAGGGAAGTCCATTCCAGGTTGTTGGACCAACCACAGAGAATAAACACCTCTGCATTGTTACAGAGCGAGTGAAAGGAACCATTAAGTCACCATGGACAGCAGAGCGCAGTGCGCAGCGGCCTATGCAAGTGGAAAGAGGGAGGCAAAGCTCACACAGAAAAGAGGGTGCCCAGCCTGATCAGCATCGCCACACCAAAGATACGCATAGTGATATCAGTCAAACAAAACAAGAATGCTAATCTTCCAACATGATTACACCTTTTAAATGGATAAATGTGCGCTATATATAGGAGTGAAATCGGTCGAAAGAAACAATAACATATGATCTATGTTTCAACATGAATGAGGAACACTTACTACATGGTTTAAAACGACATACTTATATAGGATTATTAAAGAAAGTTCTGGAGGTGTATTAAAGAGCGGCCAAACTCATCCGCTACAGTTCATCGGTCCAGTTGCTAAATTATTTTACCAGCGTCATCTGGCGAATGAAAAACTAACTCAGTGAAGTCAGTGACAATAATATGATTTGGTTCTTGATTGAAATACTGAGTCATATTATTTTCAAAGATAAAAGTGCTTTGTGCCTATGCTATAAAGCTCTTATTAAGTGCTGTAATATGCCGAGCAAATTTCTGTCCAGGGTAACGGCCTCTGTTGTCATAGACCCTGTTCAAATCGGATCCATCCATTCAACCGACATATGCATTTGCGATTGTCGAGTATACGTTTGTATAAGAAACATCCTTTTGATCACCTATGGATAACTCCGCCACTGGTAGCATTCTGCAAGTGCCAGTCCCAAACCTGGATAAAGGAGGAGGGCGTCGCTAATGGTCTTTGTAACCACACATTGACATTAAACTGCAAATGCCACCACCACCTATGGATAATCACATCGCTTTAACGCACCGCTCGCCAATGAGTCGAGGCGTAGCCTACGCTTCATATTTGACTTAGACTTCAGATTATCGTTTAGTGTCTAATAATTATTATAATCTCAAACTTTCTTCTCTGAGTGGTTGATTTCCAAGTGATTCGCTATACTATAACATGACGTAGGCCGAAGCAGATGACACAACTATGTTAATTATTCATTTTGTTCGGAATACATTTCTGTCCACGCCTTGTCAAGCAAGGGCGTAACTTTCCCTCAGATATATCCCAATAATCCCAATAGGGGATGGTGACTGTACTGCAAATCTTCTGCTCACTGCTCACTACAGTAACTTCCCTTCTGTCTCTCCTCTTGCCTTCCTTTTACTTAAACACGAATTTAACATGCTTTGTCCGTCACTTAACCTCACTCACATAGTATAAAAGTTGGTTTACATGAATATGCTCAAAGTTTGCGCATTAACCCCTGGCTACCAAGGGGGGGAAGGTGGTTGCCACCACCCCCCTAGGTTTTTCCCAAATCAAACTTGTTACGTTGGAAATAAAATTTTGACGTGTTAGGTAGCTGTAAAGGGTTCATTGGCACACATTTTGAGCTCAAAATGTTTATGATTTACCATACCATTCAAACGTTATACCCGATATACCAAAGGTACCAGAGGGTGGATACCACCACCCCTAGATTATCGACTATAATTTTTGCGCCCTTTAATATGAAGAGACACAAATTATGCAATTCTACAGAGGGAATGTGAGGTTACATTTCCATGCTCAATGAGCTAAATGCCCTCTACAGAATGGCATAATTTATTTCTATTAAAAAATTAATTATGGATACGTTATCAAAGGAAAAATATGAAAATTGTATGAAAATAAAACACCTCTATATCTATTTTTTTTTATTTTGAGCACTTCCACCCTCTCTGGTACCATGGGTATATCGGGTATAACTTTTGAACGGTAGGGGGCATCATAAAATTTTTTAGTTCCAAATGTGTGCCAATGAACCCTCTGCAGCTGCCTAAAACGTCAAAAATTTGATTCCAAACGGAACACGTTTGATTTGGGAAAAACCTATGGGGTGGATACTACCCATTTGGTTGCCCGAGGGTTAATAATGTTATCTGCTTTGTTTCCAAGTGGTTTTCTTTCCTTTCCTTGTTTTTCACTGTGGTGGTTCTGTGTTTACTACTCTCCATATTTCAATATTTCATTAGACACCGTCAAACAAGTTGTTGCTGTGCAATAAATACGTAAATCTGTGCGATGCGCTGTAATTGTTCCTGGCAATCCGAAAAAGTACGGAAGGGATGTGACTCAATTTTATCACGTGAGTCAAGTAGAGGCGATGAATTGTCTCTTTGAACGAGACAAGTATCACGCAAACCGTTAGAATGACTTTATAATGAATAATCTTTTATTAGTATTTGTCACTTTTTAGACGTAATCTAGAAATCCGAATTTGGCCACGTGTATTATAAGAATCCTCCTGCTCATGTGTCAGGTCAAACCCCGATTTACTTTATGGACATTTGTGTGGCAATCCGTTGACTCATTTGCAAGGCGACCTGCTTTTCCCCAATCATGGCTAGAACTACAACAGCGTTGCATAATGTGAGTTTCGATGTGCATGGTCGGAATAAGTTGCCCTTCAATTTCTGTAATGGACTTCTTGGTAGTTTTTACCCTTTTCTTCAGCGTTTCAAAATTATTCTCTTTCATTGTGGTTCGTTGCTGTCAGATCTCTTGAAATGGCGCTAAATAAATGCACGATTACGATTACAATAAATGCAGGATAATTGAATAGCGATACTGCAGGGTTATTCATAGCTTCGGATGATCCCGCTTTCTGGATGGTGGATGCCTAAACTAATGTTTGCAATGATGAAGACATTCAGCGTCACTGTTGCCACTCTGAAAAATGAAAAAAACAAATTGGAGGGGCGAAAACCCAAGAAAACCCAAGCTCAGCAGAAAGCTCAGCTGTACTGTTGAAAACCCGACTTCTTTGGGGCCCGAAAATTGTGATGACCTTTTTTTAGTCATCCGTCGCAAATCTTTAGAAAATATC
Organism: Lumbricus terrestris; assembly: GCA_949752735.1. Lineage (NCBI taxonomy): Eukaryota > Metazoa > Annelida > Clitellata > Crassiclitellata > Lumbricidae > Lumbricus > Lumbricus terrestris. Next base: position 17,456,481 of record OX457049.1, read on the forward strand.
CACAATATTTACCCCTTTTTATAAAATGTCCATAATTTCCCAGGTTTTTTTGGCGAAGAAAGCAAGGAAAAATCCCAAATTCTGCAAGGAAAATCTCCATTTCCCAAGTTACGATCGAAAACCCAAGATCTTGTCATAAACCCAATAAAGTGACAACGCTGTTCAGCGTTCACTGTAATACACATTCATAATTTTAAGATATAGACCGATAGTACCACTCGACTATGAAAATGAATCCCGTTCAACTTTCTAGCGAGATCTTCATCCGTTTGCAGGTGTGTAAGGGTTCAATTTTATTTCCATAGTTCTGCAACATTTCAGACATACAACTATGTCGACCTCACATTGTATATGTTACAAAAAGATTGCTATAGTTTATTAACAATTTTTTGAACATGCTACGGCATCAAAAGCAATATTCATAATTTATTATATGATTAAATATAAAAATATCATTACTTCGTATAGACTCCTAGCGCAGGGTTGCCAGGTCGTCGCGAAAAGCGCGAATTGGGCGACTTTTGAAAGTGCTCGCGACTGAAAATTTCGTCCTCGCGACCTCGCGCTTTTTGGGCGACTTTTGACTTGTCTCGCGGTCGCCACGGCGACATTTTGAAATCTCATAAATTCACCCACCGCTTGTATATTAAAATTACCGTGACCAGTTGTGTGTGGCGCTTTCTACGTAATAAAAAGGCATTAAATCTCTAGGGAGCACGGACTAATTTACCGTAAGCACCAAATTGCTTGTCATCTAAATTTTTACGTCAATGTTTTCATCATGCATCTTCCGACTGGCGCGTTTCTATTAAGCTCCAAGAAATTTGTCGCCAGTAATAATTGGCGTCAAAATTAATTTCATCTTTCATGCACGAGGAACGCGGGCACCTGGCCTATTTTGGAAAAGTACTATAGATGATATTTCTCTAACTCACATTATGGGGGGGGGGGTCCGTAGCTCAGCTGATAGAGCGTTGGTCGATAAACTGAGTAGTCATTATCGCGACCCGGGTTCAAGCCTCGCTCAGGGCAAAAATTTAATTGAAATTTCTGTTAGCTGCCAGTGGCGCCTTCCGTTGTGTTGTTTCCCTCGGGTCTGTTGAAAATAAGATCGCCCCTCTCCTGGCTTGACCGAATCAGGAGCGTTCCAGCACTTAGGCCATTGTTGTTAAGCTACCGAGCCTGTTGTAGCCGACCTGCGTGTCGTGCGAAGCAGGCCGTATTTCGTATAACTTGTACCTGCAATCGATCTGCAGTCTGTCAGATTTGATCAAGGCCGTAGCTAGGGGGGGGGTGTGTTTTGGGGGTTTGAACACCTCCCGAAAAAGAGAATGTGAAAAAATGTAATGCATTTACGAGCACATGATGCAAAGTGCATGAAACAAAGCAATGAAAACACCCACCGAAATGAAAAACGGTAAAAATAATTAACTAATTGGCCATATTTTTCTAAAATTTTGGGAAATTGAACACTATTGTTTGAAAATTTCGAACCGATGACTATAAAAGTCATTAGTGTTTTAGAAGGAAAATTGAACACCTTTTTTGAAGATTTTCGATGGTCGACAAAAATCATCATTTATTTGAGATAGGAATTTGAACACCCTTTTTTGAAGATTTCGGTCGTATAGCAAAGAGAAAAAGTCATCATTTTTTTGGGCACCAATAAATCCTTTGGTGACGTTTTTTTTCGACATGATGGCTGTCCAGTGTCCAGTTATCCCTCCGGCGAGGACAAAGCGTTTTGTAAGGCATGTAGACAAGCTCGATAAAGTCGCGATTTTCGCGACTTTTTTCGTGATAATCTCGCGATTTTCGCGACTTTTTTTCGAGAACTCGCGACAATTTTTTTCCGAAATCTGGCAACCCTGTCCTAGCGTTGAACAGTTTCACGATATTCAATATAGATCATGTAAACCATACGGTAGCAGAAATCATAAACTGATGTAATTTTGTCTAATTGCTAAGACTAGGATTGCGATCGATTTTTGTGCATAGCATGCATAGAAAAACCAAATGATCATAATTATAATTATGTCTGCAAAAGAATAGTAAACATCGCTGAGCTATAAGGGTTCCAGTGAACGTGAGGGTTATCAGATAGCGAGAGATAGAGCTGAACATACCCCATCATTTATAAATGCTAAGATACAATGCAATACAATCATATTATATGCCGAGGCTAAAAAATTAAGTCGTGAATCAATTCACAAAGGATATATTTATTGTTTAAAGAGTATTGAATTAGCTTCTTTTTAACCAACCATCTCGGATTAAAGCCCGATTGCAAGACTAAAAGACAGCCACTGAAACCTTCACTTATATAGCACTGATAAATAACGTTTAACAGGTGTGGAAGGCGATCCGCTCTATCCAATCGATTAATGGTTCTATAACTGTAGCATTATAATTATAATAAAATGATATGATAAAAAAACAGGAATGAACCGATGTAGTGAAACGTTCTTTGGTGAAAATAAACGAGAAAAAAGTGAAAATATCCAAATGAACGGAACGACATAATTTATTATATCAAATTATATTAAATGCATGTTGTTAGGTCCCACGACTCTCTCTCTACGACTGGTTCTTGTCAGGGGATAGGCTATAGTCACGGTCACTTGACTTTGGGGCGACACCTGGTGACAGACTTGTTCTATATAAGGTCTGACTTCAGGGGGCGTCTCTCTCTTTGGAGCTTGCTCTCTTGTCTCTCTGACGATGTTAGTTAAGCTATGGTTGGGCTCTGATGTTCTCGGCTGCGGGGTGCCTGCATGGCAGCCTTCTTGTCAGAGTTCGTTAGTTAAGTTTTCGTTCATTCACCTCGCCTTGGTGTCGTTAGTTAAGTTCGTTCTTCGCCAGCCTGTTGCTGTGTCAAGATGTTGTTCGTCCGTTCGCCGCTGAATGACAATGCCGCGCCGTCGACGACTTCCCTCTGGTCTACAGTGTGGTAACTGTATCATGTTCGTTCTTTATGCTAAATTATACCTTTGAACTAGACACGAGTGTTCTTAAATCGAGCTGAACTTATTAGGGACCTTAGTATAGGAGGCGCAGCTCGTTACAATGTCATGTTGGGTTAAGTCAACGTGAACGAAATTTGCCAGTGTCATTAATCAACTACAGGCGCAGTGTTGTAGTGGTGGGTTCGGTTCCTCGGAGTCGCATGACCACAGGCTCGAATGAACCTCAAGCCGCCCGCATACGAATCTTGAGAATGTCCTCCACCTGCAGTTGATCGAGCGATTCGGCGTGAAACTCCGATGCGGTGTCCGTGATGCAATCGGGAGCTTGAAGATGCGCAATAGAATATGCGAGAAATAAATATAAATAATATTATAAGTATAATAGAAATAGCATATAGACGCTACCGACTACAGAGCAAACATCATCCTGCGGGGGCTTCTGGCATGGACGGAGACTTAGAGGGACAGGGGGGACAGTCCCCCTCAATGGATGTGGTGGGAACGAACCATGCATCTGTCACCCCGCCTCAATCGCTAAGTGTTAGGACATGTTCACACTTCACGAACACACAGGTGGCGTTATAACGTTTGGAGAAGAGATATTCGAACAAATGACGTAATGACTAAAAAAGATCATCAACTTTTTTGACAGAGAAAATTGGTTCTTCCCTCGACATTTCGGCTAGATGACTAAAAAGATCGTCAGAAATTTTGGTTGGCAAAAAGATGGAAAATTCGTCGGCGACTCGGCCATTCGTCCGCCCAAAATCTCGCGTCCTTCCTCCGGCCACTCGTTCGTCCCCCGCAAATTGTATACCAAATCTCCGACCATGGATATACTGATAGCCATCGTTAACGAGTCAGTCAGCCAGACGTCGCTGCAATACAAATAAAACGAATCTTCAAATTTTCACATTTAAGACACCACTTTTAAGAAGTTAAAAATTCTATGTATACTCCTGACGTTGGAAAACTAGTATTGCAGAACTGGAGGATAGTAAAAACATTAAGTGAAATGTGCTAAAGAGTATAATTATGGACCATGATAATTATTATGTAATTGTTGAGAACACTCTGCTGAAATATCTGTATTATTAAATGTGTGTCATTTTATGATAAAAAAATCACATTCATTATTCACCTATTGAATATTATGTCTATAAATAATGGTTGATTTTGGTAAATTACAGACTATTGGATATACAAAATGTGCGACAAAAAATTGCATGTAAAACTTATATCTCTTATTAATTTGTTTATGAATTTCTTTTACTCGAATGAAGAAATTAATAATCGATTGAATTTCAAGATTAGTCATTAAGAAAAGTTTTTGACATTTCTTGGATGTGACAAATACGAGTAGTGCAACATATTAATGAATTTACAGAAGCAAAAGATAAATTGTATCTTAAAATATGTGGTTGATGTTATTAACTGTACAACATTTTCTGTTTAGCAATGAACTCTAATGACACTGTAACGTCATGTTAAAGAAGAGATAGAATTTAGTTACGACGACTGGTAAATTGGCGTAGTATGCCTGAACCGAAAACATATTTATAGTCCTTGATCTATTAATAGCGCAGTTTTAAAGCGATTTTAAGGTGTGTAAAGACGTGACTTCGATTCCATTGATTTTAAACACCTTGTGTCTTTTGTATGGCAGAAATTGCTCAATAATTATCAAATAACTTTATCACAATTATTATACTCTGATACAAATTATCTTCGTGATCACATGCTTTCAACTTTGATCCAAATTGATTATATTTTCAGATTTACCCCAAAAAGTTTGAGGATCACCATTTAAAAGAAAAGAAAGAACGGAAAGTGAGATTGGAAGGATAGAAAGAAGCTGAATAAGGTCACGGAGTTCCTGTATATAAAAATATTTATAGCGGAAGATGGCCAATGCATAAAACACATAAAACCAGGTTTGATTTAGCATCAGTGATACTTCGGACGATCGAATCGGTTATGTAAGAAAATCATCCTATAAACGAGAAAACGCAAATGAACTCTTCATGGCATTTGTCCTTCCAGCGCTGATGTATGGTTATCAGAAATAAAGAAGATATTTTTAGGGAAGATCAGGCGAGTGATGATACGCAATGAGTTAATAGGGAAGAAGTATTCATGAACAGAGAGAGAAGTACATAATGGCAATGTCGCCAGTCGTCAGATGCTCGCCTCAATTTTCCTCCGAGAGCCACGTGTATTCTGCCTCACGTTGAGATTTCATGGACATCGTCTCTTTGCTCTGGCGAAAAGTAGTCTTCTAACTCCTCTCAGATCCTTTTGCGCGTCTTGCAACCATGAAGAATATTTTTGAGCGTGCTGTAATCCGGAGAGCCTCCGCGTAGTTTCCTTGATGGGGCGCTATATAAAATATCGATCGAATGAATGAATTTAGAAAGAATGAATGACAAAAGAATTATTTTCCTGGAGTTTCTTGTAAAGTTACTCACAACTCAACTGTACATCGCATTCTACACCAAACTCGAGTTCAGTGCTTCTTAACCTTTTCAAGGAAGCAGAAACCTTAGACGGTCTAGAGAAATCCAAGACCACTCACCGAACCCCTCAAGTTTGAGCAATATATTTTTAGCTTATGGGAACAAAAGGAAGCAGAAACATTGTATCAAAATGTGATGCAAAATTAGTGCATTCAATACATGAACAACTAACGGTTAACTAACCGTACCAACACTACCAATTGCATCTTATTGTGTAATTTGTTATTAAATAAAAGTCGAAAAATAAAATTAAAATAGCAAACGATTTTTCACTCACACTCACTGAACCTGAATATGTAAATATTTCAGAGGACCTCTGCCGAACCTCTGGCACTGGCTCAAAATATCGATCGAATGAATGAATTTAGAAAGAAAGAATGACAACAGATCTATGTTTATGGACTTTCTTGTAACGGTCCACACAACTCAACTGTACATCACATTCTAACCAAAACTCTAGTAACTATTGCAAAAATTGCAATATTGTGCTCTTTATCAACCGGAGTCCAGTTGATAAAGAGCACAATATTGCAATTTTTAAAATTAGCTGATAGCTTGAGGTCCTGAGCTCTTCGATTTAAAACACATTCACTAAACACCTCTATATCGGATGTTAAGAATACTATTTTCATTTTTTTATTTAGAGACAAGTCATCTTCAGCCAAATCATATGATCGCAGCATTACAACAAAAGCTGCCCTATTAATATTATTACACTACAGCAACAACACAATATTCTGGTGGTTTAAGACCCAAGTCTATCGATTACGAATGACATTTAAACGGAGACTTCGTTATTCGATCTCGGTTCCTCTCGCTCTCCATGCCAATGTGTTATGCAATGCGCGATGAATGGATGAATGAATGACTTGAGTCGACTGTCATTGGAATTAGCAAATTTATACAATGCACTGAAAAATATACGTCTATATATTTATGTATTCTTATTTTTTTATCGGGATGAATAGATTAAATTCAATTAATTGTGTCTAAGTTTCATAAAGCGTGCGTGATGGGCTTCAAAAATGTTGTCACTGAGTTATTTACTGATTTCTTTATTACGAAAATTTCACTCGAACTGTTTGTTGAAATTAAAACAATTAATTCTGTCGCCATCGTCGGATTTTCCAATCATTAATGACCTCTACTGAAAAATCATCAGTTGACTTTTCCCAATCTACAAGATATCATTAAACATCGAATACAAATCTACATGTATACTGCTTAGACACCTCATCATCTGATTGTTATTGGGCCTTTAAATACCTAATTTCGCTGACAGCTTTTAAGTGCTGTGATACGCCTTCGTGAGATCATCGTCAAAGCACTTGAACGTCATTGTGACTTTAGCATCGGGATTCCCCACATTTTAGACAATAACATTTAATCCTCATTATTTATTAAGTGGATGAATTTACTGATGTGGTGTTGCTTGTGTCACTGGTGTCGTTGTTCAAATTGCTAGAAGTGAATGACTTTGGCGACAAAGAACCTGCTCGATGTGTCTGCTTGGCCACGAAAACGACAAAGGTGAATTATAATCTGTCTGTAGTTACTCTTGATTGCAGATTCACTAGATTGCAGCTCATTATATTTAAAAGAACTGGGGACGACCATTTCAATTGGCGCTCTATAAATTTGTTGTTTATATTTTAATACGTTAAACATGGCAAATTGGATCGACTCTGTAGCAACGTAATAGAAAATATACATCAGCGTATTTCACCATCTTCATTGCGCACGATGACAGAAATTGTAATTGTAATTGCAATTGAACATTTATATAGCGCCGCTCACAGATTCAGTGGCGCTCCCAACCCAAGCTAGTGCTCCCACTAACAAATAGTATAGTCTTCAGGCGTTTACGAAACAGAGGAAGAGAAAGGCCAAGAAGCTCAGAACGTAGCTTGTGAGGAAGGCGGTTCCAACAAGTAGGGCCAAGATATGCAAAGCTTCTGGACTGGGCCGTATTATTATTATTATTATTATTACATAAATTTATTACGCGCGCAAGGTCACACCTAAGTGTGAATCTGAGGCGCGGAAAGCTCCACGCATGCGCGAGACAACTAGAAGGCAATTAGCAGCCGAGCGAAGGGCAGAGCGGCCAGGAAGAGTGGAGACCAAGTTGCACAATGCCCGAAGATAAGAGGGGGCTACACGTAAGCATGGATGAAAGAAGGAATATTGTGTAAGCATGGATGGAGGAATGATCGCGGGATATCTATTAGAGACGATATGCGTACGGAAGCATTCAGCGGAAAGAGTCGCGATGGAATGTACATGTACGCAAAACAAATGCATTATTGGACCACCCACATAAGTCTACTTACTCTGTATCATCTTATAGTCGTTCGACGGCTCTGGAGGATTTCAAGTCTGTCCGCTACCGACCTACTTAGACTGCATGTAACCCATCGCATCCGCAGAATTATCACTTATGAACCTCAACAGCTTTTATGTTAATTAGTTGTTAACTGAACTCGGAATAAATCGGACGTTGGACACCTTTCAAAAGATTTTACACATTACTATATAAATGAAAATTCTCTTTCTATGATAATTATTCATCCCCGAGATGCTTTTTATCGTCGCCCTCCTAGCTTTTCTTCAATATGCAATGTGGCAGTTTACATTTTATCGGCACCATGACTACATGATCATTGACGTCTGTGTTGTAGAAATGATCGTCTGAGTCACCCTCCTCCGCTCTTGAAACTGACATTGTCAGAGTTCGATCAGAGGCGTGTAATAAAACGTGTTAGTATTTATTATTGCACACAGGTTTAACGAAATCTTACAGCCAACCAATGTCAATTGTTTTAAAATAGCGCAAATTTAGTAAATCCAATATGAGTAATTGCGATGGTTATTGGAAAAAATTATTTATGGTAAATGAATGTAGCCACTCAGCATCATAAGAAAACTTAAGCTAAGAAGCAGATCAGCTGGTAGAGAAAAATTCAGTCACCTGGTCTCACAAATGACTCCGTTGGTTCTCAGGTTCGCGGTATATTGGTCCCTGAGAAATATCAGTAGCGCAAATGTCAAGGTCTTGAAGTATTTTATCCACAACTGTAAACACCTCTTTTTATAAATTTAAAATGTTCCGTTAAGCACTGGTACGAAAATGGCTCAATTGGAACCATCAAGATTTCTTTTGGGTATTCATGATGGGCGTTGATTATTGTCACAAGATGTCCGAAGATTAATAAATGATTGACTTCAAATTTAAAAATAGAAAAGAAATCCTATGTCATAATCTACAGCGTGATTAGCATTAATTGTATTGTCCATGTCCAATGTATACGTGTATCACCTTCTTATCTTTGTGAGCTTTGCCTCCATCTATCCACTTGCGTAGGCCGCCGCGCACTGTGTTCAATTGTCCATGGTGACTTAATGGTTCCTTTCACCCGCTCTGCAACAATGCAGAGGCGTTCATTCTCTGTGGTTGGTTCAACAACCTGGAATGGACTTCCCTTGACTATGCGACACCTCCCAAGCTGTTCTCAATTTCACAAACTGTTGAAGACTGTTTTTTTCGCTTGATCTCGGCCGGGAGCGTCTCTGAGTACTTGAAGGGGCGCTATATAAATTGCGATTGATTGATTGATTGATTGATTGATTGATTGATTGATTGATTGATTGATTGATTGATTGATTGATTGATTGAATATGATAATAATATCAATGCCAAACAAGCTTGATTTTCTTAAGAACCTTTTTCTAGGTTTTCATATCTTTATAAGATTCGGACAGAGAGCATTTTAACCGATTGATTTAAAGCGATTTTAAGTTGCTTATCACACGGTTATGCCATTGAAAAAGGTGTTTAAGTCTACGCCAACATTGTAAAGAGATTAAAATGTAACGGTGTATCAGTCTACTCCATCATTGTGTGTATGAGCACTATTGTAACAGCGCGGTCACTTAATCGTTATGTCACGGCGAAGCACATAGCAATCGTAGAGGATATTCATATTAAAACTATGAGTATCTTTATATTTTATATTGTTTTGAATTGCATTGCATCTAAGCATTTGCATAGCGCTTCTCACAGTGTAATCAATGCGAGGTGCTTCCAGTGCATTAGATCCAGAGAGAAACAACGTGATTTTGAGAGAACAAAAAACACTTAGCCCACTGTTAATAGGTAGGAGCGCGTCAAATGAGAAAATTGGTTCCACATGGTGCGTAGAGTTCGCGTAGTAGTCTCAGTTTCATTAAACTAATGTATCGCAACTGGCCACCCCTTAAATAAATTCTTATCGCGCAACTGTAAATGCCCATTAATTAAAATCAACAGAAGTCGCATGCCAAAAATCCACCATGTCATGGCCACCGGGTGTAGGTCTATTTCTTCCAATTAAATGAAAATAGAGTGCTTTTATTTTTAATAACTGGCAGCATCTCAATTTAAATTCAGTTTTTTTCAGTTTTAAATACTAGATTATAAAACAGTTCATTTGATTGCTAAACAATTTTTTCAAAGCAAAGTCCCTATTGTCATAGGCCCTCGTCAAATGTGGACCCATCCAGTTTGTTTGACCGATAGGAAAGAGTGACGTTAACTGTCATTTGACAACCATCAAGCTGGTAAAATAAACACGGCAAAAGCACTGCCCATCATTCGTCCACAAATATATATTGCATTTCTTCAAGGAGGCTAATCAGAAGCGCTCCCGACCTTTAACATAATAGAGCCACTGTTTTGAGTTTAACAAGAACCGTGACTCAGTAAGAACCCCATATGAAGGCTGAAAAAAACCAATAACACAGGCTAAGGAAATTACATTAGCCCACAATCATTAAAGTGATGATATTTATAATCACAACACATCAAGACTGTGTGGGAAGTAGGCCTATAGCCAATTATCTTTGTAATAATTAAGTAAGTAAGTATGCACTTTATTGAACCGCCTGCAAACGCACTGCGATGACTAAATGTCGTCATCGTAGTCGTAATAATGAATTTATAGAGCGCTTCTTTGAGATCCGTTTAAGAAAGCAGGTGATAGTATAATCGGGTGGGACCACACCTGAGGCTGTGGACAGAGGAGGGCGCGTTGTTTGTCATCAAAATCAACGTGGCAATTGTGTTTATTGACGTTTCACAAAAACTGCTGCAGCTTTATCTCTTTAGATTTCATTGAACCGTTGACGAGCATTTAAATAAAAAATGGATGGATTATATTTGACTCAGCTAATTAATACAAAATGGATCGAATCTATTGCAACGTAGATAATCTAGAGTATAATAATAATGACAGGATATTTGTAGATTAAAGGATGACAAACGACGGGTGTCATTGAACACCCTTCAAACATTTTTTATACGAATCTATAAAGTGATGATAGTAGCAAATTTCATAAATCCGCTGTCAACAACATTTACCATTCGCCTTTCCCACACAGTCGTTATATTAAGGTCCACGTTATCTCGAATGTAGAAAGGAACAATAACATGAAAATAAGAAACGATAGATGTTATATGCTTATTGGGCAATTAATTCACAATAATAACACTATGATTACATAATCACAAAACTTATAAACTAACGAACTTGTGACAGTGATAATCCTAAACCTGGAAAAAAGATGAAGTCGACGAGAATCGTCTTTAATTATAACTGTGTCGTTAAACACCAACTAACCTAACTAAAGATTTCATCAATGACTTAATCTGGAATAGTTTTGCTACCGTAACATGTTATGAAACCACACATTCCTTTGGTTACTTTGATCTAAAATAAGGTGACGGCTGTAGTATGTTGCCAGGAAATTTGGTGGCCACAGACCTGAAAAATACTTTCAATTAGAATTTAGACGAGACCTCAACAAGTAATATTATTATTATCTTAATTTTTTAGACGATACGACCGGTACCAACAAAGGGAGGCCATAACCCCGTGGGAGGTCGCGTGCTGCTTGAGGAGGCGCTATATAAAATATCGAATTGAATGAATGAATAAGCGAACTATGTGATTCAGCATAAACATCGAACATAAATATGAAAGAGATCCGCGTTACTTATATCGGAAATAAAGATCTTCAAACAGGTGTCCATAACATCCATCACACACATGATTATTAGACGCCTACACCGGCTTTCAAGCACTTGGTTGCATTATATTTATTGCGTTGTTTGGTAGCTCATTGTACAATGACCACCGAAAAAGCGCTTCTCTCAGCTGAATCCTTTCAGAAACGCCCACATTGCGATCGACGACGATATAAAAGATATGATTTGCGGCGAGGGAAAGATTGGCAATGACCAACGACCTTATGATGTGATTATAACATTATTTTACTAGACAGAGATTCCTATAATTATTTTGAGCTTTCGTGTGACGTTGAAGCAGCAGAAAGAGCAGGAAAAAGAATGCAACACACGTCGTCAAACGCGCCATTTTATCTACAGCAAATTTTCATTCATATTCGCCATTTTCAATGAATCACAAAAGACCTCAGTAGAAACACGTGGTCCCACCGGCCTTGGAATGACTACCAAAGATAAAAGCGGTGCGAACTGATGGTGGAAAACCATTAAATAGAAAGGATCTATGCTGGCAAAGCATCTGCATTGAACCATGGTAGTCCTTCGGCGGGGAAATACGTCAGAGAGATGCAGATAGCGATCCATAGAGAAGAGTTCCACAGTGATCCCCTTACCTCATGTCATATCGGGGACATGATTGCGGCCGACTTCTTTGTCATGGCTGCCGGTGCTAAATAATATCTACCGGGCAAAGATCGGAAACCAGTGAAGGTCATGAGTCATGTATGTAGAGATGTGCGAGTATCGAGGAAGTCGTTCAATAAGTCTAGCATAAGAATTGAGGACAGATTGCAAAGATCAGAAGCGAACCTTAGGTATCCCAATTAGTAGGGAGTTACAGTAGTCAATTCGTGAGGAGATAAAGGCATGCACCATAGTCGTAAAAACCTTGGAAGACACCGATTTTCTAACTGCCTTGAGTCGTCTCAAGTGGCAATAACAGGAACGGGTCAAGAGTGATATGCCAGGGCCCAGAGGTGTGGGTTACTCCCACCCTTTGCTTTTCACTTAGTTCTTTCTCGTAATTTTTCGCGGAGAGAAACATAGAGGGCTTTAGGACTCTTGTTCAATGCTAATTGGCATTTTATGATTTCTCGATTAGCGGTTAAAATAACAGTTGATATTAGACACCTTTGAACGGATTTTTTACAATGTTATATATTTAATGGGCGCTAAATACAGGACATATCGAATGGCTGTTCGCAAGATACTCTAATAGACCGAGCGTTAAAAATATTCTCACTGTAAGACCTCCGAAAAATTGATGACAAGCTACATTTTACTTTTTCATGTACATATTTGTGCGTAGATGTTGCACAAAGAGATGCCAAGTTTAAGATCAATTGGCATCTTTTTAGGAAGCAATTTAGTAGTGAACTATATTTTTGGCGATAGCGCATTAATCAATTACCGCTTAATTAATATTGAGTAGGAAGCGTGCGCTGCGTGCCATTTTATCATTAGAAAATCACCGCACTATGAATATTTAACAGCAAACGTCATGATACGTCATTAATTAAATCACCGCGTAATGAATATTCATCAGCAAGCGTGCTCTTTCGCGGTTGTAAATAAAGGTCGATCTTACTATAATTATTATTCGATTATACGTTTCAAGAGTTTTAAAAACAATTTTTATATGTCATAGTTATTAGTTATTATCCGAAAAATCATTACTAATTCGGTAAGTTTATTTTTGGTCAGAATATGGCGGTTCAATAGAATTTTCTAACGTTTTCACGGGCGATCGAGTAGGCCTAGCCTACTGTACAGCCACTGGCTTAATGTGCGTATGGGCTGTAATAAGCCTATAGACATGTAATCTATGAATCCATCAAATAGCCTAATTCATCTAATTCGTTTATTAGAAGTAGGTCTACGAAGCTGATACGGACGCAACTTAAACGTCAATATTGCAGAGGACATTTACAGAAGAGGGAGATAGTAGGAGGGGGAAGTAGGGGGACGAGCTGATTATAAAATAATGATACGCTAAACATCGCTGTCATTGTTGCTCAGTAGCCCTGTTCAACATGGTGCCACGGTAACATGTTAAAAAAGATTGTAAATAAACCGTGTAAATCTTCTGGCAATACTGACGCAGTGATGACGACGACATTAAAATTTTTGCAGCAAAATGAAAATATAGCGGTGCCTTGCACACCTGGAAAACATACGAAGATCTCGCTAGAAATTCTAGAGAATGTCAAAATTAAACAATTCTTAAATTCCAGTGTTTTACTCGTGCGTATAATTGACTGCATAAAACAGCTTCAAACAGATAAAACAGAGAATCTTGTCATCAGTGAATTGTCACGAGCTGAGTAAGAAGACACAATCTTGTTAATAATTATTCCAGAATGCGACTGATGCTCAGAATTCTACGCTTAGAATTGGCCTCCATGTGTAATGACCTTTCCACTACAATATTATTCGTTGCATGATTCTGATGGGATATTCACCTGCATCTCATCGCAGCCCGAAGACCTTTCTCTTTTCATATATAAATAAACAAGTAATCATCAATTTAAGGGTGTCTAAATTAGCTTTGTATTGCATGATATAACATCAATTTACATACAATACAACATACAATTAGTCATTTATACCGCGCTTTAACAAAACAAGTCTTGCACAAGAGCGCGCTTCCTTCACTGCAAATCTAGTTATAATACAATGAAAACAAATGAGTTTTTAGCTTTGATTTGAATTCTGCAACAGATGAGCACTGGCGAATGGAGATTGGTAGACTGTTCCATTCTTTTGGTCCTGATGCTGAGAAGGCAAGGCTTCCAAGCTTCCGGTTTGTGCGAAGTGTAGCAAAGTCACTTCGCGACGACGATCGAAGTCCTCTGGACTTGGAGGCGGAACATGGCGTGACCATGGATGTCATGTAGGATGGAGAAGTTCCGTAGTGGATATGAAACATAAGGAGGGAAATTTTGAAAGCAATGCGAGGACGGATGGGAAGCCAGTGTAGTTGTTTCAGAGCTGAAGTGATGTGGTCTCTGGGACCAAGACCTTTTATCAGGCGCGCGGCCGTATGTAGAACTGAAGACAGGGGTTGAAGTGTTGATGATGGAAGACCAGATAGAACAGAGTTGCAGTAATCGAGACGAGAGATGACGAGAACTTGAGTGAGAATACGAAGGCAGGTTTCATTCAGACAACGTTTCACTTGTCGGATTCGGCGAAGGTGAAAGAAGCATGCTCTGGCTACAGATTTATTGACAAATATTGGGTTTATTGGGATCCTTTGGGTCCTCAAAAGCTGTGTCCTATTTTCACATAAATATTTCTCGAATACGTTATATAAATCGTCATATGAACAAGAACTTAATCAGATGGTCATAATCATATTTTGAATAATTCAGTTTTATCTTTGCAGTACATTAAGAATTACTTCAGTTATTCGCTAGATGACAGCACCCAACATAATAGTTTTCGACATTCAATACTGTTACATTTACTGTTTACAGTGTAGACCTAGCCTGTTTCTGTGGAAACTATTGACATCTTATAACCGAAATCTAGGGTCGCTGTGTCGCCTTCCTCCTTTTCTCAGGCTTAGGACTGGCACTACAAAACACCGACGTCTCCAAAGGCAAATTTCGCATCACTCTAATATCAACAAGGTTTGAAGTCTACACTTCAGGTTAATAAGTATGTGAACAGTCAACGCCGTGTTTAGAATAGTATAATATCCTATTCATTCGAGAATTTATGTAGCGCCTCTTCAAGAGAGCTACTCAGAGGCGCTCTCAGCCCAGCCACAGTTTAAAAAGTAAGATTTGAGCGACTTATGAAAAGCAGAGAAATTTAGCCTGGGCTATTGGGCATAAGTCGCAAGGCTAACGTGAGGCTATTATTCCAGATAGCGTGACCCACAATAGAAAAGGCTCGGCGCTGTCTGATAGAAATGCGACCAATCGCCCTTCTCCTTCATAAGTCTTTGGACTGGCATTGCTACTGTAAAGCCAGAGAGTTATATTATCTTCCCTGAGCTCTTGTTCTGTGTGTTATTATAGTAACTGCTACATGACATCATTCAGCTGGAACCTTAGTACAAAACGCTTGAAGATCTTTGCGGTATTTATAATCTTTAAGTTCATTATTTTGAGGTGTGTAAATACCTCACCTGTTACCTTTGCTTTTCAATATATCACGGCTTTTGTATGAGAGAAATTGATCTGAAATATTGCTCAATTAGCATTAAATAATTCTGCACAATTATATTCCGTCGCCCATTACTTTCCTCATTATATGCGATCAACTTTTTTGCCCAATTATGTAAAGTTCCGGAGAGATCAAAGATAATTACTGGAAAGAACATGAAGATCCGAAAGTGATATTGGATGGAGAGGAGCTGAAGCATGTGTTGGCCTATATGATAAAATTAATAACGGGTGATTGCACTGTACAATAATTATAGACATGAAACGTATGGCTGGTTTAGAATCAGCAATATTAGGATGTTCAATGTTTTGTGGGAGTCAGCACATCAGCAAGAATTAAATTGAAACTGTACAAGATGTTTGCTACACCAACACTGATGTACGGATCTGAGGGTTGGTGCATAATGACGAAAGGATGATTCTAATGGCGGAATGGAGTTGGCTAAGCATAATAACTCGGAGAACCAGACGAGACAAGATTCGCAATTATTAGTTAATACGAAAGATGATCGGACAGAGAAGACCATCTTGGTCAACGGAATATCCCACTCATTTCCGAGCATAGTCTTGGACGGCGAATCAAAATTATACCGGTCGGAAGGAACGGACCTTCAAACTAATAATATAAGCTGATCTAATGGAGAAGAAGCACGAAGGATTTTGTGAGAGGTCAAACATTAGGGTATAGCAAGAAAAATGTTTTCGTTTAAAGTGAACTTTGGCATAACTTAAAAGGTTGCTCCAGGTCCTAAATGAAAGAACTGAAGAAAAATTGCATCAAATTTATTGCATCTAACTTTGCCGCCGAGCACCTGAAGTTTAGTCTACTTTCGCAGCTGCAAACCATGGCAAAATGCATACCGTTCGAACACGAGAATTGTGGTCATGGAGAAATACACTGAAAAGAAAAAGAAAGGAAAGAGAACAACAAGAAGTATTATAAATCTCAAGGACTGTGTAAAGCATAGATGATACACAAGACAAGGATTCGAGCTGTGATACAGTTGACTCCGATTCCACAGCATCGAAATCATTATGAGGGCGTTTATATGCGATCTGGAGGAAAAACATGCTCTCGCTACACCAAGTCACTCCCAGCTCTGTAAAGGGAATGCGACAGATATAGTTTCTCCAATGCAGTTGGTGCTGCACTTGCAACAGAAGTAGGTCTACCTGTGGACTATGGAATTGTGACTGATGACGACCAGAGTTCAGCTATACTGACAGATTGTGGGAAGAGAGAGAGAAAGGTTTCGTGAAACATTATCCGATGGAAGAGAAGAAAAGCGTGAAGCTGCAGCATTGTATTTTGATGGTAGGGCATTACATAACTGTATGTTTGCAGTCATTCGGTCATAAATATCAAATACTGAAAGAGTATACATGTTTGAAATGAGACATAGCCTACATTGTATCTCACCAAAGATTAGCCGCAGGAATTTTCGAAGCAATGCGCGAATGCTTGTCTGATAGGCCAGTAATGATATTTCTTTCAGTTCAATAATTCGAATAACTGTTGGCTGTGATGGAACGGTGGTAAATACAGGAATACATGTTGCAGCAATGGAGTAATAAGAAAGTTGGAGTTGCATGCAAGGCATCCTCTCCAGTGGTTCATCTGCATGTTCCATTTCAATGAGTGGACGTTACGACATTCATTTGCTAATCATTGTATCAAGCTTCCTACGATACTTTGAGGGAAAGGTTGTTGATAAATGTATTCAAAAGCATGGTTACTATGGTTACCCAGAAAAAGTTTTTAAGCGAATATGATGATTGATGAGAAAAAACACATGCAGAACTGGTAGCCAGAAGAATTAAAATAGCAAGGGAAACTGATCGCTGTCTATTAGCAATTCAGGCGATACGGGTAGGCCTATTAGAACATTCACAATCCCAAAACTGAATTTAGAAACCACTGTCTACTGTGTTCTAGTTAATTGGTTGGATGTCTCCAGACTCGAGCCTCCAATAACAGTCAAGTTTAAGAAAAATGACCTTAAGGAATAGGCTACATTAAAACTGGCTATGTGTTAGATCTTGAAAAATACCATTTCCACAAGCATGCAGTCAAAGTTGCTACAGGTAGTACAGACGCAGCAAGGTCAGTTTGTGACAAAGAGCGTAGAGAGGGCCACATTCGAAGAAAGCGCGAATTCCTCAAAAACATGGTCGAATATACCATAAAAAGTGAGCGGACTATATAATACGAGTGAAACGCATTGTCAGCATGTGAACATTTTGTGAAGCGTAATTAAGGACCACAAGTTTTTCTCAACTTTAATAATTCATTCCATTTTTTAAATTAGAATAATGCATTGGGGACCTTCCATAAATGACGTCACGTAACTGGAGGGGGAGAGGGTCAGTGGTCACACATCTATGACGATTTGTGACGGTCCATTGCAAGATATCATGTGACTTTTGTCTTTACGTGTGACGAGGGGGTCAAAGGGGATCGCCTTAAATTGCGTGATGTCATTTATGGACGGCCCCTTGCTTGTGGCTTATGGATGTCGGAATTGCCAAACAAATTCACCTGCCGTGCCATAAAATGTGGCTCACAATATTCCTATTTTTAAGCCTAATTACTACTTCAGATAAGAAAATAGTCAAATTTCAGCAGTGTTAATGCAATGCTCAATAGCACGGTATACTTGAATAACTTCAGGGCCATGGCGGCAAAGTTAAGCAGCATGTCAGAAACAAAATTTCTATACCAGACACTATTATATGCATAGGAGCAACTAATTAACATATGCCAAACATGATCCTTTCTTGTCACTATGCCCTATCAAACATGTCTACATTTAATGTTTTATTACGCTATTTGGAATTGTTTTCGAGGTGTCTAGCGAGATCTGTAATTTCATCTGCTTTGCCTAAAATTCGTCAGTGTTGAGCTTCTATAATAGCGTAGAATATGGATTTTCCCATTGATAAGATCAATTGTTCGTTTTTCCATTAATAAGATCAATTGTTCCTTTTTTATTAATAAGATTAATCTAATCTCAGAATTCCAGTGGCGATTTCATGAACGACAGTATACGTCATAACGATGAAGATGAGCTTTGCCCTCAATAGCGATGAAAATGGCGACAAACATGTAAAGTTGTCCAAACAAGAAAAAAATTATTAGCAGCGTTGACTTCAACTGTTTAACGAGAGGAAATATCTACTTTTAAACCTAATACGGTAAGTCTTGTTGGCATTGTTCGGTACGTGTCGGTTAATTCACCGCCACACACAGAAACCCAGCGTTGCTATTTTTAATCAATCCAACTATCCAACTTCTAGTTTGACGAGAATCGTTTCCATCGATCCAGCTTCTGTTTAGGCAAGAATTTGTTTGATAAATCCCGCTTCTATTTCGTCAGAAAATATTCTTCATCAATATAACTTCTATTTAATTGAACATTATTTATTGTTCATCAATCCAGCTTCACTTTCAGCAAGAATGACTGCACCAACCCTATCCCTAACCCTAACCGACCCTCATGACGCATAATCTGAGTCCCTAACGCTGTGTTTCTGTGTGTGGCGGTGAATTAACCGACAAGTAGGCTACCCATTGTTCTTTTGTTGCTGACATTTAACGCGTCTACCATGATTATGTATTGGATATTGAGTTAATAATATTATAGTTATTTATTGCTTCAAAAATATTATCTATGACGCAATTGCAGTACGAAAGAAGGCCCGTGAAGAACATTAAAAAAATTGGATGAGGTGATTGTGAGTTAGTTAGAATTATTCATTTTTTTTCGTGAAAAATTGCACGAGACTTAAGTTGTGATGCTGCTGAGGTATTCAAACGAACTGACAACACTTGGCAAAGCTTTTATAGCTTGTTAACTATTTGATATAGAGGTATCCAGTGAATGAGTCTAAATCTGAAGTGTTTAAAAGCTCAACTATTAATCAGCTTGATGTCTGATTCCAATTATAAATATTTAGCACTTCAGTATGCCAATTGCAATTCGATTTTTGAATTTTGTCATTTTTTTGTCGTCAACGGCCATTGATGTCATAGGACGACGTTAACCTTTTACTGACTGAGGGCAGAAGGATTTGCCATTTACTACACTTTGGTCCTGAGTCGCCACTGGTGACTCTTTCAGCTTACTGTGTTTTGTTTTGCAACGTCCTGCTGTTTTTTGTCGCTATGTCTCTTGGCATCATTTCGGCTAGTTAGTGCAAACAGCGCCTAGTAGTTATCCGGTAGATGCACTATATAAATTCTCAATGAATAAACAGCATCGACATAATTATGAAACAACTACAACACCTTTATTTTAACACAATAATCCAATATAAAGGTTAAAATAATTTCAAATTAAGTTACGTTAATCTAACATCGAGTTAATCAAGATAACAGCAAATCGAAATGTCTTTATAATATTTAAGGCATCAAGTGAACGTGTTTCAATGGTGTCCATCAGTACGGACTAAGGCCACTGCGCGGTGAATTTGGTGAGATGGGGAGAGGCTGAGGATCCACGGTGCTGCTGCGGAGAAAAACAGTCGATGTCACACATTGTGAACGAGTGCCACCTTCTTCGTTTCATGGGCGGACTCCGGGCAATATCTTGCTAAGGGTCCTGTCGCAGTGGTATGGCTTGGTGCGACCTGCGTTCGCTAAAGAAATGGTTTCTATTTACTGCGTCGACCAAACGTGTTTAATGATCCAACAGTTTAATTGGTCGCAATGAGACTAGAACTGATACAAAAGTATTCTTATTTCAAACACTACATGGACCTGTTTTATGATGACATGAAAGAGTTTCGATGATCAAATGAACGCTCCCTGAATGGTTCTGTCCAACTACTATTAGCATAATATAACTTGTGTAGTAATGACGAAGGTATTGAATCTCGTTTTAAATTTAATTATTTATAGCTAACCTGGAACTACTTTTAAGGTGTCGAGATACATCCAAAGTTTGCTTAGTGTGACACCTAACTATAACACGATATATTCAGGGTGTGTCAGCATAAATGCACCGAGTTTGAATGCGCACAACTCAGCCAAATTTTGCAATTTTTTATACTTAATTCGTCAAATTGAAGCTAATTCGTTCTAGTATCAGCTACGAAAAAGTCGAATCGGTCCTAGTTATATTAAATTTTAATACAATTTAGGAACTGTTAGAGCCCTAGGTACCATATTTTGTTGCTATCAGTGACGCAATATTTCGCAGTTTAAAGACGATGAACGAGTTTTGGTCAGCATTTTTTTAACTAATAAAGGATTTAATTCGTTTGAAATGATTAAATTCTTTCCTAGCAGATGATTGAACAAAAATACATATAATCGTCTGATATCAACAATTTTATGACCAAGAAACTTCGATTCGTAAACCGCCTGATTCGGTACGCGCGGCGCGACATTGAATTTGTGTTCGAGTTAATTTGCAATCGAGACGATAACCCGGGTAAACTGCAAATCTCATCGAGAAATTCAGCGCGAATCAGGCATTTCTAGAAGCACCATAAGTCGTATTGCAAAAGTCACCTACTTCACCAACAGTTCAAATACCCAACACACCAATCGATCGACGAAAATTCTCCACGAGCTCCCAGAGTTTCATCAGACAAATACCCTGTCCCGTAATTTATCGTCCAAGTTGTAATACTTCTTTTATTAGCGAATGTATACAACTCCTCTCATCCTGGCCACTAAATTCAACTTGGGAATCGTTTGTCGCAACAACACGTCCCTCTCCATTACAGTGGCGGCGCCAGGATTTCAGGTTTGGGGGGGCTGAAGCCCCATATCTTCCTCCCTCCCAGAGACGCAACTAGAACATTTTCTTCCCAGGGCGGTCATATTGCAATCGCGCCAAGCACATACCAACCAAGGGTTTTACAAGAAATTGTGCTCTGGCAGAAACGCGCTCCACATTGCAAGATGTAGTTCGAGATTGAATGGGTTATTTATACGAAGTCAGCAATATTTGTTTGTTTTTTTGATTTTTGGTGTATCAGGCCGCAATCTTACATTAAGTTCCGAATTTTAATAAACAAAGGTGTCCAACTAACGTAGCGAAAGAGAATTGGGAGGTCCTCAAACGCGTCCGCGTAAAGTCTATGCCGTGCCCGCATTGTACCATACCCCGAAATTTCAGTCATCGGAGCCGAGTTGGTGACCGAGCTGAGCAAAGGTGATACAGTATATACAGTGCGTGTGCACACAGCAGCCCGAGTAGCTATGTGGTGCAGACAGTGAGGTAATGTAAAGTCCATATTGTCTTTGACATACCGATATGCAAGCACTCAAAACCACGTTGACTAAAGTTCCAAGTTATCACAATAAGAGGTGTCCAACATCGAATTAATATTCAGAAATTTCACAATACAATGTTGTGCAATTTAGTATTATCGTATAAAAAGCCGACCATGGACCGGACTCGAGTTCCAAGTTATCACAATAAAGGTGTCCAACACATTATTAATACTCAGAAATTTTACAATAAAAAAGTAATCACTATAATGGATGGATCCGATTTGACCAGGGTCTATGACAACAGAGGCCGTTACCCTGGACATTCAATTAAAATAATCATAAATAAAAATAAGCCACAATTAAGGTGTCCAACAGCAAATTAATATTCAGAAATTCCACAATAAAATGGTGTGCAATTCAGTATTATCGTATAAAAGTCGACCTTGGACACTGACTCGAGTTCTAAGTTATCATATTAAATTAGGGTGTCCAACACAGCACTAATATTCAGAAATTTTGCAACAAAATGGTGTTTCAATTCAGTATTTTCCTATAAAAAGTCAACCAGGGACACGGACTCAACTTCCAAGTTATCACAATAAAGTTGTCCAACACAGTATTAATACTCAGAAATTTTACAATAAAAAAGTAATCACAATAACGGATGGATCCGATTTGACCAGGGCTATGACAACTGAGCCCGTTACCCTGGACATTCAATTAAAATAATCACAAATAAATATAAATCACAATAAAGGTGTCCAACAGCATTCACAGGACACTATTATAATTACCTGCCTGCATATTACTAATGACAGAAAACAGTTTAAGTTTCCTTAATAAAAAAATGCATGCTTATATAATTATATGCACACAATTATTTTATGTAAATATATATATATATATAATATTGTATATATATTATATATATATAGTTGATTTCGATGCCATTGACCATTTTCTAGCTTTCTTATTACGAAATAAGCCGTAATGGATATTTTCTGCTTTTTGCTTTGGGGGGCTGAGCCGCATTTAGAGGCTATAACCCCTAGCCCTCTGACGAGGCCACTGGCGCAAGCATCTACGCTATGATTATATAGTTGATTGCAGGAGGGAGAAAACCCTATACATTCTTTTGTGACGATGAATAATTTCGTGAAATATGCGAATAATCAAGAGAAAATACGGCTTTGCACCACTTTTTGAAGGACTAGGCAATTTCGATATCTCTTTACGTCTAATACTTAAAAAACGGCTTCAATCTGAAACGAGGTGTCTAAGAGCCAGGTTGTTTCTTCGACAATTTCGACAGCCCTGTCCCGTTGCATGGTCAAAAGGTAAGGGTGCAAACTTGTCTCCCGTTTTCATAGACTGAGGCCAAGAAATGAAGTCGCTAACTTCATTCTCAAAGTAGATTTCGATGCCATTAATCATTGTCTAGTTTTCTTATTACGAAATAAGCCGTTATAGGCATTTTCCGCATTTTGCTTGGAGGGGGGCTGAGCCGCATTTAGGGGGGCTTAGCCCCCTCCAGCCCCCCCTGGCGCCGCCACTGCTCCATTAGCGTTCACCACAGGAATCAAAATCTCCTTCTTCAACGGCTTCTGACGTCAGCTAAATTCGTTATTTCGTTTTATGCGATTCTATTGGTTTATCCTTCACGTCGAAGCTTATTGACGTAATTTCCATAGCGACCCAATGTTTCGTTGCAAAAGTTTTCAATTAATTTTCAATTAATATCCCTAGGCACAGTGCCCGTAGGAGTCCGACGCCACTCTCTGTCTGAGTCTTGCTCGCGTCATGTTACCCAGCTTCAACAGGTCCGGTCAGCAGGTCTGCCCCATACCATTAACATCTTGAAGCAGCTGGACCACCTTATCTGATTGAAGGGAATATGGGAGAGAGGCATGAAGGACAACTGGGTCAATGCCCGTATGTGTCCCATGCTCTCTTCTCCGACTCTCTCCACCAGTCTGTCCTGACCGACCTGTGCATGTCTGCAAAAGTTGCAAAAGTTGCGCGCTACTAATACGCTAGTCCTTGGTTACTGGTATCTAATCTAAGTATTATGTGTTAACTTCGCCAAATGATATCATAGATATCAAGTTAAACCAGCGCCAGTACTAAATTAGCTAGCTTAATTCTTACTTATAATTAAGGATTAACATTGCAATAAAATAGTTTAATAGATAATAGCGTAAACAATTCGCTGCAATCTTAAACAACCAAATTGCTCTTTTTCGATGCTGATGGTCATAGTTTAAGACATCAAGGAGTCAACCCACTGCTGTTTAAAAAAAGGTTTCAGATTCGCACACTCTAACTGTAACATTTTAATCTGTCATTTTACAAAATTTCTCGTGATTTAAGCGGTCCAAGACTTCGATGCATATCACAAAACCAATGTTGTTTTTAGAAGAATGGCAATAGCGGATTTTTTTTATCTGAACCCTAAAATGGCAAAAATTAAATTTGCAGTGACTGAATCCTAGCAAAGATAGAAGTGAACAATTATTTTAAGCTGTTCTAGAGTAGTAGAAAGTGTCGAAAAAGTAATTTGATATTGACCACAACTGACTAATATACGCGGACTATAAAGCTACTGAAAGGTGTGCAAGCTCTCGGCTATATCAGAAGGCGGTAAAAAACGAAAATCACTGCTAAGTAGTAAAACTAATCTTGAACGACATCCCCGTTTGTTATTATTGCCAGATATTATGAAAGCAGGCCATTGTGGAAATATTGTACCGGTCACGGTGCATTTGCGATTGAACAAAACTGGCGAATATTACAGTTTATACGACACGAAAAAGCTATTTAAATTAATGCGACTGAGTTTTCGACTCTGCCCGTAGGCGGCTGATTATGTGTCATGAAGACAATTACACGAGTTCATGATTATAGCACATTAATTAACTTTCATCGTCATAATATTGACTCTGATCATAAGACAGACGGCTGTTTTGTAGAGGATTCTGGTGATCTTTTGACAGATGTTAGTCAGAGTATTATGTTTGTATGTTTTTCTGTATGTATGTGCACTTGCCATAGCGCCCCTTCAAGCTCTCTACTCAGAGGCGCTCCCAATTACAGTGCGAACACTGCATCGGAGTTTCACGCCGAAGCGCAGAGCAATTGCGATTGAAGGACTTGCCCAAGGTCCCTCGCGCGACTTGAGGCAGATTAGAACCCTCGCCCATCCTGCTGCAATGCAACGAACATACCCACTACACCACCGCGCCCCAGAATATGGCAGACATTGCTACTGTTGAAAATGATATAATGCTATCGGTTGGGTCAATGAGTTAACGCTGGTGGTCGCGGTCGCCGACTCGAGAGATTTCCTGAAGCAAGGCAAATGCTTACTGGTCAAACGCCAAATATTACCTTGGCGAAATTCAACGACTTGATATCATTGTGTGATAGCCTGGCAATACCTAGGGACTATCACGCTTCTATCATAGCTTGCCACATTGCAGTAAGATGCGTGATGCGCTTATAGAACCAGACGAGTTGGAGGAGAGTGATAATGAAAACTAACTTTATGGAGAACAACAGTATGCTACTCTAACATTTCTTTTTAATGTTTCTTTCAGGTCGTTTGTGACAAAAATACCTGAAATGCGTCCTTTTTTTTCTGTGGTCTGATAGTTTTCATGAGTATAATAATGAGTATAACAAAGACGTATCTTATAAAAAAGAATTAAACAAACTTACAAATTATGTCTAAGACAATGACGACTATAATTGGTGCTTGTTTAAGTTCAATGTTAGCCTCTTATCGTAAAAAAAAATGAAAAGCAGTTATTACTGTGAATTGATATTTCTCTGTCTAAACATAAAAATGCAAATTTCCAACACTTTCTAAATATACGATACGTCCTTGTCACTCTGAATAGACGAATTTATGCTTATCAACGCATTGTTGTTTGGCCCACGTTACCAATCAGTGGCGGCGCCAGGGGGGGCTGGAGGGGGCTAAGCCCCCCCTGAATGCGGCTCAGCCCCCCCAAAGCAAAATGCGGAAAATGTCTATAACGGCTTTCGTAATAAGAAAACTAGACAATGATCAATGTCATCGAAATCTACTTTGAGAATGAAGTTAGCGACTTCATTTCTTGGCCTCAGTCTATGAAAACGGGTGACAAGTTTGCACCCTTACCTTTTGACCATACAACCGGACAGTGTTGTCGAAATTGTCGAAGAAACAACATGGCTCTTAGACACCTCGTTCCAGATTGAAACCGTTTTATAAGTATTAGACGTATTTGTATATCGAAAATGCCGTCCTTCAAAAAGTGGTGCAATGTTGTATTTTCTCTTGATTTTTCGCATATTTCACAAATTTTAACATCGTCACAAAGGAATGTTTAGGGTTTTCTCCCTTCTGCAATCAACTATATAATCATAGCGTAGATGCTTTCGCCAGTGGCGTCGTCAGAGGGCTAGGGGTTATAGCCTCTAAATGCGGATCGGCCCCCAAAGCAAAACCAGAAAATATCCATTACGGCTTATTTCGTAATAAGAAAGCTAGACAATGGTCAATGGCATCGAAATCAACTATATATACAAAATAATATATATATATATTAAGTTGTAAAGGTCATTTAATTCGTTGCATAGCAAATGCTACAAATTTAGTGAACCAGTTTTGTTGCATGTAGTAGCTGCCTACTGTAAACCGTTTCTTCTTTATGGAATGGAAGCTGTCAGCCCTACCAAAAGTGAGCTGAACTGTTTAGAGTACACTTACAGCTCTGCAGTATGTAAAATTTTTAAAGTCTCCCATAGTAGTGTTGCATCTGTACTGCACATCATGCATGAAAATAATATTACATACTGCTGGTTATCCAGAAGATTGAGTTTTATCCAGAAATTCCTTTGACACAACAATGTAGTTGTCAGATTTGCGTCATGTTTCTCTTACACACCTCAAATGTGTGCGCTCTTGTTATTTTCGGTATAATAATTATTATATTATTGCTGTGTATACCACCACTGTCTGGGAATGTCGGCCTACGCTTGATATAATGGTCAACTAAGAAGTCCGAGTGCTATTAGCATATACATGTAAAACATTTGTGTTCGGATAATTATATATATATATATATATATATATAAAATAATTGTGTGCATAAATCTAAGCATGCATATTTTCATTTTAAGGAAACTTAAACTGTTTTCTGTCATTAGTAATTTGCAGGCAGATAATAATTATAATAATGTCCTGTGAATTCTGTTGGACACCTTTATTGTGATTTATTTTCTATTTGTGATTATTTAATTGAATATCCAGGGTAACGGCCTCTGTTGTCATAGACAATTTCTGAATAACAAAACTGTGTTGGACACCTTTATTGTGATAACTTTGGACTCGAGTCTATGTCCATGGTTGAATTTTTATACTATATTACTGAATTGCACACCATTGTATTGTGGAATTTCTGAATATTAATGCGCTGTTGGACACCTTTATTGTGATTTTTTTAAATTTTTGATTACTTTAATGGAATGTCCAGGGTAACGGCCTCTGTTGTCATAGACCCTCTCTGAATAATAATACTGTGCTGGACACCTTTATTGTGATAACTTGGAACTCGAGTCCGTGTCCATGGTCGACATTTTATACGATAATACTGAATTGCACACCCTTTTATTGTAAAATTTCAGAATATTAATACTGTGTTGGACACCTTTTGGTGGAGAAGGAAGGAAGATGCGATAAGGAGGTGAGGCGAAGAATTTCAATGGGCAAATCTGCAATGCAGGGGATGGATAAGATATGGAGGGACAGGCATGTGAGCTTACAGACAAAGACGAGGCTTGTCAAAGCAATGATTTTCCCCATAGTGCTATATGGAAGCGAGACGTGGACGAAGACGAAGGCGTTGGACGACAACATTGCTGCGTGTGAAATGTGGATATGGAGAAGGCTGCTGGGAATATCGTGGAAAGAAAGGAGAACAAATGAATCTGTGCTCCAGGACATAGGTCAACTAAGAGGGGATATGTCGTTGCTGCAGATGATCATCAAACAGAAGCTGATGTTTTTCGGTCACGTAATGCGCACGGATGGACTGGAGAAGGCGATGATGCTGGCATGTGGAGAGGGTACAAGGAGAAGAGGACGGCGGAGGATCAGATGGATGGAGGATGTACACAGGAGGACAGGGATGAATCTTGGACAATTGAGGGATGTGACACAGAACAGAACGGAGTGGAGAAGGCTGGCCATGACAGTCGCTAGAGTTCCTCGAACTGACGGCACAAGGTGACAAGGTGGACACCTTTTATTGTGACAATTTGGATCTCGAGTCTGTGTCTATGGTTGACTTTTAATACGATAATACTGAATTGCACACCATTTTATTGTGAAATTTCTGAATATTAATTCTGTGTTGGACACCTTAATTTATTGTGATAACTTGGAACTCGAGTTTTTGTCCATGGTCGACTTTTTATACAATAATACTGAATTGCGCACCATTTTATTGTAAAATTTGTGAATATTAATTCTCTGTTGGACACCTTTTATTTTGACAACTTGGATCTCGAGTCTGTGTCTATGGTTAACTTTTTATACGATAATACTGAATTGCACACCATTTTTTTGTAAAAATTCTGAATATTAAGTCTGTGTTGGACACCTTAATTTATTGTGATAACTTGGAACTCGAGTTTGTGTCCATGGTCGACTTTTTATACGATATTACTGAATTGCACACCATTTTATTGTAAAATTTGTGAATATTAATTCTGTGTTGGACACCTTTTATTGTGACAACTTGGATCTCGAGTCTGTGTCCATGGTTGACTGTGTATACAATGATACTGAATAGCACACCATTGTATTGTGGGATTTGTGTATATTAATTCGTTGTTGGACACCTCTTTTTGTGATAACTTGAAACTATAGTCAACGTGGTTTTTGAGTGCTTGCATGTCGGTATGTCAAAGACAATAGGGACTTACATTACTTCACTGTCTGCACCACATAGCTACTTGGGCTGCTGTGTGCACACGCACTGTATATACTGCATAGCCTTTGCTCAGCTCGGTCTCCAACTCGGGGTATGGTACAGCGCGGTCACGGCATAGACTTTACGCTAACGCGTTTGAGGACCTCCCATTCTCCTTTGCTATCTTAGTTGGACACCTTTGTTTATGTTAATTCGGAACTTAATCTAGGATTGCGGCCGGATACACCAAAAATCAAAAACCTCAGCAATTAACCCACTCAATCTCCAACTACATCTTGCAATGGAATATTTATGTGGAGCGCGTTTGTGGCATTGCAAAATTTCTTGTAAAACCCTTGGCCGGTATGTGCTTCGTTCATGCATTCGGCACTCACAGCTTCGCGCCTACGGTGATTGCAATATCACCGCCCTGGGAAAAAATATTCTAGTTGCGTCTCTGGGAGGGAGGAAGGGCTTGGGGCTTCAGCCCCCCCAAACCTGAAATCCTGGCGCCGCCACTGTTACCAATACAGATGAATACGAAATGTTTGAATAAAATTAAACACCCGTTTTAATATGCTTACGATGGTATATATTTGCAGAGTGTCTAAGTTGAGTAATCAGGTGTTACACCTCCACAAATATGGCTGTTTACGGGTACTCTGTCAAATAAATAATCATTATTGGCACCCTCCTCCTTTGTACTGGTTTGAGACTAGCACCACCAAAGTAATAGCAGCAGCAGCAGAGGTGATCATATCAATGAGAACATGCAACCTATAGCTAGAAGAAGCAAATGAAGAGACTTAGACATAATTAATCAATCAATCAATCAATGAATCAATCAATTAATAAATTTGTCGTAATTTATATAGCACCACTCCAAGGTACCTATTCAGAGGCGCCCCGGCCGAGATCAAACAAAAATCAATCTTCAACAGTTAGTGAAATTGAGAACAGTTTGGGATGTGTCGCATAGTCAAAAGAAGTCCTTTCCAGGTTGTTGGACCAACCACATAGAATGAACGCCTCTGCATGGTTGCAGAGCTAGTGAAAGGAACCATTAAGTCACCATGGACAGCAGAGCGCGGCGGTCTATGCAAGCGGAAATGGGAGTCAAAGCACACACAAATAAGAGGGTGCCCAGCCTGAGTAACATCACCACACCAAAGATGCAATCCTAAATGAGATGCGCTGCGGGAAAGAAAAGATGAGATTGGACATTTTAATGGTTACTTAGCTATTTATAACTGGTTTTGAATGCGTAATATAGGTGTTCACGACCAACGGCTGTTCTCTGTATGTTTAGGATGCATGTTAAATCTGTTGTAATCAATTATGATACCTGATTTCCATCCTGGAACATTCATTTTTGAATTGTGAATATTTTGTGAGTTGTGGTCTGCTTGAAGGGTAAAGTAGGATCGTCGTAATGTCTTTGTAGTGACACAGAGTCGTTCATCGGAAACAAACCAATCATTCTTCTGTCGACGGCTTCGACCTCTGTTGTCATGACCTGTCGATAATCTCCGGATCTGTCCATCTATTCACTGAAAAAGGCTAAGAGTCGTCAAATACATTTGAATGTTAAGGTCGATGTTTTTCACGGTTGTTTCTTTTAACTTTATTTACGCTTCAGTATATTTACAAGACATTTGTATGACACCTCTCTAACGTTTATTCAGAAGCAATAAATACTTATTTCACTCGGAGGATGATTAGTTCAGCAGAATATCCAAAATTGAATTTGCATGCAATCATAATAATCGCGAAAAACACTGAAAACCTGTCCGATATTGAGCCGGTGTAAACACGCCGAAGCGCCACCACACCGCATTTTCAAAAGCATTTGACATGATCAGGCACTCGACTCTTGCTTTAGAGTTAACGTATAGGACCTTGATCTTCCTGATTTGCTGGCTTTTAAACCTTTTCAAGAAGAGACTCTAAAATAATTTCCAGGTTCTAGAGGGACCTCTCCTCTCTCCTTACCATGAACTGTAGCATCGTTTATGGATCTGGGATTGGCCATCGTCTTCTATCACTGATGCTTTCGATCCTCACCCTAACAACCCTCATATTGCACATAATAGCTAAGTATGCAGACGACACATAATTCTCCAGTGATTGGTTCATGGATGCGCAAGACAATCAGTGATGAACTTGCGTCGGTTAAGAACTGGGCAGCGGGAAACAACCTTTGGCTGAACAATGAAAAGTCAAGAGAATAGTCCAACACCTGATGTCAAGGAATGGATTTTCCATAGGTGATTGAGGGAGCGATGGCAAATAGTGAAACCCGTTTTATCATGCATTGAGAAAGACATGATGCAGGGCAAAATGCCAGGAAACCGGGGAAGAGGAAGAACAAAGAAAAATGGCTGAGTAACATAACGGAATGGGCTGGATTTACATTGGAAGAAATGATAACATTGACTGAGGACATGAATGAATGAATGAATGAATGAATGAATGAATGAATGAATGAATGAATGAATGAATGAATGAATGAATGAATGAATGAATGAGGACAGGAAGCGTCGGAGGGACATCGCACACGATGCGGCCTGCACACGGATCAATGATGGCTGAGAACAGAACGGTCCAGATACAGGTTGAAACTGAATGCATTAGAGTCAATACCACATTTATATCATAATTTTTAATAGATCCTGAGGTGTCCAAGAACAGAGGACATTAAGCGTTGGAGGAAGATGCGGATGACCCGGATCAAGGATTGCGCAGAACAGAACACATAGATACCCGTTAAACTGAATGCATTATAGAGCCAATATTATTGTGTTTATGCCATTCATTTTGACACTTCCTGAGGTGTCCAAGGACATCGCATCGTTTCCGTTGTTTTTCAGCAACCTAAGGTTTTTGCATTAAAAAATTTACTCTGAAATATATATTTTTATTACGTGACAACGACTTTCTGTCATAGTTAGTAAAGTAACTGCTGTTCAAATATACGCGGATAGATGAACCGCATCACTCTCCCTCCTTGGGACTCACTCAGTCTTTTCTGCCTCAGTGCATGCTAGTATTAGTTTGTAGAATGCGTCTTGTAGGCCATTGGCCTAAAGATATATATATATATATATATATATATATATATATATATATATATATATATATATATATATATCACGGAAGATACATGATGAAAACATTGACGTAAAAATTTAGATGAACAGCAATTTGGTGCTTACGGTAAATTAGTCCGTGCTCCCTAGAGAATTAATGCCTTTTTTATTACGTAGACATCGCCACACACAACTTGTCACGGTAATTTTAATCTAGAGCGGTGAATTTATGAGATTCCAAAAAATGCCGTGGCGACCGCGAGACAATTCAAAAGTCGCCCAAAAAGCGCGAGGTCGCGAGGACGAAATTTTCAGTCGCGAGCACTTTCAAAAGTTGCCCAATTCGCGCTTTTCGCGACGACCTGGCAACCCTGACTTTAACCCAGTGTCAGACAGTGTTAGTCCAACCATGGATAAAGAAGTACGGCGACTTTAAAATATGAATAATACCTCTATTTCATTGAATACATAAATATATAAATAATAATAATAACTAAATATCAGAATAGGCCAAATAGTATCTCAAAAAGTCAGTCAGTCAGTAAGTCAGTCAGTCAGTCAGTCAGTCAGTCAGTCAGTCAGTCAGTCAGTCAGTCAGTCAGTCAGTCAGTCAGTCAGTCAGTCAGTCAGTCAGTCAGTCTGTCAGTCAGTCCGTCAGAAAGTCGGTCAGTCAGTCAGTCAGTCAGTCAGTCAGTCAGTCAGTCAGTCAGTCAGTCAGTCAGTCAGTCAGTCAGTCAATCAGTCAGTCAGTTAATCAGTTAATCAGTCAGTGAGTCAGTCATTCAATCAGTCAGTCAATCAGCCAGTCAGTCAGTCAATCAGTCAGTCAGTCAGTCAGCCAGTCAGTCAGTCAATCAATCAATCAGTCAGTCAGTCAGTCAATCAGTCAGTCAGTCAGCCAGTCAGTCAGTCAATCAGTCAGTCAGTCAGTCAGTCAGTCAATCAGTCAGTCAGTCAGCCAGTCAGTCAGTCAATCAGTCAGTCAGTCAGTCACTGTCATTCCGAAGGTCAGTCAGTCAATCTGTCAGAAAGTCAGTCAGTCAGTCAGTCAGTGAGACAGTCGGTCAGTCAAAACTAGAAACAAAACTAAAACAATACTGGATCAGTGTCAGGAACTGCTTGTGTTATCTTTCCATTGTTTTGTCATCATTCCAGCGGTAGAGTTTGAAAGAAGAATGAATCCGGAAAAAAACATTGTTGCGTCATCTTCCGAACGGAATATTGATTATTCAGATGTCAGAAGCTGTCAAAGTGGAATAATAATACCATCTGTCGTTCATACGTCTGCCCACCCACCACTTTGTCTGACCCGGCTTTGTGAGTTTCCCATCTCTTCTCTTTAATAAACCAAAAAGGCTGTATGCAAGGCGATATACATGTAATTATTATCTAGCACATTGTAAATGCTCTTCAGCTATAAATGAAGGAACATTTGGATCATTTTTAAGGGTGTATAAAATGTCAGGAGATATGGAGCCCTGTTCTGACTGATATGACGCGGTGTAGTTAAACGGCAACACACCAGAATTTTTGCACTGCACAGAAAATGTTCGCGGTAATTATCTTCTTTCTACTGCAGTGGAATTATTTGCTATTATATCAGCGCCTAAAGTGTGGGAAAATAAAAATAAATGATAATGGAAAGGAAAGAAACGGGGATGACCAAGAATGCTACTAATTCACCTAATGATGACAGAAAAGAGTTGTCATTAGCCCTCGTCAAATCTGGATCCATCCATTCGAACAAGTAACTTCTATCCCCAACAATGAAATATTGCACTGCAACGCCTACAGACACCTTTAGATTGTTTATTTCCAGGGCTATAAATAAGAATGTTTCATCGCACGATTAAGGTAGAACTGCTGCATTCAGTCAATCAATCATCGTGTTAATCCTGTTCTATCCTGAGCATTCTCATTATTTCATTGTAATCATTCGGACAGTTATATAGCGCTCATTCAAGAATGATATTACTCAGAGGCGCTCAATTGTATGGTAACCATTAAATTTAAGGTGCATATGAGCAACAAGGTCGTTTATCAGCCTCTGCCACAATCGAGTGGACACCCATAACTGTTAATGCCATTCTAAAGACTTTCTATAATGCGAAAGTTCTAAACCAGCGCCAATCTCATGATTTTAAAAGGAGGATTCCATTTTCCTCGACCACTCCAGCCTCTCCTCGTTCTTTTTTCATTTCATTGTAGGCAGAATAATTGGTCGCTTGCAAAGATGATTAGTGTTGGCCTCTATCATTTCTTTAGGTGTGGATTGTCAGCACTACATGTAGATTAATTATGGATATGCGGAATGATTTCGTCTTATCTCCCCATTTAGTCAAGTATTCAGGCAAAAAGCTTTATTTCTTGCGTCAATAGAAATCGTTATTAAGGTGTGCAAGGACGTCATTCTGTTCCATTGTTTTTCAGAATCTTTGATCCGCTGACGACGTCATCCACACCAGTTTAATCATCACATCAGGTTGAACCCGTCTTCTGGAATCATATAACTCCAATCGAAACCCATTGACCCATCGAACACACACACATTCACTGGTCAAATGAAAATTCTGACGTTAGATGGATAAGTAATTAGAAAGAATGTTGCTCATGCAAAATACAAAGCCCAGTGTCAGGGCTATCTGGACGGAAAAAGAGCCCGGGGAAAGCCGAACAGAAGATGGATGGATGACGTGGAAGAATGGACGGGGATAGTGATGGCGGACTGTGTGAGGACCGCGAGGAACAGAGAGCAATGGATGAAGATGGCGTCGTCGACTCTGATCCCCGATCCGCAGCAATGAGGATGGTCACGACGACGACGACGACGAATATAGTCTCGATATTTTACACCTTTTAACTGTAGTCAACCGAGGCTATATAAGCTCGGGACATAGTAGGCCTATTATTATTAGTTGTCATGGGCGGAGTTTGGTTGTCGATCTTGGGGGGGCTAAAAAAAAATCTCGGCCCAAAGCAGTTGATGACCTTTTTTGGACATCGATTTGAAAACCTCATAGAAACATACCATTTTTCCGGACAGTGACAGTTCTTTTAAAAAGTCCATTGTTTTGAAATGTCCATAATTGCAATTATAATTTTTAAAAGGTGTGCAATTGCAAAAGGGTGCCAAAACTAAAAAAGGTGTCTAATTGCAAATGTGTGCTAAAACTAAAAAGCCCATTGTTTTGAAATGTTCATAATTGCAATTATGATATTTAAAAAAGGTGTGCAATTGCAAATGTGTGCTCAAACTGAAAAGTCCATTGTTTTCAAATGTCCATAATCGCAATTATAATTTTTAAAAGGTGTGCAATTGCTAATGTGTGCTAAAACTAAAAAGACCATTGTTTTGAAATGTTCATAATTGCAGTTAGAAAAAAAACGGTGTGCAATTGCAAATGTGTGCCAAAAACTAAAAAAGGGTGTGCAATTACAATTGTGTGCTAAAACAAAAAAGTCCATTGTTTTGAAATGTTCATAATTGCAGTTATAATAAAAAAAGGTGTGCAATTGCAAATCTGTGCTAAAACTAAAATTCCTTTGTTTTGAAATGTCCATCATTGCAACTATAATAAAAAAGGTGTGCAATTGCAAATGTGTGCCAAAACTAAATATTTCAGTTTTCTCAAAAACTTGAGTGCTACAAGAACATCAAAAACACCAGTACATTCAGGAGACCATAGTCTATAAGAAACAGCTGAAGTTTTTCCAGTAGCAAAAAAACAGTTCAAATTTGTAGGCCAGTGTTACTGGAGTAATGTTGTGCACACCAGCTTCGCAATTAGCGAGGCAGCTGAGATCTGTGTCTCGCTCTCTCGCAGAAGAGTGACAAGACGTGACACGCCATCTGGTGCAAAGTTTGATCCTGACCCGAAATGACACCTGCAATGTTGCCTTTGTCAGCTTGCCACAGCGCAGTATCATTCGGATTCAGGCGGTCATCAATGCTGCTGCTCGCCTAGTCCTGCGATTAAATACGTTCGACCATATTTCTACCGCGATCCGAGACCAGCTTCAGTGGCTTGGATTGGTTCTAGGACGATTGTCGTTATTACCGCTAGTAAAGAGAAACATCGTCGGCTTCTGTTAATTCTTATAATACACAAACAGAAAATAGCACATCAGAATATTAGTTACGCTTCCAAATAAACGTCTTTTGTTCTTTCAGACCACCAAAGTGCTACGTCAAATTAGGCCTGATTGGCTTGTCTTGTGCTTTACGCAAAACCCTCAGTTCTTGTTGTTGCATAAAAATGGTTTTGTAAAAAGGATAAACAAATGCTCTTACTTGGTCTAATTGCGTGTATAGTTGCAGATCTATCTGACTAGTTAGCTGTCTAATAACGCTTGCCGCTTCAGTATATTTTCACATTTCACTTCTTATAATTTCATTACAAATTTAGTAGATTGTGGTAGATTTAGTGTGGAGTGGATCCGATTTGACCAGGGTCTATGACAACAGAGGCCGTTACCCTGAACAGAAATTTGCTCGGCATATTACAGCACTTGAGAGCTTTCTTCTTTCGAAGTTTAGTCTGTGTCATATCGCTTTATATAAATGTTTCTCTTTACTATAGCGGTATTTGCGACATTTCGCCTTCATCCTTAGTTAATAAATTGCAATGATCACTAACCTGTGATCAATCGTCCGGTGATCAATCGTCCGGTGATCAACCGTCCGGTGATCAACCGTCCGGTGATCAACCGTCCGGTGATCAACCGTCCGGTGATCAACCGTCCGGTGATCAACCGTCCGGTGATCAACCGTCTGGTGATCAACCGTCCGCGCACCCTTGGAATAGGCGAGCGCATCAAGTTCAAACTTTGCACCATGATTCACCATGATGCACAAAATGTCTGAACAACCGCGCACCACCCTACCTCGTGGACAACCTCAGATCGCTGGCAGATGATCCTATTAGGTCACGTCTGCGGTCGTCCAAGACCGACGACATATCCTATACCATGCAACCAAAACTAAAGCCGGTGATCGTGCCTTTCGGGTACCTAGCCCATACACGCGCTTGGAACAGTCTTCCAGCATCAGTTCAAGAAATAAAAACTCAATCTGCTTTTAGAAAACAGTTGAAGCTGCACCTGCTTCCGGGCTGTTTGCATTTATGCTAAACTTTGACAATATTATAATTAGGCTATGTTTGTAAAGCATCCTAGAAGTAGCTTTCTACCGACGATGCTTTATAAATTGTCTGGATTACAATGGCAAAAAAACACGAATCTGGGCCTTCTTGGGGGGGCTTAGCCCCCCCTAGCCCCTGATAAACTCCGCCCATGTTAGTTGTACATATTGCCTCCGAAAACTCATGCTGACGAGCCATGCTATAATAGTAGGAAGAGTACGAACTAAAATCATCCTACCATTATTCGTTTACCACGACCTTGAGACTAAAGAAATTCACTCGCAATAATTATTCAATGCCATTGATTGAAGCTTTTAACAATTGGACACTAACGACAATTCGTAGAGCGCGGTGGTGTACGTAGTGGTGGATTCGGTGCCTTGGAGTCAGATGGCTCCAGATTCGAATCCACCTCAATACGCATTGACCACACAAATGCCTTCACAATGTTATTGGTTTTGTCCATCAAACAACAACTAAACTTGCTCGTAAACTCCAACAAGAACTATGGCACTTCTGCATCATCAACTGTGACTTCGAGCTCAGCCCGGAAGGAACTGGAAGACAAATGCGAGAGTCAGTGAGGCATTACGCACTATTATAATTGTGACCGATTACAGAAATTTCAATTGAATACTTGAGAGACATTGCAGGAATTCTTAATATCAATTTTGTATGAACAGTTTGAATGCTTACACACTTCGTAGCCTCGTAGTGGCATTATGTTGTGAGATTTTCGGAGTCATTGCATGGTTTAGTAGTATCAACTTATAAAATATGTTTAAATAAAAAAAATAGACTGTTATAAAATCTGAACCTGTCAACATTTTAACGCTACGTGACGCTAAAGGCAGCGACCCCGATTCTTACAGTTGCTCAATAAGTAAGTCAGTTAGTAGGCTAAGTCATATCGATTGATGAGTGTGTAGATAAGAAATTAGTATAAGTAGACACCCGTGTATCTTGTTAAGACTGGTATCCCTAAACACCTTACAAACTGCAATTTTTCTTGTTTAAGAATTGGACGGGAGAATCGATTTTTTCTGATCTGACCCAGACGTATAATGCTAGAAATTATGTAGATACCGTATACATTAAGGTGGATTGAAAACAATGGTAACAATTTTGTCAGAAATAAAAATTGCCATGGTGTGCAGAAAGTTATCTTTTGATATGGTCAGTTGTCTTTGCAAATTTAAGTTGAACTAATTCTTTTTCTAGGAGGTGCCCCAACGATGAAAAAATTGAACAATTTTTAAAAATTGCAATTTTTCAATGAAATGTGTATTATTATATAGGCTTGAGATTACGCAGGCTGTCTGTTCTTTTAGTTGTTGAGAATGGTGTCTTCTGTCATTTGCGTTCGTGTAAATTGTATCGACTGCATGATAGCACTGTAACCGGGTGCGGCCTGTCAACCGGATTGTTGAATAAATGAAAATTATCGTTATTATTTTTACTAAGAAAAAAGGACACTGGCGGATTCACTGGAGGAAATCCAGGTTTTTGGGAGAGAGACAGTCGAGTGTCCGATAGGGGAGAAGTGTGTGGACGGGAATGAAAGGCTAATAAGAAGTTTAACTCAAAATAACGTATGATGACGCTTTCATAATGACGACGACGTCTCGTTGAAGGGTTTCGAGGACGAAGAATGCCAAGAATTTTGTAGATTGATATCAACTTGAAATTGACTAAACTCGTTGACACGAATGTTGGCAATGTGACATGACGTGGTAGTGGTGATGCTTATTACTAAGATGCTAGTCACTGTAGTTGATGAGTTTATATATGACAGTTTATAAATATTATAAAGGTGTTCAACATAAGTTGTTATATTTTGCACAAGGCCATAGCCAGGATTTCTTTGGTGGGACGGGTTAATCAGCAGAAATAATTCTTCAGAACTTCAACATTAGCGTCATGATCCAATGTTTAATATAGTAGCCAACCATTGCTGTTTTGGAACGGGATGAATCGAAGTTTTTTGTGGTCGAGGCGAAAGAGAATGAGTCCCAGGAACGCTACAGGTAATGATGGTGGCTCTTGTGTCTCTATCACTGCTCGTTTCAGTGTTGAAGACTGAAGAAAGGAGCAGTAACATAGAAACAGGAAACGGTTACATTATATCTCAAAATTACATTATCGCACGTTAAGATAAAAAAATAAACAATTCGCGACTCACCAGCGTGGTTGATCATGTTGATGCTATTCACCCCAAGCATTCTGGACCATGAGGCTGGGTGAGGTGAGTAACAAAACTTACATTCATAGGCTGGTAATGTAAACTTCTTCATGTAAATCAGGGAAAAAGAAAAGAAAAAGAGAGAAAAATACAGAATCTTCTAAACAGTGAGACAAAAAAGTGAACTGAAATACATTGAAAACTTTAAAGATGTCAACAGCCTTTGCTAAAGTTTGCTGCCATAAGAGGTCGTTAAACTGCTGATATTAATAAATTACAATTCGTGACGATGCTCAATGCTCATCCCGTTCAATACGCAATAGTACAAAAACCGCTGACGTTACACACCTTTTAAACGTATTCAAAAGTTATATAAAAGATGCATGTCACCCGGTGGAGTGATTCGTCCAAAATTGAGCCTCAAATGCTGTGAAGCAAAGAACAACGCAACAAGACTAAAATGCTGATTAAAATAAAATATTTCTTTCGACATTAACGACTTTCGATGCCTTAAGAAGTTTAACATTTCTAAGTCACCGCTGCTAATTGGACACTCTATATTCAACTCAACCCATTGTAAATATCTGACATTGGATTACTTCAGACAGGCATATAATTATATTATTTCGTCTTATTTCAAACCAGACCTATATCAACGGTCTTTTCAATATTTGCTAGAACAAATATCCAAAAATTCTCAATAAAATTCCAGGGTCCCCTTATATTTCATAGCTTACCAAACAAGATTCGCACTAACAAGTGTATCGACCATTTTCAAATTCAACTCCGCGCTCACGCATAAAAATGTTATAGAATATTGCAATAGTTAATATACATTTTCGTGTTGTCCCCAAATGGGAGCACATAACCATATTTATGTAAATATCCTTGGTTTAAATATTTTAAAGGTGTCGAAGTTGGTCCGGTTTCACACTCTTTTATCTATGCAGCTTCGTGTAAATGTCACTGAGATTTCGCGGTCAACAATTGAACGATTTTTATTATTCAATTAAAGTCATTATTATTTTTCGCGGGTAGTTCTAATCCACCAGGCGATTAAAAAGAATTTCGAAGTCTGTTGGTTGCATCCGATCTGTTGAATTTCGTCCAATCCGGTCATTTAGTAGATTTCCTAAAACGAAAACTATCGTTGTGTCATAGAATAAGCAAGAATTGATAAACTCCAGCTCAGTGTATCTTAGGATAACCTAAACCTTCCCACGCCATGTTAAAACATGAGAGTTGCGCGGTGGATTTGCAATCCACCCAAGTAAAAATCATACGCCACAGAAACAACGCATCTTTCCAATATGGAAGGAAAATTAAAATGGTTCAAACAGTGCATGAAATAGGACATTTTGACGTATTACTTCTTCCGTTATCGCTGTCGATTTATAATCTTATTGTTTTTGCTTTATGTTTTCGATAACAAATTGAGATGGCCGCAGCACGGTGATGCGTACTAAATAGCTCTCAAACGGTGTGCTTAAAGCCAGCTGCATAATCATCTCGCTCAATGCGTTCTGCATATCGCCTTGATCTTTTTGTTCACATGACTTTCACTACTCTTGCAGGACACTTGGCGTTTGCTGTGGTTGGTCCATCCATTTGGAATGACCTTCCTACCTCACCACGGGCTAAACGACGTTGCTATAAAATGTTGTTCAAAAAAAATTAAGAATCTTGCTCTTAAGTGCTGTAATATGCCGAGCAAATCCAGGGTAACGGCCTCTGTTGTCATAGACCCTGGTCAAATCGGATCCATCCGTTAAGGAAACTCAAAACTTATGTATTTCAGGATTTATGGTAAATGACGGATGTCGCTGAACACCTTCTAAATCAATTTCAAGTAGTGTTATAAAATAATAAATGTAAAAACAATTGCGCTTTCAGGTCAAGATCTTTTTGTCTCCCTCTCTTAGAAATCAAATTCACACACTCAGTGTAGTCAAAACTTTACAATGGTAACGCACAATTTTGTATGACATAATATAATTATCTTATACCTACTTCTCAAATTATTTGCATTCAAAACTTTATTACTATCGAACATGCTGCAGTGTCAGTTCTAAGCATGTACAGGAAGACACACCAGGTAAAAATTAACACAGGATTTGGTTTTTGGGGGCTTGAAAAGATATGCAAAGGAAATGGCTTCAGCTCTAAAACTATTATTCGCCTACACAATGCACTGCTGCACGGATCTGAGACGTGGCACATGCCAGTGACAAGCAGGAGAAGACTTGAGGCAGCACGAGCGACCGTTTATATGTTTGAACAATTCGATGTCAACCCCACTAATTATAAAGTTTCTCAATGCTTGATAGCTTAACCTGCAAGTCGTCATCTTCAGAGCCGTTGAATACGAAACACGTCATCAACGTCATGACATGAAGTCGTTCAAGAAAAAATCTGCAATTTAGTTTTTACATGGATCACCAAAATTAAATTCTTTGACATCATATCGACGCTAAATGAATTCTTATAATTATTAAATTATTAAATTTCCGGATAGTACATGTAGTTGCAAATTAATGTACCCTCATGCAACGTTAGATAAACTCTCAAC
The DNA here is from genome assembly GCA_949752735.1 of Lumbricus terrestris. NCBI lineage: Eukaryota > Metazoa > Annelida > Clitellata > Crassiclitellata > Lumbricidae > Lumbricus > Lumbricus terrestris. Next base: position 17,498,365 of record OX457049.1, read on the forward strand.
ACTGCGCCTGTTCCCTAGATCACTCTCTGACACATTCTATAAGCACTTAAAAACTGTTCTGTTTGTCCGTACTGGAGTCGGGAGCGCCTCTGAGTAGTTTCCTTGAAGAGGCGCTATATAAATACTTGAATGAATGAATGAATGAAGTATTGTATTAAAGACTTGCAAATGATGACCGACGCTTCTCACGCAACATAGCAAACACCTTTAAAATAATTTCAGGTGCCATATAAAAGCAAAATAAAATATTCAATTACTCAATGTTAGAGTCAATCTTCCTCTCATCAGATTCGACCCGCTTTCCATTAATTGAGACCTTCTTCTGCAAATTGGCAATTATAGGACTCGAAGCGATCATAATTGCTAGTTATCACTTAATCATTTGGAAGATTGTAAGGTGAATTTAAATATCTGATATATTATATCTTATATCTTATCCTGATTTTGTTTTCTCAACAGAGGCCGTTACCCAGGACAGAAATTTCCTCGGTGTATTACAGCACTTGAGAAATGTACATTTGCTCTTACTATATATAATGATCTGAATCTACAGGGTGGGCCAAAAAAAGTAATCCAATATGATTTTTTGCCAATATCCTGGCCAGAAGTAAGAATTTCGCAATGAAATCTTACAGTCTTAAAGGTAATTCATATATACACACGATGGCCAGATTTCATCAAAATATTTCAAATATAACAAAAGTTATAGCACTTTTAGTGAGGCCTCCCCCGTTTTTTGACGATTCAATAATGTAACGCAACAAAAAGTGACAAAAACGACGTTGTGTGCAGTTCTAGCACCATTAAATCGCTATCACCAGCGACATACACATGTAAATAACTCCTCATTGCAAAATAAATTTCTATGCTGAAAACTCAAGATTATGATAGGAACTTGGGCCAAGCGAAGTATATAAAAATAATTATAAATATATCTACATTATCGGAAAAAGGGTGCGTTTTGTTATGCGGTCGATTTCGACCCCATTCGCCGCTAAAGAGGTAATAAGTTCCGCGATCCACGTTTGTGAGTTTCAACTGCGAATTCTCATGCAGTGTAACAGATGAAAAAACCTCTCTTTATTGAAAAAAGTCGTTTCAAGCCGTTTCCTTCAAAGATGATCTTCCCTATTGAGATTGGAACCCACGATCCCTGATTGAAGAACAAGTGCTTCACCAATACGCTACATGCATGTATTACTACTGTACCAATTTATAGGTGCAGGTGTTAAATTTTTAGAATATTATTTTCCTTCAATGAATTTCAGGAATATCGACCAATTGTAAGTTGTTACAGTGTAGTCAGATAAAAAAAAGTGGTATATTATTAGCAATTTCACGAAACGTAAGAGTTCAATTAAAGGACGGATGAAAGTTACTTCTTCTTTCTTCTTCTTTAGGTCTGCTGCCTCCCGGCAGGTTCAGATGCCCAACGACGCCACTCTTCACGGTGTTGTGCTTTTTCCTTGAGTTTTCCATGTCCATCCTCCATCATCCAGTCCAAGAACTTTTCCCTCGGTATTCCTCTTCCCCTCCTCCCCTCTATTTTGCCCTCCGCTATGTCCCTTTGCAAGGAGTTGCCTCTCAGTACAATGTCATGTCCTATCCAGTTCTTCTGCCTTGTTCTAATTGTATTCATCAAGGATCTTTCCTCTTCCACCTTCCTCATGACTTCTTCGTTTGATTTATGCTCTGTCCAGCTGACACTTTCCATCCTTCTCCATATCCACATCTCGAACGCTTCTATTCGTTTGACATCCTCCTTTCTCATCGTCCAGATCTCTGCTCCGTACAATGTGACGCTCCAGATCAGTGCCTTCACCATTCTTTTCTTGATGTCTCGACTCATTCCTCCTTTCAGTAGCTCTTTCATTTTCGTGAACGCTTCTTTCCCCATCGCTATCCTCTTCCTGATTTCTTTGTGGCACTTCGAATCCTCCGATATTAGGCTTCCCAGATAGCAAAATTCAGTGACTTGCTCCACTTCTTCTCCATTGATTGTTATTTTCACATTCTTCTCCCCTTTTGCTTCTCTACTTATTCTCATTACCTTCGTCTTTTTGATGTTTATCTTCATCCCATATTCTTTGCTGGTTCTGTTTAGTTCATCCATTATGTGTTGTAGGTGCTCTTCTTTGTTTGCCAGCATTGCTTGGTCGTCCGCAAATCTTAGCGCCTTTATCATCTTTCCTCCAACCTTTATTCCTTCTTCCATGTCCTGTAGTGCTTCCCGTATTAGCTCTTCGATGTGAAGATTGAATAGTATGGGTGAGAGTGGACACCCCTGCCTCACACCTCTTCCTATTTGTACTGGCTCCGATAGTTCCCCCTCTATTCTCACTCTTATCCTCTGTCCCATATACAGGTTTCCTATTAACCTTCTGTCTCTCCAATCCACTCCCATCTTCCTCAGGATTGTCATTAGCTTCCTCCAGTCTACCCTGTCGAACGCCTTTTCGTAATCCACAAAGCATATGTACACTTCTTGGTTGTTTTCCAGACTTCTTTCCGTTAGTATTCTCAAAGCTCCAATGGCGTCTCTCGTTCCTCTACCCTTCCTGAACCCGAATTGATCGTCCCCAAGACATCCATCTGCCTCCGCCTTTGCCTGCAGTCTATTTGTCAGCACCCTTAGCAGCACCTTCGAAGCATGGGTCAGCAAGCTTATCGTACGGTATTCTTCGCATCTTACTGCGTTCGCCTTTTTCTTTAATGGTATTAGTATTGTCTGCAGGAAGTCGTCTGGCCACATTCCAGTTTTGTAGATCTCCTGACAGATTTGGATCATTTCATTCATTGCCTTTTCTCCCAAATCCTTTAATATTTCCGCTGGTATGTTATCGATTCCTTCAGCCTTGTTGTTTTTCATTTCCGCGATAGCTGCTATTATTTCCTCTTTCAATATTGCTGGTCCTATTTCATCATACTCCACCTCCCCCATCTCCTGATTTAAAAATTTATAAAACGACAATAATATTTAACTTTCCAACTCAATTTTTCGATAAATTCTACGAATTTAAATCGTGTCCGTTTTTATGTTCTAAACTTGTATATAGGATGATGGTGAAGCCAATAGCCTGTGTTGCCACACAGTGTTACAACACAGTGTCGCAAAAATGAGACTACAATCTACAACGGGCTAATCTCCATAGAGTCATACGGACTATTACAATTACCACATTTCACGATTGAAAGTCCCCGTGAAATGTCAGAAGCCAAAGATCAATGCCAACAAAACTAACAATGAGGATTAAATGTAAATATGACTATGACATATCGTTGCAAGCGATCGTTGATAATTATGTTGGAAATCTTTAACCACAAAGTGAGATCAGCCTCATTTCATTCAACACCTTTTTCAAGATTTTCTTTTCTATGTAAATTACGAATTGGAAATTCTTTAATTCAAATATTAAAAAATCGTTTGTGCCACATATACAGAGAGGATTTCGGTCAAAAGGGTGTTTATGTTAATCAACCGATGTAATTTTCTGGTTGTTTGCCATTATTACAGTAATTATGGGTTTTTAACGAGAAGAAGCACTAGGAAACTAGTTAATAACGAGGAACACATCGCACGATGAAGCTGGATCCACAGTGCAGGGTGCGTGGAGTTCACAGTATCGAACTTCCACTATGCAGAACCGTGCTTTCTCGTTGGAATGGTCGTCCGCCAACTTTGCAAAAATCCTCCTCAGGATTTCCTATATCATATTAAGACTGTTTTATTTGGCCAAGTTGAGGTTGGGAGCGCCTCTGAGTAGTCCTCTTGAAGTGTCGTTATATAAATGCATATAATTAATGAATGAATGAAAGAATGAATGGGTGAATGAATGAATGAATGAATGAATGAATGAATGAATGAATGAATGAATGAAATGGAGGAGGGAGGAGGGAGGAATTTGATGAAATTTTTTGCCGATTAGATATTCAACATTAAAATAAAAATAAAAGTATTCACCCATCGTTTAAAAAAATTAGTTGCAACTTCACGATATTCATAACCGCTTTTATTTTATTATAACGGTGTGCAAATGCATCCGCCATTTTAGTTGTCTATTTTAAGAATTTATATAGCGCCGCTTACACTCAACTGAGTAGCTAAGATGTTGTGCACGCGTAGCCATAGGTAGGCTAATTCAAACGACCAGCTGGGAAGCCAACAGAGAAGTGAGCAGCGATTATCTAACTGCTCAGGTCACCTCATTATGACCATAATTATGAAATGATTGTTCTAGTTTCACAGCATGCTACGGAAAATAAGCCGTAGCTGAAGTCGTATTAGTTTGGCTATTTGCTGATAATATTTAGGAGAAATACTCTTTTCAACATCCTTGGGGCTGACATAGTTGTGACATTTTGTGATTATGTAATAATTATTATGTTATAATTCTGCGATCATGTTTGCTACCATTGTTTATTCGCAATCCCATTTATTGTCTCTCTATGCCTTCGGGCGGAAACAAAGTGTTCTGTGTAATAATTTATAATATTTATACAACCTCGGTGTGTATTATAAAAAAATAAATTTTCACTGATTTCTACAGATGATTACTGTGTGAACAAGCGATTCGTAAATTCATCGATTGCATGATATTGTCGCATGTATATATTTATAACCTCCGACCAACATGCTTTAAAGGTATCTACTTATATCCATCATTTCCTAGACTTCACCTACAAAATACTCTAATTTTGAACATATTTTATTATATTATTTCACGATGCAACAGGGTCGATCCATTTTGACTTTATTAGCCGAGTCAAAGCTCAACTAGAATTTCTAAAGCGCCAATATTATATATGACCGTTAAAAAGTAAATTTATGCCAATCATCTTTGTAGAGAGAGATCGTCGTAAAAACAGCAGATAACCTAACATCAACGGGTGGGGTCAGAGGGAAAACCCTCAACTTGCCTATGCCACTGGGCGACACTAAACATGTTTGTTATGGCAGTGTTGCCGTTAAATAGCATCAAGTCACTTCGCTCCTCTGCACATCGCGAACAGTTTGTCTTCTGTGCGCGTTCTTCTACTGCGGGCAGCAAGTTGCTTTCTCTGTTGATGGTCGTGTGGTCTATGGTGGAATATCGTAATAGATGCGTCTGCTGACCAGGAACCGATGCGCGATATTGATCCTCGTAACGAATGATTGAATGAGTAATATCGGGCGTCTTAGATACATTTAGAAGACTATCAAAATTAATGTCTGGCAAGGTGTCCATTCAGTTGATTGTCTTGTTTCTGATAATTTACCATAGACTGTATTGGATGTCGACTAATCGACTCTGTTTAAACGCCAAAAACACTCAATTGATCTGGTACGAAGCTTTGACTTTAAAAATTAATAATTTATTGCTTCAACTACGAATCTAATACATTTTTAGAATGTTTGTTATCGCAGTGTCGTTGAACACCAACAAGTCACCTCGCTCTTCTGCATATCACATGCAAGGATCGAGGCGTTATATTAATCCTCGCAATGAATAATTTAATCAGTAGCCTAATATCGGGCGTCTTCAACACCTTTCGAAGAGTACTATATAATGTTATATAAGAACGGTACGAGGTTGTCAATTAAGTATAAAAGGAGTTCATTCAATTGGTTGTTTTGTTTCTGATCTAAACTTGGCTTTCAATTACTGGCTGGGAAATTCCTGTGTATACATTTGTTTCTAGTGTCCGAGACCAGGGAGTAACATTTGACTCCTCACTCACGTTTAGGGATCCGGTATCTCACTGGAAAATCTACACATAGCATAAGACTTCAGCCATTTTTCCAATCAACCAACCAATAATTATTAAGCTTTGTAGTCTTGACGAAATTCTGACATAATCAATAAATTTAGCACAATTCCTTTCATACACGGTGCGTGAATATGTAGCAAGTTAGAGCGATAGCCTTACACACCTTTAATAATTATAAAATTTATCATTATAGATATAGAAACTTGCAAATGTACCTTGCTCTTAAGTGCTGTAGTACGCCGAGCGAATTTCTGTCCAGGGTAACGGCCTCTGTTGTCATAGACCCTGGTCAAATCGGATCCATCCATCCACCATTATTGCTAGAACATATCTTTGTCTACGGCAACGGTCTCCGATGTCATAAAGCTGTCGTTAAACCCTGGATCTTCCTCCTAATTATTGCTTAATTTTTTCAGCTTGTCGTCAATTCATATCCATAATAATCAGCACAATGTGTTGGCGTACCATTGTCACACCTGCTATGACATTGCAGTCGCGTATGTTCCTTCTGTGCTCCCTCCTCACCTGCATGTAGTCTATCTGATTTGCATTTCTTCCACTGCCTTACGTTATTCGGTGCATACATACATACATACATACATACATACATACATACATACATACATACATACATACATACATACATACATACATACATACATACATACATACATACATCAAGTCAAGTCAAGTCAAGTCAAGTTTATTGATCTCATCAACTTAAAACGTACATCAACAAAAGCATGATCACATAGTTAGTAAAATAACATACATGGCTTACCTAGTGGTGCAGTGAGAAAATTAGCTAGAAAATTAAATTAAGTTAGCCAGCAAATTAATCAAAATTTAATAAATAGCAATCATAGCAAAGGATTGGGGAACAACAGGCCCACCAAAGGGACAAAGTCCCGCTAAGAGGGGCCTATTTAGCTAGCTAGCATTAAAAAGTTAAAGATGACATAGGCTTACAGAACGAAAAGACCTTGGGATCACAAACTTTAGTGTAACAATAACTATTATAGAATGCACATAAGTAAAATTTATAACAAACTTGACTAACTTAACTAACAACTATGATACATGCTCAAGTGTGTGTGCTCTTAAAGTACGCTTAAAGCAAGAGATATTATTAGAGGTACGGATGTTCAGAGGTAGGTTGTTCCATAGCAGTGGGCCCTGAAATTTAATAGATAGTTTACGGATATTAGTTCTTGCGAAGATTAATTTATAGTCAGGTTTGTTTCTTATACCAGCTTTGAATTGGGTAGTGGGAAAATAAGAAAGGAAAGCAGAAGGTAGGAGTTTGTTGTGATGTTTATACATAAATTCACAAGTTTGAATGAAGTTGATCTGTGTGATAGTTAATATAGTTTAAGTGTTGAGAATAAAGGTTGAGTATGGGAGTTAAAGGGAGATTTAGTTATAATCCGTATGGCCTTTTTTTGTGCAAGTTGCAGTTTTCTTAAGTGAGTGGCATAGGTGGAAGTCCAAATGATGTTACAATAAGTAAGATAGGGATAAACAAGAGTATAGTATAAGTTGGTTAGAATGTGGGAAGGTAGTAAGTAAGATATTCGAGTAATGATGCCAATACTTTTGGAGATTTTCTTATTGACTTCTTCTATATGTGTGTTCCATTTTAGGTGTTGGTCTATGTATACGCCTAGAAATTTAGATGTGGTAACTTGAGGAATAGTTATGCCATCAATGACTATATCTTTTGTAAGTGGGGGTATTTGCTTTTTGTTAGTTCTAAATAATATAAAATTGGTCTTGGAGAGATTAAGAGACAGCTTATTTGCTTTGAACCAGGTACTAGTGGCCCTTAACTCTTCATTAGCTAACTCAAACAATTGGTCATAAGAGGCATGTGATAAAAAGACGTTTGTATACATACATACATACATACATACATACATACATACATACATACATACATACATACATACATACATACATACATACATACATACATACATACATACATACATACATACATACATACATACATACATACATACATACATACATACATACATACATACATACATACATACATACATACATACATACATACATACATACATACATACACTGTGTCCGGATAAAAAGTAGCCCCCACAAAAAAGTGTAATAACTCGGTCAAAACTCTTAGGATTTGTCTGAAATTTTAAACAGAGCAACAGTTACCATATTTACACGAGATCCTAAAGCCGATTAGAAATATTCGTGAGTTTGTCAAATTTATGAGCGTTTAAAATAGAGCGCCAAAAAATTGAACTTTCCAACATGGAAAACCTGAAAGGAAGTGAAATTCAGCTATATCCGGTGTTCAAAATGTCCTCTTTGTTCACGGACACACGACCATAGACGTAGACGCTACTTTTTGATGGTCCGGTCGATGATTACTTGGTCAAACATCCGCCACTCTTCAATCAGACACGCCCTACGCCTTGCGGTTGTCGATGTCATGAATACGCGTGAACGAAAAACGCGCCCCTCCAGTAAATGCACCTGGTACTCCGGATCGGGTCTGGACTGCTGGGCGACCACAGCTACGGATTATGAAGCCGAGTGTATTCCTGGACAACTACTACGTCTACGGTCGTGTGTCCGTGAACAAGGAGGACATTTTGAACACCGGATATAGCTGAAGTTATTACAATAAAGGTGTCCAACACAGTATTAATACTTATAAATTTTACAATAAAAAAGTAATCACAATAATGGATGGATCCGATTTGACCAGGGTCTATGACAACAGAGGCCGTTACCCTGGACATTCAATTAAAATAATCACAAATATAAATAACTCACAATAAGGGTGTTCAACAGCATTCACAGGACACTATTATAATTATCTGCCTACATATTACTAATGACAGAAAACAGTTTAAGTTTCCCTAATACAAAATTATGCATGGTTAGATATATGCACACAATTATTTTATGTATATAAATAATATATATATATATATATATATATATATATTGACCATTGTCTAGCTTTCATATTACGAAATAAGCCCTAATGGATATTTTCTGTTTTTTTGCTTTGGGGGGGGGGGCTGAGCCGCATTTAGAGGCTATAACCCCCAGCCCTCTGACGATGCCACTGGCGCAAGCATCTACGCTATGATTATATAGTTGTTTGCAGGAAGGAGAAAACCCTAAACATTCTTTTGTGACGATGATTAATTTTGTGAAATATGCGAAAAATCAAGAGAAAATACAGCGTTGCACCACTTTTTGAAAAACTAGGCAATTTCGATATTTCTATACGTCTAATACTTATAAAACGGTTTCAATCTGAAACGAGGTGTCTAAGAGCCATGTTGTTTCTTCGACAATTTCGACAACCCTGTCCCGTTGTATGGTCAAAAGGTAAGGGTGCAAACTTGTCACCCTTTTTCATAGACTGAGGCCAAGAAATGAAGTCGCCAACTTCATTCTCAAAGTAGATTTCGATGCCATTGATCATTGTCTAGTTTTCTTATTACGAAATAAGCCGTTATAGACATTTTCAGCATTTTGCTTTGGGGGGGCTGAGTCGCATTTAGGGGGGGCTTAGCTCCCTCCAGCCGCCCCTGGCGCCGCCACTGCTGTCCAGGGTAACGGCCTCTGTTGTCATAGAACGTGGTCAAATCGGATCCAGCCATTCGACGATATATAAAATTAGAGTTGTAATATGTCACCAAAATTGTCGATGGGAGGGTGGTCCGACGCTTCATCAGATTTTTGTTTACGATATCGTCGCTAAACAGAATGCCTTTACTCTGAAGAGTCACGGACAATAAGAAGAAGAAGAAAGATGGAGAAGGCAAGTGGGAGAAGTGAGAGTGGAAAGAAGATAAGGATGATAAGTGAGTGGAGTAAGAGGAGGAAGAGGAGAATAAGAGGGAGGGGGAGGAAGAGTGACAGAGGAAGGGGCAGGGGATATGGAGAAAGATATTAAACCATTTCGTTTACAGAAATGTCTATCTTCCATGCAACCTTACATATTTGTCTATGCCTTAGTTTTTGGTGGATTTATGCGTGTGAGTTAGAGTGAGGTGAGGGGTTTAGTGCATAGCACCAGAAGATTACCAGCGATCCGTGAAATTATGTGTCATCAATATTCTTTCCATTTAGGGGATTTGAGGAGTATTTGTAAGTAAATTAAAACAAAAATGACATTATATATATATATAAACTTGACACCTTTAAAACATGATTGAGCAGCGTTATAAATATGAAAACGCTAAAATCTTTAAAATTTTGTCTTACAACACGATTATACCCGATTCCCAAGCCTTATATCACTCATAAATATTCATTCATTTATTCGCACTAGGCTACTATTGGTTGCGCGTTTAGCATAGCATTTAGTCTAGCAGCCTATATTCGATTACAACTTAGCATGGTTTTCTGACAAAATAATTTTAAAATGTCATCGTCGAACTTACCGGATGGATTTTCCCATGCGTACTTTGAAGTAGATGAGTAAGGAGACGCAATTTTCCAGTGAAAGAAGTTTCAGACGAGTTATCCGCGATGGTAAGCATAGTATTATTCATCCCATTAGCGATAATGCACAGCGATAGGTGTGTTTAACTGCCAGTTACAAGTTTCTCCACTGTCAACCCAGAGACTATTGTCAATATTTCATTCAGTTTATGATAACTTTCCATGAAAGCGAACCACAATGAATAATAACATCAAAACTGGTGAATTCATATGTTCACGCGAGGCATTTTTGAAATTGTGATGACGTAACACTGATTTCCGCCGCAGTGTCCCGTCGTTAGAAGAAAAAGAAATCGTCGAGAAAAACAATTCAAAATCGAATAGTGATAGAAAAGAGAGCTTCCTACTATTCACCTTCTTCATCTTTCTTTTTCTCGTCCTCGTCCTGCTTCTATCAGACCATAAAGTTAATGAAAAACAGTTTGACTTGCATTTTATTGTAAACTGAAATTTATTTTTTTAATAAATTCCTGTTTCAGTCGCTGATGGATCGAAAAGCAACTATTATCAAAAATAATGCAAATAAGAAAATAATAATTGTGTTTAAAGTAATTTTAAATGTTCTTGTGGGCACCTCTAAATTGTTTAATAGTAATCCTATATAAGTTTGGGTGGCGGACTGAATTTCGCCGCTGCATCCAGACATTATTCCGCATGAAAGAAATCATCGAGAAAACAATTCAAAGTCGAAGAATAATAGAAAAGACAGCTTGCTACTATCCACCTTCTTCACCTTTCCCCCCATTGGCCTAGGGAAAACAATTTAAAGGTTATTTATCCACATAAATAAGATCAAACAAAGCAATTGCTTGTAGTAACAATTGCTTTTCTTACTTTATTCCCTTGGTTACTTTATTCCCTTTTTATTTACCGTAGTACTATTGGGTTGGTGTCAAAAAGAGCAAAAAATATATAAATTACTGGCAACGCAAATGCTTCTTCTATATCCTCTTACCCGTCTTCTTCCTCCTTTCATTCTCAATATCATCGTTCCTTCCCTCCTTCCCTCTCTTCCGACTGTACTTAAATCTACCCCTCCCACTTCAGCTCCTCATCCTCATCGTCGTCCAACTCTACTTCCTCGTCCTCCCCACCCTCCTCTTCATCTAACTCCCTCTTCCTCGTCGTCCACTTCATCAGTTGTTCACTGGAGCGTGTCTTTCATCTGCACACAGCATCTTCAACGAACAGTGGCGTAACTACGGGGGGCAAGGGGGGCAGCCGCCCCCCCCCCAAATGAAAGGGCTGCCCCCCAGCTGCCCCCCCAATCCCTGCGTTTGTTTTACTTTTTACTTTTACGAGTGATAAAGAATTAAAGAATGTTATATAATTTCTGACTTATTTTATTTTTTATACAACTTCCTGTACAACTTCTTATAGGGTGGGTGATGGGAAAGTGGGACAGGCCACTATAGTGCACTGTGGGACAGACAAGCTAGTGAGGCTTGCTTGCGTATTATGTCCAATACTGTAATACATCCAAAATCTAGAAATACATAGTCTATGGCAATATACCGATGCCGATGCACGCTCTAATTGCCATCGGTAGCCACCCCATCATTTTAAGCTGCCACCCCACTGCCCCCCCATGAAAAAATAACTGGCTACGCCACTGTCAACGAACCGTTAAGCCATGCTGATTCCTACACTGCTAGATGTGTGTAAATGTTGCTGTTGATTAGATTTATTTCTACTTAGACATGCTTTGAAAAGTACAATCTATTCATCTTTTTTGTCAGCCCAAAGTCGTGAGATATGAGCCGCAGACCATTATTGTTGCATCGTAAGTGGATGGCGATGCGAATGATCTTTGCAATCACAGTCTTCACAGAGTTTCGTTAAACCGAAGATGCACACGAAGTCCCTTCACATGTCGGCCAACGCAAGTCCATGTCTCAGTGTCATGTAAATGAAAAAAACACTTTACTAATTTGTTCGTAGGTCAACTCTGACAGTGCAAGCTCCCAGTATTTTTTAGAAGGACGACGCCATTAAATTTATTATCCATGTTCCGGAATTTCCAGGCGGCCACCTGTCGAGAAAGTGCACGGCTTTGAGCGTGCGGCTGTTCAGACACTGAACCGAAATTTAAAATGCCGTTGTTTGCTAAAGTCGCTTCTACATACAATATACTTTAGTGCACATTAGCCCTCGTCAAAATGTGGATCCATCCATCCAAACCACCGGATGTTTGAATACTCTCATAGGACACCACTGAAACGTTGTCACCCGATGCAATATAAACATTAATAAATCCATTTAACACACTGTTAGTCTTTTTAGCACAGACTAAAATAATAGCAATTGAGAAAACAACATTGTCACAACATTGTGCCCTGTATCATTTCATTCTCTATGCATGTTCCCTCTCTTTTCATGATGTGTCAAAAATATATCTATTTTCTCTCTTTTACCGACTTCAGCAGATTCCTCTCCACTCCTGCCGCCTCCAGCACCCATTCATTTGTCCGTTTTTCCGTCCTGATGTTAGCTTATTCATGATCAATCCGTTCAGACACTTCATCTCTAACGCTTATATTCACCTCACTTTCTCCATCTTTAGTGTCCAACTCTCAAATCCGTATGTGGCCAGTGGCCACCGGTCATACCAATGTCCTCCATAGCTTTATCTTCGCTGCATTTGTCAGATCGTGACTCCTCCGAATCCTTTTTATGGCTGTAGCTGTTGCATATCCCTTCGACATTTGAGTTCTGATCTCTGTACCGCAGTCGATCGTCAATATTATAGTTGAACCCAAGTACGAGTATTTGTTCACCTGTTCCAGTTCTTCTTGATTGATCATAATTTGACATCGAGTCGCTGTTGTTGTCTTGACCTACCACTTGCCCTGCATTCTATATTTCTTGCCCACCCTATTGTCTAATCTCTTAATCAACAATTGTAACTCTTCCTCCGAGTTTGTCAGAAAGACAATATCATCAGCGCATTGCAATTTTGTCAACCGCCTTTTGTTACAATAAATATTGATTATTAATGTTCTGCAGTAATTGTCACATGCAAGAATTATCACAAACCTTTTCTTGTTTACTATAAAAATAATATCAATGCCAATGAAGCTTGATTTTCTTAGACACCTTTTCAAGGCATTGGCCCATTTATAAATTATGAACATAAGGAATTTTGACCGATTGGTTTTGTTCAATTTTTCAGGTACTTATGACTCGAATATTTCGTTGTAAATGGTGTTTAGGTGAATGAGCACTGCAGCATGGTCACTCAATCGGAGTTTCACGGCGAAGCGCATAGGCAGTAACTGTTGTAGTCGATATTTATATTAAAACAATGAGTATTGTAATATTTTATATTATATTGAATTGTATTGCATCTAAGCATTTGCATAACGCTTCTCAAAGTGTGACCAAAATGCGTTGCTTCCAGTGCACTAGATCGGGAGAGAAATAACGTGATTATGAGACAACAAAAAGCATTTAGCCCACTGTTAATAGGTCGAAGGAGGAATCTGGTTTCACAAGGTGCGTAGAGTTCGCGTAGTAGCACATGTAGTCCCAGTTTAATTAAATTTTTGTCCACCCCTGAAATAAATTCTTATCCAAACAGTTTTTAAACGGTTCACATATAGGAAATTATAAAACCAGCATACGTAAAAAATCTGAATTCTGGGATTATGTATCCTAAGTGTCATGACATCTTAATATACAAACAAAGACTTAAAATACAAAGAAACTCTACAGAGCAAGACTCGAATGCAACTTGATGAGTTTAAGTCGGAATTCCTCTGGTGCTCGTCCTCACGCAGGCTGGGCAAATTAGATACCGGTATGTCGATAATCTAGGACTTTTGACTCGTCAGCGACTTGTCAATGACATCACACATTGCCTGAATTGTGCAAACCAGCTTTGCAATACTGAGACAGTTGAGATACGTGTGACGTGTCTCGGTCTCTCACACAGGATTTGACACGCCATCTGATACAAAGTTTTATTCTGAGCCGAATCGATTACTGCAATGCCGTCTTTGCTTGTTTTCCACAGCGCAGTATCATTCGGTTTCAATGCTGCTTCGTTCGCCTTGTCATAAGGCCTGGCCTGTTCATCCAGGTGCAACGAGACATGCACCAGGTCTGCTTGACGCCGCTGTAAAAGAAGCTATATATATATATATATATATATATATATATATATATATATATATATATATATATATTGATATGCACTATTAACCAGCTCGGTGAAGGAAATGCTGTCACGAAAGCAGACATAAAATTCATTTTATAATATTATCCTTATTTCCTACACATTGCAATATTGTTATGGCGAATATGATGTAATAAATACAGGATCGACAACTACGCCAGGAATGTTTACTTGGTTAGTTTGGGGGATGGCTACACCATCAATAAGTGATGGGGGTGCACACGTAGGGGGGATTTTCCAGTGGGAATTAAAGAGAATATAGGATGTTTTACTTAAATTTAACGACAGCCTTTCGCTTTAAACCAGTCACCCGCAAGGAGTAGATCAAGTTTTACAATTTGAAATAGGTTTTCATGGGACTTGTTCGATATAAAAACGTTCGAATTGTCAGCAAACAGCTCAAAATGTAGTAAAGAGGAGACATGAGGCAGATCAGTTATGTATAAAATAAAAATAGCAGTGACTTCAAGATATGCAATGTTATGCATGGTGCAGATCGAGATTCATTTATCGACATCCTGCAGCAACAAATGACATCTGATTTCAACAGACTTTGTCACGCTGCTGCTAATAGGCCTACCCTAGACTCTAGCAGCGCCAGTCCCAGATCTGGACAAAGGAGGAGGGCAAGGACACATCTTTGATACGACCGACACAATGTCTTAATACAGCAACTAATAATCATCGTCCATAACAGGTTTCAAACTGTTATGGATGTTAAAAATGTAAGTCAACACCTCATGAGCCTCTTTGTTGTTGTCGTGCATCTATAACTGGTTGTACGTTTCAAAACAGATACCAACCGAGGAGCACAGCTGCAGGGTCATTGATCACAACAAATTATCAGTAGCAATATTTGCATGTACAACATAACTTCGTCCGAAGGCAGAAAGAAACATTAACATATATATATATATATATATATATATATATATATATATATATATAATGTGAAAAATGTACGGTGCGGTCAAGAAATGTCTCAGTATTAATATTGAACCCTGATAGTGTCAAATATCGATTAAACGAAAGAAGATTCCTTTGTATATAAATTATTTCGTGTTATAAAACATTTTAAAGGTGTTTAAGGAAGGCAGTGGGTAATTCATCATGAAATCACGAGTTAAATCTGTGCCGGAGTGTTGTCATAACCTTGCAACTGATGTAACATCATACCATGGGCGGAGACCTAGGAGGACAGGGGGAACGGTCCCCCCAATGGAGGGGTTGAGGGGATGGCTCATGCATTTGCCCCCCCCCCCCAATCGCTGAGCGTCACGACTAAAAAAAAGGTCATCAACTTTTTTGGCGGCCAAAATAGAAAATTTCGTCGAGATTTCGCCGGATGACTAAAAAAAGGTCGACAGAAATTTTGGCCGGCAAAAGATGGAAATTTTTCGGCGACACTCAGCCATTCGTCCGTCAAAAAATCTCGCGTCTTTCTGTCCCCTCCAAGTCTCCGCCCAGGTCTCCGACCATGCATCATACTCTATTCTCACTTTCTGGACACTGGTGAGAATTGCGAGAGGTTGTGAAGGTTCAAGCCCTAGTCTTCCTCTGAGTGTCGTCACTGTAACACACAAACTCTATAAATCAACATAAGACCCTTTTACTTTATAATTCTCCTACTACAACAGTCCGCACCCATTTCAAGTCTTAATGTCCAACACTGCGCCCTCTCTTGCACTATCTGTTCTCATTCCTTCACCTCTAGTTAGTATCGCCATTAAATAATGCATTGTGGAGTGTCAAGAAGAAGAAGAAGAAGAAGAAGAAGAAGAAGAAGAAGAAGAAGAAGAAGAAGAAGAAGAAGAAGAGAAGAAGAAGAAGAAGAAGAAGAAGAAGAAGAAGAAGAAGAAGAAGAAGAAGAAGAAGAAGAAGAAGAAGAAGAAGAAGAAGAAGAAGAAGAAGAAGAAGAAGAAGAAGAAGAAGAAGAAGAAGAAGAAGAAGAAGAAGAAGAAGAAGAAGAAGAAGAAGAAGAAGAAGAAGAAGAAGAAGAAGAAGAAGAAGAAGAAGAAGAAGAAGAAGAAGAAGAAGAAGAAGAGAGAAGAAGAAAGAAGAAGAAGAAGAAGAGAAGAAGAAGAAGAAGAAGAAGAAGAAGAAGAAGAAGAAGACGAAGAAGAAAGAAGAAGAAGAAGAGAAGAAGAAGAAGAAGAAGAAGAAAAGAAGAAGAAGAAGAAGAAGAAGAAGGAAGAAGAAGAAGAAGAGAAGAAGGAAGAAGAAGAAAAAGAAGAAGAAGAAGAAGAAGAAGAAGAAGAAGAAGAAGAGAGACCAGAGGGAGAGAGAAAGAGCGGGACCTGAAATCTCAACCTTTATCCCGGTTTGAGATTGGCACTCCATAGGTACAAACTGTGCTGAAACGTTCATCAATATTCATGGGTCTACCACATGAGAGTATTACACCTGTTTTGGCGACGTCGTTGAACCTTCACGCCGTGTGATGCGCTATATAAATTGAATAGATACAATTCTAATCATCAACAATGGTCCAAGGGACGCCCTCCAACTTCGTTTTGACACTATTATAAGTCTAAAGCATTGGAGTTCCATTTTAACTAGAAAGATTAGACTGCATGTTAAACCAAGATATTTATTTCAATTATAATATTTTATTTATAGCTTCTCAAATCCCCAAACTAAAGGTGTACATGCAACGTTTGACAACATCATCAGCTTAATGTTTTCATTTAACATTTACTCAATGTTGACGATTTTGTAGCCAATCATCCATAAAGGGGAACCACCGCCGATGAAGGAAGAACTCAGGTGAGCAATAATGAAGTCACCATCACGAACGGAACCAGGACTAAACGAGATATGCACGGCAGTGTGGGAGACCGTAAAATGGCCAGAAAAGTGGACTCAATCAACGTTTATCCCGCTTTCTAAAAATAGTGATACAATTCAGTGTGAAAATTACAAAACTATCTCACGCTGAGAGAGAGAGAGAGAGAGACAGAGACAGAGACAGAGACAGAGCCAGAGACAGAGACAGAGACAGAGACAGAGACAGAGACAGAGAAAATCAATCTCTCAGAAACTAATTATAACTTTATTTGTTCGAACTTTTATTTGATGCGTTGAACAGGTAAACATGACTCCGCCACTGTTCGCACTCTGACAGCGCATGGATAAAATAGGAGTCTGCATTTATAGTCAAGAACTTCCGACTTCTATAATATCCAACCATGCGTGTTATAATAAAATGATGTACATGAAAGACACCTTAGACACGTTGTCATAGACCCTGGTCAAATCGGATCCATCCCTCCATAAACGGACTCACACCTTTATCCTCCGTGATAAGTCTCAGTGTAACTTCCAGGAACTGGTCTATCCTCAACCAATAAGACGGTTACTGTATTGGGACACCACACAGTGTCGTTAAATTGAAACAATAGAATTGAATGACAATGCGCTCAAAATGTTTCTTCTTTTTATTTAAGTTCTCTGCCCCTCGACAGGTTTGAACTTCCAATGGCGCCATTCTTCACTTCGCTGTGCTTTTTCTCTTCAGTTCGGTGTGTCATCATCCAGTCATCATCCATCCATGGTTCGATGGAGGCAGGCTTCCGACCCACTGTGTAGCTGTGGTGAAATCCAGACAATGTCACACATCGTAAATGACTGCAAAACAACTCGCTTTCTTTCTTTCCGGGTGACTTAACCGCCTTGCTTGTGGCTGATGAGGCTGCTGTTCAGTGACTGGACGCGCTCTGCAAAAGCTAAATAAAATAATCAACCATCCCAGCATCATCCGTCTCGTTTTCCCTATAATTCTCTATTCGGATCCATCCATCCATCAGTTGCGTCGACGGTGGGCGGCGTCGGTGTGAGCGGCGGTTGTGGTGGCGGCACCGGGTCGGCTACATCACCAATACAACCCGGTCCATGTTTAAAATTATAGCCACTCAATCATTGCGGGATTGTACCTGCAAGCCTCTGTGTAAATGGATCGTAAGAGACCTATTTCTTATTTGTAAGCGACTCTAATGATTTGTCAACAGAATAAAGATTGAGCTTACATTAAAGTGACATAATGTTTTTATTTCAAGCCTAACCTATGCACGTTTTAAGGGTGTCAATTGTTTTAACATTTGAACATGTTTTAATGATGTCCAATATTATTTGTCCCAAAAAATGTCTTGAAGTTATGGGTCAGGGTTGTATATGCTGAATTAATTAAATAATTAATTTATTTATTTATTTATTTAATTATTAACTTATTAATTAATTATTAATATTAAATTGCACTAAAAATAGTCTTGGAGCTGGGGTTAGGGTTGTATAATTATGCTGTTAGCTTTTCCTGATTCCTATCGCACTCTGTTGAGTCGCGTTTATACTGTCTATCTTGTGTGTGTGTGTGTGTGTGTGTGTGTGTGTGTGTGTGTGTGTGTGTGTGTGTGTGTGTGTGTGTGTGTGTGTGTGTGTGTGTGTGTGTGTGTGTGTGCAATAAACAACAACAACAACAAAACATCCTTATGCCGCGTGGAACGGATTACTCTTTTCTTTTGAAAAACCATTCTGACCAGACACAGCGCTCGTAAATAAGTTGGTGCACTGCGCTTGGTTCTCAAGTACTGATGTTTAAATTGATAGATTACGATTTACGATTTCGTCGAATTCGACTACAAAGGCCCTAATTAAGATGCTGAAAAGCATTGAAAAGAAAAACGCTCACACCATGACTTTACACACCTCAAAAATTAGTGAAGACAGCATTATAAAAGACTCTTGTCCTCAAATACATTGTTTGTATGCTCTTCCTTTAATAGACTCACGCTGACTTAACCAATATCGTATCGTTTTATAAATAGGCATTGCTGAAAAAAATTCAGATTATTACAATATCGGTGATGTGGTAGAATATTACTAAAAGTGCAGATGAACACCTCAACAGTAAATAAATCTTCATTAATTGTAATAAATGAGACAAATCCACTGGCTGGGCGACCGGAGTCGAAGCGCCTCTAAATAGTTTATTTAAGGGGCGCTATAGAATGCTCGGAATGAATGAATGCCGCACCCAGGTACACGTCAAAATCAGCAGCTTTAAACAGAAACAACAACAAAATAAGGTACTTGTCGGTTAATTCACCTGCAGAATTTTCGTCTGTGTACCTTGTCGGTTAGTTCACCTGCGGAATCTGCCGTATTTTTACTCAATTTCTTTACGGACGTAATGTAATGGTGAACGCGCACACTTTGGTGAACGCGTGTTTATATAATTTCGGACGCCATGAACGCCATGAATTTATAAAAATACCTTAATACAGCTTTAATTTCTCAAGTGTTTTATCATTAATACGGCTTCCATTTAAGATACAATTGAAGCTGTATTGATGAAAATGTCATTGATTAAACTGGAACTCGATTGGTGAAAGTCTCCTTGCTTAAATTGGAACTGGATTGGTGAGTGTCCTTTCTTAAATTGGAGCTGGATTGGTGAAAATATTCTCGTTTAAATTGGAGCCTGGTTGATGAAAATGTTTTTGCGTATATTGGAGCTGGATTGATGAAAATATCGCTTGATAAATGTAAGCTGGATTAAGATAATTTTATACCTCAAGTAGAAGCTGGACGAAGGTATTTATATATCTGAAATGGAAGCTGGATTAAGGCATTTTTATATATGAAGTGGAAGCTGGATCAAGGTCAATGTTCCTAATTTGAACAGTTCCATTCAATATCTATGTTAAATGCGCACAGCGAATCTATTAAATTTGCGTTGTAACCAACAGGTGAATTAATTTTTGCATGTAAGATTGCGTATAATGGGTTTCGGTGTCTGCAGGTGAATTAACCGACAAGTACCCAAAATAATTGGAACATAGTTAAGTCATTGTCATTGATGGCCGGCAAAGAGAACCATTATAGAATACTGTTCGACATCCATTATTGGTAGAGCAAACGACTGAGGTCTTGTGCGTAAGTTATATGTTGTCCTTACTAGGTTTGAAACAGAGGCCGATGCTGATGTTTGTTGTTGTTGTTGATCATGTTCGTGAATCAACAATTACACTGCTTCATAAGATATCTGATTAGCGGTGCACTTCTCCGTTCTACAAACTTTGGCTGGTACCACCACATACCAGTATAATAATAAAAGGAGTGCTGTGATTACAAATTAGCAAATCATGGAGTATTTACTGCGTCGTATAATCAGTTAAAGTCATGGCATATTTATCGTCGTTTACCAAAAATGACAAAGCTTGTCCAATACTATTGAAAAATAAATATTGTCGGCCATTTAAAAATGGTGCTATACAAATTTATTTATTAGGTTTGACTATGTTGTTTAACGTAAAAGAAGTTCAATATTTACGCATTTGGTAAAAAAATCTAATAAATCTCGGATGCTATTAGACACCTTTAAAACATGTTCAAACGTCGCTATTAAGAAATAACTAACACACTTTTTGTAATTGATGTGCCTATTGGAGTCTTAGTACGCTTTCACACGCACGACTTTTGATAGAAGCAATAAGTTGGGAATAAGAAAACATAATTTGTGCACAATCGCACAATTAGTACATGATCACTACATATAGTCACAAAATTCCTCAAAGTGTCCAACCTGTGGTAGCATCGGTCCCTAGATTGGACAAAGAGATGATCATCTATTTTTACACACAGTGTCGTCAAACAAAATCTAAACAAACTAACATGGCTTTCACATCAACTTTTGTCACCATAATTTATTATGTAATCAGGGCGATACTTTATTGCCTAGTCATATTAAGATGCTGCTACACAAGGGAAATTCTGCGACTGATCAAAATGAATAAAAAACGATTTCTGGTTACGCTATAGATCAAACGCGGATTAGCCAATATAGAAAACAACTGTAATAAAAGAGATCAAGCTGGGCAAGCTGCTGCCGTGTGCCCAACCAAAGCTTTTTCTTAGATGTGTTCAAGCGTAGTCTATTGGATGACATCCATGTCTCTAGAGCATCCAAAGTCCGCTCATTATCCGAACCGCTTCGACAGCATTGGAAGGGAGGCAATGGGTGGAAGCCTGGACGTCGTCAGCATACTGCTGAATCAAAACCGAATGAGCCGTCAGGAGTGTGGCAAGACCTGAGGTGTAGATAACATAAAGTATGGAACCAAGGAATGAACCCTGGGGTAGACCATATTGTGCAGGCACCCATGAGGACCTAGAAGAACCATGGATCGCACAGAGAGAACGTTCATGAAGAAAATAATCTATCCATTTGTAAAATGCACCAGACAAACCAAAAGAAACACTCTTTAGTATCCATGTGATCTTTGTAGTCACTTAGCGACGTTGAAGTTAAAGAAATCAACTTACTGTCTTATTCTTTAATAAGATACACAAGCCAGATGTAATATTTTATTATCAACATGATTGTTTTCTGAATCTCTTTGAGGATGTAATATTACGATTTTCAATAATTACCAGCTGATACACGCGCACCGTTAGGCATAACCGATTTCCATGTATTTAAAAAATGGGTAGTAGTGTTTTAAAGGTGTTTAATTACCACGGCCATTTCCTTTGATTTGAACAACATAATAATTATAAGTTAACCTTTCGTGTCATTTATGTTGCAAGATGGCAATCTTTCTTAACTTCCCATCTAGTATTATCTACTAATCTTTGTGGCGCTAATGTTCCGAGGGCCAACACAACTGCATGGATTATAGTAATTTATTGTATGCCAAAGGTGCTATTCCAGCGAATCTCTCACAAATTATTCTTGCGTTCTCTCTTTCTACTTCCTGGTTGGGTATCAATTGCATCGTCATCAATTTATTTGTTTTATAATAAAGCAAATACATGTATGGTTTGTGTTTACATTTATTGCGTAAAATTAATGATTATACGTGTAGAAGATTATTATATTAAATCAAGGTCATCTTAGGATGATGGCTACTAAACTAGGGTAGTTTTGCTGTATTACGACACTGTCAAAATGAAGGAAGATAAGAAGCAACGTTTGTTGCATTTGCGTTGTTCATTGCTCCCGGACAATTATCCCCGTACGGGCAATCCGGGGTCTAACCAATAGTTATTTAGTCCCACGTTGAATAGTTTGCGAACATTATACTGTGTGGATAAGATACCTCTTTTAACATATTACCGGTTTTTATAAAAACTTTGCCTACACCCAACGTCACAGCTGATATAAAATTTATGGACTCCATCAGGAAAAGAGAAGTTCAAATAACCCGACTTAGGATGTGGCATGTTCTTAAAAAACACTTGGCTGAAAGTGTTAGGTAAAAGCACAACAGACCTGTGTTCTAAATGTCAATTGCCCGAAACAACTGAGCATACGCTACTTGCGTGTATAACGAATGATATTATACCAATCTTACTACTTAAAAATGCGAGGAGAAAAAAGTGGAATGCACTGTTAAAAATCTTTAAAGACGTCAACAGCCTTTGTAGCTCTAAGATGTCGTTAAACTTCTGATTAATAATAATAATAAATAACGCCTCTACGTCATAATCGGGTTCTGCTACATTCCCCTCAGGTTTCCTTCCAGCTAGAATCAACCCCCAGTTGGACATTGGGAACAATATGGAAAGTAAGTAAGTTAGCATGTAAAATGCATATATGCAGACTAGCTATATATGTATATATGCAGACTTTTTTGTTTATTACTCCTCTTGAAAACGAACAATGGGAAATAGAACATCGTTATTATACATCGGATTAACAATAGGTAATAAAAACATACGATTTAAAATCTCAAGTTAAATATAATATAATTACTAAACTATTATCATCAAACAAATTAATTATTATTTTTTAACAGAGACTAACATATTTAACATATTTAACATTTTTAACATATTCCCTGCCCAAGCCCTCCCCTGCGAGGCGCTTCGTGCCTCGGCGATCGTCATTCGGCCGCTCGTCCGCCCCCCCCCCCCCCCCAAAGTTCAGACCAGGTCTCCGCCTATGATAGCTTTTACAACTGCACAAAATCATTCACAACTGCACAGTTTGTGTACAACTGCACGTTGTAGAAGTCCAAAACAGCACTCCCTGTAAGTGCGAATCCCGACAGAAAAGACAGGATTTGAAGCAAGAGAAAGACGAGGAAAGAAGACTACTAGAGAGAAAGACCGAGCGAACTGATGGCGAAAGTCGATTTCATAGAGAAGGACTTCTCTAAGGAGACAACGAATCTGGATGAAGCCGTGGCTGTTCTGACGCGATTATCAATATGTAAATCCGATCAGAGGATCTAAGAGGACGCAACGAAGTGGCAGACCTGAGACAGTGTGAGAATTGTGGAAAAATAACTGGGGTTGGACCATTATCCACTTGGAATTGGGGTGTAAAAACATACTTTAACATGGGGCTCTAAGAAAGACTGGGGGGTCGAAACCCCCAACCCTCCCCGGCAATTCTCACCCTGATATGAGATCACAAAGATACTTTGGAGCAAGACTCAATTGAGATATAAAACCCAAAACAATAACTCTGAATTGTATACGGGCAGAGAGATGGAGTCATTGAAGGTTGTTCAGTCATGAATGTAGAGATGTGGTGGAAATCAAGACTACACTCGGACTATCAGTCTAAAAGTATAGCAGCAGCATTGAGCACAGATTTGTTGAACAGTTACTGATCTGCGCCTTTGCCCTCGACCCGTGTCAGGCCCCCACACATTTCCATTTTATTTTTGGTGTTTTTTTGGGGGGGCGGTGGGGTTCAAAGTGATTGTTTGGCCGTTTAACGTATTTAAACGGTCCCTCCGGCTTCGAGGACTTACAGAGGTTTAGCTCGTGCCAGAGGTCCTGAAGCAGGGTTATACTCTATAGGCAATAGTACCGACTATCACTGCACGGATGCTAAGTCAGTAGTAATGCCCTAGAGCATATATAGTTTCACTTTGATCTTGACCAAAAGGTCGAGAAGCGGTAAAGTCTGAGTCATTTCTAACGCTTATATAGGGCTGGTGAGACACATGAAAAGAGTGTCTAACGCGGTAATCATATTACCGATTGTTTTGCGAAATTGACAGGAGCTAGAAACTTTTAATTTGACCTTATAGCAGCGGTTCTCAACCTGTGGGTCGCGACCCCCACGGGGGTCGCCTGACGATTTGCCAGGGGTCGCCTGTCACCTTCAGAAATTTCCAAAAGACGTAGGGGTCTACACATATAGGTCTATAAAATGTAGAAGTAGGCTACTAGCAAATTTCAATGCCACACTATAGCAACTTAAAGAAAAAATTTACTTACATGTATAGTTTTGCTCTGATTAATTTTTGCCATTTTTATTCTCAAATGTAAATTGCAGTTTTACAATGCTTCTAAAAAGAAAACAAGCATTCTGTGGTGTCGGCTAGTGAGATCTATACGTGGGCGGAGACTTTGGGGGACAGAAATTTGTGGTGGGTGCCGAGCTGCTAATATCCTCCAAATGTTTCAGAAATATTTCATAACCGAAATCTTTCATAAATATCATTATCTATTTCTACAGTGTTACCTGCTGTCTATCCATGAGCAACGAACAATTTGTTTAGTTGCCAGTTGAAAATGCTGTCATCACCGTGTGTTAATTGAAAAATTTAAACAATGGGTGGGGATACTTTGGAAGTCTTAAGCCACGACTACCAGCTGCACTGAAATTTTGAGCAATTTCGTTAAAATGACAGCCCAATATGATACCATTGCAGTGTTGAATTTCTAAACAAATTTGAAAATTGCCCTCCACAAATCCCTAACCCTTCTCGGAACATTAATTAAGAACCCCAGTAAAGTTTATTAAATTTATAGCCTCCCAAAACGAATCAGTCCAGTGAAATGATTTTTATGAAAAGAAGAACTATATATTGACCAATTCTCATTGAAGCGTATTTTTTAATAGTTGCAGCATGAATAAAGAACTTCTAAGTGTTTTAGGCTATTTGTAATGACATTTTGTCAGTCGAATAAACCCAGCAAATAAACAGAAGCGCCATTTAGATGCTAAACATCCTAACTAGGCAGGAAAACATGACCAGTAGTCCCTATATAGCCTATTTTTAAGAACAATCCTGATAACGCCAAGAAGGCACACCTGCCGGGGAGCTCCAGCAGCAAGACGTAACTTTATGAAACTTCTGAAGTTCTGCTTCAAGCAACCGAATCGCAAGAATGAAGAAACCTCACAAAATTGCCAAAAGCAGTTTTCGATTTATGTAGTGAATGCATAGGCTTATAACAATGGACAATGGTGACAAAATGCAGTGACGTGGGGAGTAATTTGATCAATTTTGTTGTTGGGGGTCGCCACAATATTCGAAATGTTACGAAGGGGTCGCCGCACTAAAAAGGTTGAGAACCGCTGCCTTATAGGTACAATGCAATTTTGCCTAATTAATTCTCTATATGAAAATTATCTATGAAAAACAGAGGACATGTTATACGAAAAAGTAGAATGTCCCCTATCTAATCTATGATAACGGCGTTATACTGGCGCCATTAAGCCTGGCAGCGGCCTTAAAGCGTCGTCCGTTGCCATTGGCAACTACTATTATGATCTCGGTTTCAACGTAAGAAATCGTTGAATTATAACTAGTTTTAAAGCTGTGAAATTGTGTAGGACTTTTAAGCAGAGTTCACTCAGTATGCAGCCAGCACGTAGGTCTATAATTATAGTCTATGTCGCTGACCTACAATTATAGGCCATGATAGGCTATATAAACAAAATCTCTTTACTTCGATCTTTATCCATGCGAACAGCAACCATAGGTGCAATCACATCCTAAAAGTTGGGGAAACCAAATGAACCACGTCCCTAAAAGTTGGGAGGGGACCATAATGATAAAGTCAATGGGACCACTCAAAAGTTGGGGGACGCGTCCCGTGGGTCCCATAGGGTGGTTGCGCCTATGACAACAACGCGCCCAATCCACCTTAATCGCCTCTTTATATTTATGTTTTCGATACCTTCTTGCCACGTCTTCTCAATCGCATTCCTTGACCTCGAAAATGCTGATTTAGACCCTGAGATCATGCTTATCGCCTGCGGATTTTATATTCAGCATTATGAGTTGACCTTCACCATCTTAGGCAACCTATCATAGGCAATATTATGCCAAACAAATTTTTCTCGAGGGCAACGGCCTCTGTTGTCGTAGACCCTCGTCAAATCTGGAACCGTCCATTAGAACGCACCAGATTTTTCCATCCTATTCAAAAACACACCTTTTTACAATATTTATAAATACCTATAAGTAAAATAATTTTAAATTGAACTACTTTATGTTGTCAAAAAATTGAAAGCCATTAAAATTGTAAAGTTTTATACAGTTAGTTTTCGTTTTCGTTTTCGTTTTCGTTTTCGTTTAGACACGTCTTTGGTGTTGTTTATATTCTATAAGTTTATTTTTCTGCTCTGTACACTTATATTGTATTGTCGTCAACGACCATTGTTGTCATACGATGACGTTAAACTTTGGAATAATAATAAAATCAATTAAATATTATCATGACTTCGATGAAAACATCTTTGACAGTGATCTATAAGCAGGAAAATGAAAATAAAACCAGTAAAAAAGATTGATATGGTTCTGTTTCAAAATTGGGGGCTCCCTCATTTGCATGGCACCCGTTTCCCTGCCTCTTCCCATCGAGCCTCTTGGTCTTTGATAAAGAGAATGTGTTATGTTATAGAATGCTGTCCGTTACGGCGCCATTTTTTCAACTTTAATTGAATATTTTCTCATGGTATATTAACGACCCCTCTATTCGTAACTGAAGTTGTCTAAAGGGCATTGCAAAGGACCCATTGAAAGACCTGAAACAACGGGCGGAAACAGCAGTTCGCTCTCCGCAGATAATATATCAGAATGAAAGACAATCATTTAGAAGCAATAGGCCAGCAGAAGCAAACGCTTTGAAATATTAAACACCATTAAAACGTAAATTACTTGTGCTATATATATATATTCTGGGAACTGCGGAAATTTCAAGCTTCTTCAACACGTTGGAACTAATAAGAGGAAAAATCATCATCTGAATAATATTTCACTAATAATTGTAAGCATGCATGTATACGGACATTTATACTATGCCATAACAAGAGCATTTGATGAAGATACCCAACAGTTCTAAGCAAGCGCACGTACATGTATGTGACTTTGATAAACTGAGGCAAATGCACGATGGGTTGTGACGCATTAAACACCTTTAAAACGGAGACAGAATTACTTTCACTCTATAATAATTACCATTTGCAAGGGTTCTGCGTAACTACTTTGAATGTGCGGGGACGCTGTGCTCTACGTTTTTCCACTCAGTGTGAACTCATCATTGATCGAGCACGATTTGCTCTTACACAGCATCGGGCTTTCTATGTCTTTGGCCCAAGATAGAAATGCGCTTCCACTGTCTATGCACTTAAAAGAGTTTGCTCAGAAGAATTTTTATCAGCGACTTAAAACAGTACTTCTCAGCCGAAGCTGGGTCGGGAGCGCTCCTGAGTAGTAACCTGAATGGGCGCTATATAAATCTCCACAATCAGTGAATAAGTTTATGCTGGGCAAATAGTTACCGAATTGTTTCGGTTAAAATGACAGAAGGCAATGGAAGTCATTTGGTCGCACACATCGCCGGTAAATGGTTGACATCAGAAACTGATGGTGATGCCGATGATGATAATGACGACGATTATCTATTTTGATTTTGATTATAAGTAAAAACAGACAGTTTGTATTGATGAACATGGTTTTGTTACACCTAAGCTATTCCTGTATACAGATAGCATTTTCAAAACACACAGATCATTTAAACTTGTTCATGCAAAAGTGCACTTTGTGTGAAATGTGCGTGTTCCCATGTAAAAAAGTGCCAACATTCGATTAGCACTCATCTATTTTGAACGTTAAAATATCATTTTGCGCAGAAATGAATGCCGAATTCATTGGTTTATTACAAGATTTAACATCTCAAACAAAACATAAATCCAGGAGCTGGTACTTTGTTAGTTCAAGTCACACAAAAAAACTTGGTATCCGGATGGTTATATAAAGTTTAGTTTTCGTTTTCTTTTGAGCTTTTATAGATTCCGTGCTGTATGTTTATAACATCAACAATTTCTTCATGTTGCATCTCAGAGAGGAATATTTTTATAATAGTTGAAATTGAAAGCTGAAAAGAGGTGTCGTAAAATATCAGCATGCAACATTCTGCAGTTGCAATTAAAATAGCACTTGGTTGATTAGAATAGGAAAGCGTCAGCACATTCTGCTCGTGCCCTAGTTTTAATTGGACATGTTATGGCTACTTTACCAGAATACTGTTGGTTTTTGAGGCCGTCACTTGTGCCTTTGAACAATGGTCCTAGAATGAATACTGTAAAGTTGCGCTGCGGTCTAATCGTTTACCACAGTACTGTGATTCTCAAACTTCCGCAGGCCACGACTTAGAACATATTCCTAACAGCATATATATTTCAGTTATTTCTCAATTTAATTGTTACTTAATTGCATTTTAAAATTTTGAACTGAAAGTTTCACACAAGATTAGAAGTTTGTTAATGTTGGCCTAGGCTTATAAAAGAGGATCTGCAGAAATAGATAATGACGCATTACTAAGATTTTGCGCTAATGATGGAAACACCTGCTCGAAATGAAACACAGAAATCAGAATATCACCACATTTTAAATAAAGTGGATCATATTTTTATGTGAATGGTCGATTCCTTTTTAGCTTGGATGTTCGCATAGGAAACCAGTTCAGAATTATTTTATGCGCTCAGACAAGCTGGTATTTTCAGTATTTATCGTCCGATTCGAATGGAATTGTTTAAAATTTAAAAAAAAAAAACAAAACCTCTAGCAATCACTTCAACCTGTCTGAGAAACTTCTTGATGCCAGAAATGAGGAAATTAATCTTGACCATCATGGAAGACCCTGACCCGGATCTTGCACCAATTAGACTACGACTGGGTGATTGTACAGGTGCTTTACATGCGTACAATCGAAGGCTGTAATATATCTAATACAGGATATAAATCGAAACTACTATGAGTTTTGTTCAATATAATTAATTTCTGTTGATGCAACGACTTTTATCGCCATAGATGTTGACATCATCCACATCCATTCAACCGTATGAACATACATCTACTACAAGCCAATCACAAGTGAGGTGCGGGGAGTTGGAGGGCGACGGATATGAACGCATTGATGAATGCACGAAGACATTTACAATTAATTTTATCGAATTCATTTTCACTACAATCACTGTTTTCGGTGATGATGATTTCGATAAAAAAATCTTTGTTGGACAGGATTACTTATTTTAAAAAAATACACCATCTGGTGTAAATAAAGTGGACTATAATAGACTGTTTGCCAGAGAAATTAATAATTAAGCATTTTATTTGTTTTATTACTCGTCTGAATATATTTTAAAGGTATCTAATGACATTCGTCATTTTATTAGACTCTACCTACAAATTCGATGGAATTTAGCTTCTCATACATTAAAGCAGATTCGATCCTTTGTTGTATTAAATAACTAATTCAATTCTAATCTAACAATTTCCATAGCGCCAATTTAAATCAATGCCAACAATTCCATGAAATCTAATACGTCAAATTTCGACAGTTTCAATGGATCGACGATAAATATGTCATAATGTTGATGATAAACTATACGAGTTCCTCCTTTGTACACAGACTCAGGTCTGGCACCACTAGAAGATGCTTTGGTTAGTTGCTGTCTAGCGACACTTAGTCATTTCAAAGATGATACACATTGCCTTACGCCATGCTCCGCTGGTTAGTGTCGGAGTTTGTGATTATGTAATTATCATGTCATTGTTGTGCTCTAATGTAATATTGCAAAGTTTTGTAATCGTTTCACATTACCATGTTATGGTTTATTTCTACCGTGTATCGAAATAAGGTAAATAATGCGCTCACCGCCCAGCATTTAGTGTCATAGTGTATGATAGATTATATAACAATTATATAATTCCATTATTTATAAGCAAGTTTAAACAATCTTTAAAGGTGTCTACCTGGATTTGTCTTTTTTCCTAAATTAAACGAAGATTAGTAGTATTATTATGCGTGGTGTAACTGAGTTATTATGATTCAGTGAGTCACTGGAACAAAATCCGATCATAACCTCTTTCAAATATGCACCTAACGAAAATAAGGCATGATTCTTCTGGCTAAACTGATTGCTATTCTCACTGCACCTGTTGCGGTTTAATGCTACTAAATACACAGTTGAAGTACAACTGAGTCATACTCCGAGAATTATTGTTATACCAATAGACTCTTATTTAATTTATAGCCTGGCCTGATTACGTTTTCAAGGTGTCTTAGGTCTCCAATTATATTTCCATTGTGCATAAACATTTCTCAAGAGCTGTAGAGTCTATTGATGTCGTCCTCACCGTTCCAATGTTACAACAAAATCGTAGCAGCTTATTAAAACAGTTTTTTTATTTACCTAATCTTTCTACTCAACATTTTGCGAAATTTGGCTGTTGTACATGAATATGAATAACCTTTAGGCCTATTGATTTGATTTTTAAAAGTCTTACAAAAACCGAAGCACATTCCATAAGAACGAACATTAAATAACCAAGTCATCAACAGTGTATTATGAAGCGGTGCCTCTGATATTGTCTGTGTCACGAATGTTTTTTTTTGTTACAAAGGTGAGTAACGTTGCCTTCCTTCGTTAGTCATAGACTTGTGTCTAGAAGCGTCAGAAGTGTCCGTGTTGATTTAAACTGAGCGGTGCTATTACAAATCAGGGATTCGTAACTAATTAATTAAATCGTAATTTTTATATATATAATAACGGCAAAATGTAGTTTTAGTTCAAGCAACTAATTCTAGATGCCTTAATAATTTAAGGTAATTGTTCGCGCATGATGGATTTCACTTATACACCCTTAAACCGTAATCATCCGTTATTACAAATACTAAAAGAGCGCGCCTCAAAGTTAATTTCGGTGCCGTTTGAAACACGTGTAATGGCATAATTAGTTGGTGTACAATTATTATAGGCTCACTATTGCTCGTGCTCTTGGTAGTGCCAGACACAATTGTGCATGGGGAAATGAGAATGGTAATGATTCTGATTTCCTTACATTTATTATTACAATTTATTTTATAATTTTATAATTTAAAAATATTATTTTGTTATAAAAGTACATCTATCAAATATCACAATTATCTAACACAGACCTCTATCATGGGAATATAAAAAGTATATTGAGCAGCTTAACTCCAGAATATGACATAATAGCGGAGAAAGCGGCAGAGTGCTCGGACACCTCTTTTAAGAATTACCATGGCCTATATATAAAAAGACGCAGGTTATTACCAGTCCGTCATAAATGAAGCTAGTTTAAAGTCACTGTTTGCAATCTGACAGTTCGGGTCCTATGCATGTGAAAAGGATGAGGTAGACGACAATAATGATTATAATCATCGTCATCACACAGCGTCGTATATATTAACTGAAGCAACCAACCCATGACAATAATTTTATTATTTGATTCTGTTGTAGACCCAACATTTTCGCACAAACAACAACATCATCATTATCATCATCGTTATCAACATCGTCATCAACGTCATCATCTAAGAAAAGCTTTCTGTCCTGACAGGAATTTTAGGGCATAACCTCTATGTCGAAACGCTAATGACTTACTCCACCATTGAGTGAGGACTAATCCATATTAGACAAACATGGGCCAAACTTGTTCAACAGCATGTATGTTTGATTAAACTTATTTCTGCTTTTGTTGACAGTTCAGCGTCTTGCTACGAATAACAAATTTGCTCAGCATAATATTGACAAGATATTGTAACATGGAGATTGATAAACATCCAAAGTACCTCGTACCTGAAACAGTAGGTTTACTATCGATTTACAGAGGAACAAGGCAGCTAACGGAAGGTGCCAGGCATGGACCTATAGGCAGGGGCGGATCCAGGGGGGGGCAATCCGGCCATGGCCCTCCCATTTCAAATCCCCATGGGACGTGGCCCCCATCCATGGCGGCCCGAAAAAAAATTTCAGGGTGTCAGTCATGCACAGGAGAATTAATGTATAAATGTAATTAAAATCTATAATAAAATAATATATAAATGTAATTAATATCTAATCTAAGTTTCTCACACAATTGCATTGTATTAATATAAAGCAACGAACGGAAACAATCTTTCAACAGTATCCATCTATGATTTGTGGCATACAGTGTATGTTATTCGTGTATATATTCATAGTAAACTGTAAAAATATTAACACCAATAAACACAATTATGACTAAGTACAACTAACTATTAATTACAAATCAAGTTAACACTAACAACAGTATTTGGGATGTAATTTATTATTTGCAGATGCCAAAAAATTTCAGGGCGAAACATATTAAGTTTTCAGTTTAGTCTATATGTGCAAGAAAATGCGGTGAATGACAACACATGTTTACTTCTTGTTTTTATTTATATCTTACTATATTTCATTCAGTAGTGGGAAGTATTTTATTTATTCTAGTCCTAAAAAGTCATCAGTATTTTAGAAGGAAAATTTAACACCTTTTTGAAGATTTCGGACGGTTCACTAAAAATTCATAAGTTTTTTGGGATGCTAAATTGAACACCTTTTTTAAAATTTCACACGGAAGCGCGGTGGTGTAGTGGTGGCGTCGTTGCCTTGAAGCCGGAAGGTTCGAGGTTCGAATCCACCTCCCCGCGTAAGGACCCTGGGCAAGTCCTTCACTCACAATTGCTCAGCGCTTCGGCGTGAAACTCCGATGCAGTGTCCGCTCTGCATTCGGGAGCGCCTCTGAGTAGTTGGAGGTTGAAGGGGCGCTATAACAAGTGCACATACAAACAAACAAACAAACAAAAAGTCATCTCATTTTAGACGAAAAATTATACACCTTTTTTAAGATTTCGCGCGGATGACTACCAAAAGTCATCAGTTTTTTGGGATGCTAAATAGAACACATTTTTTTAATTTCGCACGAAAGAATAAAAAGTCATCACTCTTTTTAGACGAAAAATTAAACACCTTTTTAAGATTTCGCACGGATGACTACAAAAAGTCATCAGTTTTTTGGGATGCTAAATTGAACACCTTTTTTTGAAAATTTCGCACGGAAGACTAAAAGTCATCACTCTCTTTAGACGAAAAATTAAACACCTTTTTAAAGATTTCGCACGGATGACTACAAAAATTCATCAGTCATAGGGATGCTAAATTGAAAACCTTTTTTGAAAATTTCGCACGGAAGACTAAAAAGTCATCACTCTTTTTAGACGAAAAATTAAACACCTTTTTAAGATTTCGCAGAGATGACTACAATATGTCATCAGTTTTTTGCGATGCGAAATTAAACACCTTTTATGAAAATTTCGCACGGTAGAATAAACCGTCATCACTCTTTTTAGACGAAAAATTAAACACCTTTTTTAAGATTTCGCACGAATGACTACAAAAAGACATCAGTTTTTTGGGATTCTAAATTGAACACCTTTTTTGAAATTTTCGCACGGAAGACTAAAAAGTCTTCACTCTTTTTAGACGAAAAATTAAACACCTTTTTAAGATTTCGCAGGGATGACTACAAAAGTCATCAGTTTTTTGGGATTCTAAATTGAACACCTTTTTTGAAAATTTCGCACGTAAGACTAAAAAGTCATCACTCTTTTTAGACAAAAATTAAACACCTTTTTTAAGATTTCGCACGGATGACCAAAAAGTCATCATTTTTTTGGGAAGGAAAATTGAACACCCTTTTTGAAGATTTCCGGCGGATTACTTAACAAAGAACATCTAGTTTTCGGGAATGAAGTTTTTATGTAAAGTCTATATTTACTGATACCTTATGGCACTCTTATAAGCACTGAAAAGTACAGCTATTTTGTTAAGATGACAGCTTAAAATGCTACCATTGCAATGTGAAATTTCAAAACATTTCTGGTGGGGAGGGGCATATCCCCTCCCCACACCCCTCCCCTACCACTCTCGGCGCTGCCCGCCTCATGATTGTCTTCAGACGGTCAATTATCTACGCCTCCGGAAACCTCAATCCCCCCAGAGGTGGGGGCTAAATTAAACTCCGGTTTCGGTCAAAAACGACAAAAAAGTTCATCAGATTTTTCAGCGAAAGATCAACGACAAATTTTCCGACCCCAGCCAAATAATTTTCGCCCCCCCTTCGAAAAGTTCTGGATCCGCCACTGCCTATAGGCAAAGCACGACATCGACATTAACCGTCACCGTGATAATAATATTTCGCCGATCAACAAATGCGACTATTATTCAACTCAACTAATTTTTTTATGCATTGGCGCTCTTGAAATTCTTAGATACGGGCGAGATTTGATATGGTAAAGTGTACAGACGTAAAAGTGTAGCAACGTAAAAGCAGCTCAACGTTAAAATGTGTGTATTTAGTGTCTAACATATAGCCGATGTCATTATACACCTTTACAATTAATGTGTGCTTACCTATAAAAATAGAAATATTGACCATTCTGTAACTATTACTTTCTCAAGCTTGGCATTGTTGACTTCATCAATATAATTATTTGTTTGTTTGTATGTGGACTTAGCGTCCCTTCTTTTATCAAATCAGAGGCGCTCCCGACTACAGCGCCAACATTGCATCGAAGTTTCACGCCGAAGCGTTGAGCAGTTGCGAATCAGGGACTTGCCAAAGGTCTCTACGCAGCGACTTA
Source organism: Lumbricus terrestris (assembly GCA_949752735.1). NCBI lineage: Eukaryota > Metazoa > Annelida > Clitellata > Crassiclitellata > Lumbricidae > Lumbricus > Lumbricus terrestris. The sequence continues at coordinate 17,533,499 of OX457049.1, forward strand.
AGGTGGATTCGAATCTGCAACCATCCGGTTGCAAGGCAACAAGCATACATGCACACGAAGTTGACAAACGCTTGTAACAAGACCAATAAACTTATTATTTACCTCGAAAACGAATCCAAGAACCGTTATAAAGTCTGTATGTGCTTTAGAAATACTAGGCCTATTAGTGTTGTCGGTCATACTAAACTTCTCTACAACGACGCTAACGTCTTTGGCAGTCACCAACGCAACACTAAGACTCATGAAAAATCTTCCTTATTATACACCTCATTATGAATCAGCCACCCAATAAATATCGAACATAATTATACGAAACCGATTGCATAAAATTATAAGCATATTATAGAACTACCGAAAATCATTCAAGGACTGTTTTGCCAAGCGATGTCTTCAAAATCTCGGCTTCATTTCTAGGCAACAGCATATCAAAGCGGGTGACCTTTCGCACCGCTGCAATTTATCATTACACCAGTAAGGATTACCAATTAAATCGATTTTAATGGAACCATGTTCCTTGGCTGTGCGTAATTTTAAAATATTACGTTTTGTCTCCTTTTTTATGAATGAATTGGCATAAATCTCTCGCCACGTTTTAATTTTGATCAAAATAAAACAGGATAGCCAAATAAATTTGAATGAGCATAATTAATTCAACTTCCAGCAGTTTTGATTCAGACAGCAGTTTAAATATAGCTGATGACAGAATCTCATGACACTAAATAGAGACCCTACAGACTCAATAATCTCAAATGATTCGAAAAACACTGGCTACAGTTCATATCCACAACAGATCCATTAACGCGATCGGTTCCCTTCGACACCCTTATTAGTGTTAGTTCAAAAACTTTTAAAGTTTGCCACAATAAATTTCCACGGAATACGATGTATGTAGTAAAATTAAGTTGATTGGCGGAGAAATCGAATTCAGACGAAGCGAAGGTCAAGGAATAGCTGCCTCGTGGTATCATCAGATTGGGTGTTTGGAAAGCTGCAGGTTCCGCAGTTTCAGGCAGATCGGCCATGCATTGATCAGGTAATTTTCCAGATCATCCACACGAAATTTAGGATTGGTATTTTCTTGTTTCAATTGGCTGCTTTTGCGTTACAGGAGGGCTATTACTTTACAAAATAGCTTTCGTGGCAGATTCCTACACTGACGAATCCATTGCTAAAATACAGGCAGATCCGAAATAGCAATTTTCAAGGTCATGTCCTATAAAATTATAGGTTACTATCATCCATAGCAAGTCATCTTTTATTGTTATCCTTCAATTATAGGTTAGTTCAGTGCAAGAAAGGTTAACTTATTTACATTTATAGCCTACGAGATTATCTAGTACATTAGCAGTATACACAATTTGACAAGATTTTCATACATTCTTAATAAGTAAATTATACCACTATTTGGACCAGTTGCATTTTGTGGCCGTCAGTTCCACAGGCAGCAGATAAATTAGTTTATTAGAAATCCATGCAGAAAACGAACAGAAGGCGACACTGACTAAGTTGACAATGACTCTAATATGCTAAATCTCGCGGTTTCCTTGCGTGAATGCGTCTCCAAAATGTCTCAGTTGAATGATTATTGTTAGTATTTTTGATACATGCTGTTACTGCGATTCATTCCAATCGGCGCTTCAAAATTTCTAGATTAAAAAACATCCTTTGATATTAAACACCTCCAAAACAATTACCATTGCTGCTATATATTCAACGCGTTACAATATTAGGTGGTTCTGTATCGCCATAATGTCGGATTTTATTAATGTAAACAAGACGTCAAGAAGAAATTGAATAATTACACGAATATTGAATACTTTGCCAATGCAAACGAGTTCCTTGTGGTGTGAACCAAGGATGCCACTTGTGGTTTTTCCACCTAGATCTAGGTATTTTCGGTACTGTCTTGTTGTTTAGTTTTTTTTTTCTCAGCATCTACATGTAACTAAGTTGAAGTGGTTGACCATTGACTCAATAATTAAATAATGTAATATCTTCGTACACATCGTTGCTACAGCTTTGTTGAAGTTAGCAACCCATGAAATAGTTGACCAAAAGCAATAGGCCGCCTTAAGAATCTGTACAAGTTTGATACCCTTAAACGAGGTTATAAAAACTCTAAATACTGCGTTCACTCCGTATATGGTAATAACAGAATATCCTGGAAGGAATGTTTAAGCGACATAAAACGATCGGGTTATTTTTAAACCTTGTAGTTGCCCTTTTCGCTTATGGAGACTTTGGACAATGTCCCCCGAGGCCTGAAGTGGTCTGAATGTAGGGAAAATGGAATGCTATAATATTATCTAATCTAATCTTGTCTGATCAAGTCTGCTCTGATCGAATCTAATCTAATCTAATCTAATCTAATCTAAAATGACATTTGTAAATCGCTTCGCACAGTATAACTGTTAAGAAGCGCTCTCTGCGTGACGGTATGCTGACTACTGAGCAAAGGGCAATTGATCTACTATACCGTACAACTTAAAAGTTATTCGCGTTTTCGTTGGAGCAATACATACCTTGAGAAATTCCGGCGGATGAAATACAAAAAAATTAGTACCGCGAATGTAAGATTTAACGACGATGTCGTTAAAAATTAAATTCGAATAAACCTCGCAATAAAATTAGCGATGTTGCAGACGGTATTTCGTGGCGTGACCGGCCGTTTATTTTCGCTGTGTACGGCCTTCTAATTCCGAGGGTCACGGGCCAGGGGTCGAATCTGTGATTGCCCTATAGCCAACTATTTTTCTTATGACAATTTCGCAGTATGTGCCAAATTTCATGTTTGTATCACAAAGTGAACAACTTTTCTCCAGGCCCTCGACGGTAACTTTGGGATTTCGTCGACTGTTATAAAGATGAATAGTGTTGTTATTTATAGCCAAGTTTAAATTAATTCTAAAGGTGTCTTGTGAATATGCAAGTTGCAAGAGTTTTTGCAAGATGGCCAATTAAAAGTTTGCCTTTCCGAATCTATAATAATTCATTTTTCAAAAAAATTATGTGACGCCTATGTTTATCAGCGAAGTCTTTTTGAACTAAATAATGACAGAATGGCTTTCTTTTTGAAGACGCTATTCCATTGCAAAGATAATAAACGACACGTTCCTCTGGTCATCGATATTGGTCTAGCACCTCGCGAATATTCGCGTTTAGCTAAATCAATCAATATAGCTGGTAACAGAATCTCACGACATTATAGAGGCCCTGCAGACTCAACAGTCTCAAATCATTCTTAAAACACTGGCTGCTGTTGATATCGACAACAGATCTATTATAATCGCGATCGGTTCCCTTCGACACCCTTATTAGCTTAGTTCCAATGCTTTAAAAGTTTGTCACTATAAATTTCCACACAAAGAGAAGATCGTATACTTAGATAGGCGCAGATATCGAAGTTGAAGATTTGTTCAGACGAAGCCATTATTTGGCCATGAAGACTTGATTTCTTGCTTGGCACCAGGATCGGTCGGTATTTGTTCTTATCTGTTGCGAAGACACGGTGGGCGGCAGAGATGTCTGATCCCGCAACGTCAATGCCCAGTCGGCTCTAGCACAGGTCAATGATTTGCTGCTTAGTGGTTTCATCAGAGTGGGGTGATTGGAAAGCTGCAGGTTCCGCAGTTTCAGGCAGATCGGCCATGCATTGATCAGGTAATTTTCCAGGTCATCCACACGAACTCTAGGATTGGTATTTTCTTATTCCACTTGACTGATTTTGTGTTACAAGACGGCGGTTCTCTGCAAATAGCCTCTTAAATATAATTAGTATAAATAACAATCAGCGTTTAAAATTATAAATACATGCATTGGTCACAATTTTTAGAGTTAGAACGAGCGCTTCGATTTTCTCTAGTCAAAAAAAACCTTTTATATTGTAAAGTAATGTAAACGTCAAATTGAGCCACAAGAAATCGCTAAGGACTGAACAGCTGCTACCACTGAACATTCACGTTCCCAGTGACACCTTCAGATCGCGGATTGTTTATCCAAACGCTACTTCCATTCTTCCAATGCCGCAGATGGTTTTATTTTGGCGGTGCTAGTCCTGAGCCTTGATGTAGTGAGGTGAGGGGGCGATATCCATCTTTGCTTTCAAGGTGTCGTTAAACTTGAACTTTGTAGGTCCACTGCCTCCACCGTAATCGATAATCTGACGTCAGAAATTGCGTCATCTATTATTATATGTGCTGTGCAATATAAAAGACAGCACTGATAATGAGACATTATACAAATGATTTCAATGTAGTGTTTATGATACCGTAAAATGTCTTTCAAAGAAAGTGTTGGAATTAAGATGTCTCCCGGTTGTGTTGTGTTGAGTTTTACATCAAAGGCTCTAAAATAACGCTGTAAAAAATGATATTTTCAGACACCTCGAAAATGAATGTAAGCGACCTTATAAGTTCGGCTTAGGATTAAATAAAAAATACGTCTATATGAAGGCAGAATACTGATGATGCACTAAACAGAATCTCGTAGAAACCAACTTGTACATTCTGAAAATGAAAAGAAAGATAAAGTGGGTAGCCTACTTGGAACATACGGAATATGCTTCAACTTGGATTGAGTAGGCGTAACCTATGTAAATGTCATCAACTGCCATCATCACCGACTGCACACCTCTAAATCGTGTATTTCTAATGTTATAAATAGCGTAGATCAACGTCTAAATTTTGATAACAGTACCATCTGGTTAGGTAGCGCTTCATTGTGTTTATGATGTTTCAACTCGGCTATGATAGTTTCTGGATCTAATAACTTTATGCGGAATAATTTAACGATTTTTCGTTCAGTTCTTTGTCTCGTCGATGTCTAGACTCGATGTGCAACATTGTAACCATTCCTCACCAGATATCCCTCTGCGTCTTTCCTCATCATCGGGCTAAGTAAGTATTGCTTGCTTTTCGGGACGAGGATTCTCGTGGCGGAGGAATAGTCATCTACCACCGAGCTATACCAGTCCATCCAACAACCTTTGATGCACTGGCTGTGTCTTTGGCATTGTTGTTATGTGGTCCCATGACGGTTCTTGCCATCTACCGTCCGGGATTTGGGCCAGCATCGTCAATATTCTTTCACAATGTCCAATCAATTCGTTCTACACAATTATTATACTCAGCAGGTCATAAGTTGTGACCTATATCTTCGCATAGAAGATCAAGAATTGCCTGCGTTTATAGCCATCACTGACATCGAACAGGTAACTAGGCCTACGAAGGCTCAAAAAATAAATAAGACGTGCTGACGACGACGACGACGACAACGATTGATGGTGATGATGATGATGATGACGACGACGACGACGACGACGACGATGACGACGACGACGACGATGATGATGATGATGACGTCGACGACGATGTTGATGACGATGACGATGATGATGCCGACGACGATGTTGATGACGATGACGATGATGATGCCGACGACGACGACCATGATGACAATAAGGAAAATATCGTTATTGTACTATCGTCCCCTCTCAAAAATAGTTTTTTTATGGTCTCGCATGGCAAAGTTTTGTCGACACCTTTAAAAAAATTCAAACGTTATTATATAAATCTTGAACGCGATCAATTACTTTAGTTATACTTTTGACTGGGATGTTACGCTGCTATAAGTTTCTTATTACGCGAAGGATGCTTCTGTTACACACTGGATATTGTCTTTAACTTGTCTATATTATTACTTAAACTTATTGTTGTACATCTGCATAATGTAAGCGTGTGCAATTTATAACATTTAGAACAGGCATATAACGCATCATCATGTTGCTGACACTTGTAATCTTTATTCGAGTGCCAGATTATTTTTACTCGTTCAACGTTAATCATTGCTTGCATGTGTTTATTTCGCTGTTTATTGTTTTAGTTTTGCGATCATGGTTTGCTGTTGGTCATTTTGCCCAGAAGAGAGACTGACGTTCAAACCGCTTCAACGTTGCCTACAGTACTTTTATACGGCTCTTTGACAGTTCGTCGTCCTTTTCGGACCCTTTACACGTCTGTCAGTTAGGGTTGTTTATAAATACAATCTGGCTATTATGACCTCCATGAAAAAATTATGGTACGCAACGCCGGGTACCCCATTTGATTCTTCCGACGCCAACAAGGCCACAGCCAGGATTTTTTTTGGGATGGTGGTGTGGTGTTTTCTCGGCCGTGAATTTTTAGGTGACTTTTCTTGGGCGAAACTTTCTGACGACCTTAGCCATCGGCTGCCTTTCCTACATTTTTGGCCCATAAATACGTTCACGGCGGTGCAGAAAATACTATTTTTCGCGATTTTCGACTAAAAGAAAAAAAGAAAGACCACCAAGTGCGGCTTTGGACGACCACGTGGATGGATTAAGAAGCAGAGGAAGACAGCAAAAGATCTTGATGGATAACATAATAGAAGACCTGAAAGAAAAGAACACAGATTTGAGGAAGGCCGTGGACACTGCAAGAGACAGAGGATTGTGGAGACGTCTTGTAGAGGCCTCATCGTCAACGTAAATGTTGATGGAAGAAAGAAACGTAGAAAGAAGAAGAAGATAATTCGTTGAAATGATTAGACACCTTTAAAGATGATTTAAACTTGCTTATTTAAACTTGCTCAAAAATACTAGAATTACTTTTAAAGGTATCTAATGACATTTATTTGCAAATTCGATGGAATTTAGCTTCTCATGTAATACAGATTCGATCCATTTTATAACAGTACTGATCCAAGTCTACTCCAACAATTTCTATAGCGCCAATTTAAATCGCTGTCAACAGTTCCATGAAATCTAATAAGCCAAATATTGTCAATTTCAATGGATCGACGATAAATGTGTCATAACCAATTGAAAGAACTGAGTAGGAATAATATGGAAAGGACGCTAATAGCAGGAATGCACAGTGAGTAGGCGCATCTAAAGCGTGTCTGAAATAAGTACATTTCTGTGTTATATTGGTCAAACAATAACACTTATTTGTTCAGAAATTCAAGTGCCTAATAATTATTGTTAATATTGTAAGGTTCACGGCCGTCTACGAGGATGACTATCAAAAGATAAGGTCCCAACTTTTGTAAAATAAGGTCGATTTATTCATACAAGCAATATTTACAGCAAATAACAAAGGTTACCGTCTAGTAGAACCAAAGTTGACAAACCAGACGAAGCAGTACGGTTGACAGCACAGCAGACAACGGCTAACGAAGCCCAGGAAGACAGATGAACTGCCAGAACACCAAAAGGGCGAGACGGCGACGTAGAAGACGGACCACACTCAACGAGAGACATCAAACCCACCAGCCTCACACATCACCACAACCGCAGAACAGGGACGTTAGCCACGCAAGCAAAGGCTTATATAGGCAATGCCCAACCCTCAATACACCCACGCATCCCAAGACAGAAAGAGTACGGAAGAGTAGAATGGCCGTAGACACCTAATGGCTACATATCCCCCTCCCAAAAGCATGAGGAGTCCTGAGGGGACGACGAAATATAGCAACCAACGCTACGCCTACAAGTTCAAAGCAACAAGAATCGCAAAGCACTATATCGTTACAAGTTAGCGTACTAAGCAATTCATTGCAACAACTAACGCAGCACAAACTACTAACTAAAGCATCATCATAAGTAACTGAGAGTTCATATAATTCAAAGTCATTCAAAAGTTCGAATCATATAATCTATAACACACGAAAAAAATTTTGGACACTCAACGTGTATACAAAAATGAGCCAAAAATTTTAACATGTCATTGGCCAAAGCCAAACGAGACGAACGAGAACAGTGTCAACCACTGCAAGCTAACAGAGAACCTAATTTCACCAACAAGAACCCCCAACAAGAACCCCCAACTCTTGAGTCATTCTTGAAAAAGGCGATGCAGCTTCCACCACTTTTTCTGGAAAGTGGCTGCTACACGCAGACAAGACACTCACTGAAGTGTTCTGCTCGAAACTTTCAATTGACGGACGTCCTTATTTGACAACTGTGACGACTTTATTTTTTACTTTGGCAGTGACTGAACTGTTGCTTTCCTCTGACAACTGAGACGGACGGCTGAGAATATCCGGGAGGACATTTAACCTGCCCGGACGATGCCGAATGTCCAGATTGAACTGCTCCAGCTCCAAACTCCAACGCAAGAGCTTCATGTTTTTATTAGCCATCTGCCGGATGAACTGCAGAGGTTTGTGATCCGTGTACACAAGGACCAGTGCGGACCCGAAGTACACACTGAAGGCTCGTAACGCGACCATCAGTGCCAACGCCTCCTTCTCAATGGTTGAGTATCGAACCTCATGCGCGAGCAGCTTCCTGCTGATGTAGCAAATCGGATGCTCCAGTTCTTCGTGTATCTGAAACAAGCAGGCTCCCACACAGAATTGAGATGCGTCAACACCAACACAAAACTGTTTAGAAAAGTCAGGAGGTATAAGAATAGGTCGAGAAGCAAGACGAGATTTCAAATCCACAAAGGCACTCTCTGCTTCCTCATTCCATCGAAAAGGAACCCCTTTCTTCGTTAACGCCGTCAGCGGCAAAGCAATGTCAGAGTAATGAGGTAAATAACGCTTATAATACCCTGCAAGCCCAAGAAACGATTGCACCTGCTTCTTATTGCATGGCCTGGGAAACCGCAACACCGCTTCCACCTTCATTACCCGTGGCTGGACACCATCCACTCCAATGTGGTGACCCAAAAAATCTACTTCAGCATTTGCAAATACACATTTAGCTAGATTCAAAGTCAAACATGCATCCGCAATCCTACTCAACACCTTCCTCAAGTGCATCAAATGATCCGACCATCCCAAACTGAAAATGATTATGTCATCCAGATATGCATCACAAAAATCATTCAATCCATTCAGAACTTTCGTAATTAATCTGGAAAATGAGGCAGGAGCGTTCTTCAAGCCAAAACTCATATATTTCCACTGATAATGACCCTTCGGGGTTACAAAAGCAGTCAACGGGACTGAATCAGGATGCATTGGAATCTGCCAATACCCTTTGGTCATATCCAATTTTGTCAAATAACGGGATTTTCCCAGTCGATCAATTAAGACCTCCACCCGGGGCATCGGAAATGGATCCGCTACGGACAACCCATTCAGTTTTCTGAAATCTGAACATAAGCGATCCGTACCATCTGGCTTAGGAACCATAACGATCGGAGCCGCCCAAGGACTCTCGGACTCCTCAATAATCCCAGCCTTCAACAACTGTTCCACCTCTTTCTCCACCTTAGCCATCCTCTCAGGATTCAACCTATAAGGTGATTGTAGAACATGACGAGCACCTTCGACCAACTCAATCCTATGTGACACCATGTTAGTCTTACCCGGTGACTTACTAAAGACATGTGCAAAGTCATGCAAAACATCACGTAATTCATCACGACATTCAGCAGACACATTACATTGTAAGACTTTATCCTCTAAAGTCAACTCAGTCACCTTCACATCCGTATTCACCAACAACACAGGAGCAATCACATCATCTTTCGATACATCATGCATCACATCCAAACGATCCACATATCGCTTCATCAAATTCACATGTACCACTCGTTCCGTTTTTCGTCTATCCGGCGTACATACCAAATAATCAACCGGACCCAGACGACGTAATACCACATAAGGTCCACAATACTTGGCCTGTAAGGGTTTACCCACCAATGGAATCAAAAGTAGCACCTTTTCACCTTCCTCAAAAGTCACAACCTTCGAATGTTTATCATAAATTTGCTTCGACTTAGCCTTAGCAACAACAGCATTCTCACTTGCCATGTGCAACCCAACACGCATACGCTCACGCAACTGCAAGACATATTCAATCACATTCTTTCCAGATACTTCATTTGCAACATCTTTTGACAACCATGCCTCTTTCATTAATTGAAGCATTCCACGCACATCTCTACCATACATTAAGTCAAAGGCAGAAAAGCCAGTACCCTGCACAGGAACTTCCCTATACGCAAACAAAATCCAAGGGAGCATGGTATCCCACGAACCCGGATACGTTTCAGCCACCGCTTTCAACATATCTTTCATGGTACGATGGAAGCGTTCACAGGACGCATTCGGCTGTGGTCTATAAGGACTAGTCTTCAATTGTAGAATACCACATTCATGCACAAACACCTGCATCAAATCAGACATGAACTCAGTCCCACAATCAGAAAGTAGTTCTTTCGGAAAACCGAACATCGTAAACACCTCACACAAACATTTCGCAACATCCTGGGCCGTATGCGTCTTTAAAGGAAATGCAAATGGGAAATGCGATGCTAAATCAATCACAGTCAAGATAAATCTGTTACCCGTTAAGGCACAAACACTTAAAGGACCAACGATGTCCATCGCGAGACGTTCAAACACTTCTTGCATAACAGGCACACTAACCATAGGCGCTCTATAATTTCTGTTACCTTTACCCAACCGTTGACAAACATCACATGAACGACAGTACTCACGTACATCCTTATTCACCAGTGGCCACCAGAAATGCTTCAACAGTCTGTCTAAAGTCTTTTGTGTTCCCAGATGACCCGATGCTGGTATATCATGGGCCACATGCAACAATTGCATTCTCAACTGACGTGGAACCACAATCTGTGACACACCCATCTTAAATGGTGTTAACTTGTCGTCCCACCGACGTATCAACACACCTTCCACTAACTCATACGGTTGTACACGGTCATCGCCCTTCGATTTATTCTCCGCCAGCTCAAACATTGGAATCAAATCAGGACAACTTCTTTGCCTCTTAATTAATTCTGATCTCGGAATACAGACATCCTGCCAGTCAGTGTCAACAATTTCATTCGACTCGAATAAAGCTTCCAAGTCACCTTCGTCTAAATGCGCTTGATCATCAGACGTACACATTAAATCATTTGTCAATAAATCCCGATCGACCGACTCTGCACTCTGACCCAGAATCGTCGGCTCCAAACGCGTCGGTTCACTGCACACAGCACTCTCTGTCGCCTTGCGTTCCTCTGCATACTGTTTAGCTTGAGCTCGGGTCGTAATAGCCACATCCACAATATCACCCGAAAGCGCAACGTCATTACCAATCACCACGTGCACACCATGCATAGGAAAAGAACTCAGCGTACAACAGAGAATTTCGCCTTTCACAAATGCACATTCCACGTTCACTTTCACAAGAGGGCGCTCCATAATTTGACCAGAAATACCTCTCAGAAGGCGTGTCTCATTCAACTGCACAAAATCATGTTCATCCAACCATTCAGCCGATACTAAAGATTGAAGACAACCTGAGTCTCTCAGAAAAACACCATCCTTGCGTTCATTCAAATCATTAATGACACACCCATTCACACAGAAAGGAGCATACATTTTATCAACAGTTTCAATAGGCTTCTGAAAACTCTGTTCCTTAACAGGCGCCGACAAAGTTTGTACTAAACCCACGGGTTTCGGACCCCTCCAGTTTTCATTTTCAAGCCCCTCCTTTCGTTGTAATTTCCGACATTGGGACCTTAAATGCCCAGGAATTCTGCAGAACGAGCACGTGACCTGCTCTCCAAACCCCTCGACGTCATCATTTTTACGATTTTGCTGCTTAAAGCCATACGTCCCTCTTTGAGGCGAACGCTTACTCCATTTTGACTCATGGCGTACACCTTCCTTGTACCCTGAACCCTGACGCTCCCACACGTCTTTCTTCTCACTATCGTCACATGAGAAGCGGTTTGTACGCTCAGAAAAATTCCTTTGGAATCCCCCAGCATAATTACTCGGCCCCTGTTTATACAAAACAGCGTATTCATCTGCCATACGTGCAGCACTCGCTACAGTCTCAGGACTTTTGTCCAAAAGCCACTTGTGTACTTCTAGCGGCAACGCTTGTACAAATTGCTCCATCTGTATGACCTCTTTAAATTTAGCCAAATCATCCCACGAATTTGTACCCTCTACCCAACGTTGGAAAGGTATCTGTAATCTATACGCGTAATTTGCGAAAGTCTCCCGTGGTTCTTTTTTCAACCCCCGAAATTTCTTCCGATAGAACTCCGGTATCCGTTCATAAGCTGTGAGTAATGTGGATTTAACAACCTCATATTTCACACAATCCTCCAAAGACAAAGACGCAAATACATTTGCCGCCTTTCCCGATAGTTGTGGCTGCAAAAGGGACGACCATTTTTCCATCGGAATTTTATGCAAAGCCATTGCCTGCTCGAACGCCGCAAAATAGTGTTCAATATCCGAGGGGTCAAATTTAGGAACAAATTTCATTGCCGCCCCAAAACGAAAATCCTCCTTGTGCTGCACAGGACGGTCTGGCACACCTCCTAATTCTAACGTCCGCAAGTCAATATCGCACTTCTGTTTGTTTACCTCCAAAGACATCCGTTTCTCCTCTATGTCAAATCTCCTTTTCGTCTCCTCAGCCTCAGCTTCCATCTTCATTTTCCTCTCCTCTGCCTCAGCTTCCATCCTCATTTTCCTCTCCTCAGCCTCAGCTGCCATTCTCATTCTCTCTGTCTCTGCCTCAGCCTCCATCCTCAATTTCCTCTCCTCAGCCTCAGCTGCCATTCTCATTCTCTCTGTCTCTGCCTCCATTTTCTTCTCCTCTGCCTCAGCTGCCATTCTCAATTTCTCTTTCTCTACCTCCGCCGCCAGTCTCATTTTCTCTTTCTCTACCTCCCATTCAAATTCTCTGTCCTCCTTAAATTTCATACGCTCCAATTCAACGGCCTCTCTCTTCGCTTGTGCCCGAAGTTTCCATTCCTCACTTCCTTGTTTAGGCGACAACGCTTTTCTAGCCAACTTCATTAATTGAGGTTTCGTTAACCCTTTAACGTCCTCACCCAACGTCGCACAATATTTTCTCAATTCGTCCACCGGCAACTCCACTAACTCATCCCATTCCAGAAGAGTAACTTCCTCTGAGGACGCCATACTAGTCTACCTGCGCAGACCACGGAGACCAAAAATTCTCCCCAAAATTCCCAATTCTCACGACAGTCCACTTCAAAACTGTCACAAATGCGAACAACGCACAAAATTTCTGCCAACGCACGAAATTCAAATAGCCCAGGCCCCCAAAACGAAATGCGACACCGCAAAATTTCCGACAAATACGGCAAATTTCTCAAAATTCCGGCGAACTACACGGACCAAAAAATATCCGAAATTTCCCAACGGAATTTCACCCACAACATTCACCAAAAATACCCAAAATGAGCACAAGCACGGAGGGCCCCCATTTGTAAGGTTCACGGCCGTCTACGAGGATGACTATCAAAAGATAAGGTCCCAACTTTTGTAAAATAAGGTCGATTTATTCATACAAGCAATATTTACAGCAAATAACAAAGGTTACCGTCTAGTAGAACCAAAGTTGACAAACCAGACGAAGCAGTACGGTTGACAGCACAGCAGACAACGGCTAACGAAGCCCAGGAAGACAGATGAACTGCCAGAACACCAAAAGGGCGAGACGGCGACGTAGAAGACGGACCACACTCAACGAGAGACATCAAACCCACCAGCCTCACACATCACCACAACCGCAGAACAGGGACGTTAGCCACGCAAGCAAAGGCTTATATAGGCAATGCCCAACCCTCAATACACCCACGCATCCCAAGACAGAAAGAGTACGGAAGAGTAGAAGGGCCGTAGACACCTAATGGCTACAATATATACAGGGTGCGCCAAAAAAGACCCCCTAGGTTTTTTGTCAATATCATGGCCAGAAGTAAGGTGTATGTATGCATGTATGCATGTGTGTGTATGTAGGTATGTATGTATGTATGTATGTATGTATGTATGTATGCATGTATGTATGTATGTATGCATGTATGTATGTATGTATGTATGTATGTATGCATGTATGCATGTGTGTGTATGTATGTATGTATGTATGTATGTATGTATGTATGTATGTATGTATGTATGTATGTATGTATGTATGTATGTATGTATGTATGTATGTATGTATGTATGTATGTATGTATGTATGTATGTATGTATGTATGTATGTATGTATGTATGTATGTGTGTATGTATGTAGGTATGTATGTATGTATGTAGGTATGTAGGTACGTATCCTCGACTACTGCGCCTCCATCTTTGCTGGTCCCCCGCTGGTTCGGATTGAGAGGTTGGAGAGGGTCCACCGGGTTTCCGCACGACTTATTGGGTCATTGCTCGCTCTCTGACTTCGAAAGCTGCAACTTCTCTTGTCCATGCATTTGTGCTGAGCCGCCTCGACTACTGCGCCTCCATCTTTGCTGGTCCCCCGCTGGTTCGGATTGAGAGGTTGGAGAGGGTCCACCGGGTTTCCGCACGACTTATTGGTGGTTCACACAAGTACGACCGCGCATCCCAATGTATGCGTGAGGTCTTACACTTGCTTCCTTTCCCGCAGCGCAACTAATTTAGGATTGCATCTTTGGTGTGGCGATGCTTATCAGGATGGGCACCCTCTAATCCAGCGGTTCCCAACCCGTGGCCCGCGGGCCAAAAGTGGCCCGCCAGGCCTCAGAAAATGGCCCGCCAGGTCTCAGAAAATGGCCCTCATCTCTCAAAGAATTATCAAAAATATATGAAAAAATAAACAATTTGGACAGCATATAACACATTAATATTTTCTATTACAAATTATTTTACTTTAACGTCGATAAATAACATCAAAATTGATCAAATATTATATTTTGAATCAATTATAACAATTTTATATTCTTTTAGTCAATACAATTTCAACCTTGTGGCCCCCTAATGTCCTTCAATTAAGAAAAAGTGGCCCTCGTGTCCTCCAACTTAGAAAAAGTGGCCCTCAAATCAAAAAAGGTTGGGAACCACTGCTCTAATCTGTGTGAGCTTTGCCTCCCTCTTTCCACTTGCATGGGCCGCAGCGCACTGCGCTCTGCTGTCCATGGTGACTCAACGGTTCTTTTCACTCGCTCTGCAACAATGCAGAGGCGTTCGATCTATGTGGTTGGTCCAACAACCTGGAATGGACTTCCCTTGACTATGCGGCACCTCCCAAGATGTTCTCAATTTCACAAACTGTTGAAGACTGTTTTTTTCGCTTGATCTCTGAGTAGGTGCCTTGAAAAAGCGCTATTTAAATTATGATTGATTGACTGATTGATTGATTGATTGATTGATTGATCGATTGATAATACCTGTTCTGTCGGACAAAAGCGAGGATGGCGACGCCTATGGTCTTCTTACTGGGAATGTAGCCATTGCCTGTCTTTGAAACTTAGACACCCGATTTAAGTTAATTAATTTAGTTATAAATTCAGATCAACGATTAAGCGAGGAGTAACACTGCGTTTGTTGTCATAGACTGTCGTTAAACTATAGTTTCAACCTGAGACTGAGATTGAAGGGATATGAATCGTACGATCCATCCGATAGACTTATTCAGCTTCGTTTACTAGATTTTAGCTTTAAATTTTCACGTATTCCAGGAGTATTAAAATAACGAGAGTTAAGAAACTAGTCCCGATGAAATATCGACCACTGACGTCACATTATAACATCGTAGGCGGTCCATAATAGATCCATAATATATCTGTTCTTTACACCAACTTGTTGCTGTCATGACGTCATTCGCTATTTTCTGCCGCTTATTCTGAATATTAGCGCAGTCAACGCCATTAAACAATTTAATTGGGCGATCAGGTAATTAAAAATCTAAGATTTTCAAGCTAAGTAGACATTATCTGAAAATCCTGTTTCTATTTATTTGAGTGAGTTTTTAACAACGACTCTTCTGATAATTATGAGTCAGCATGTTGAATAAACTGTTGTTCTGCTCTTAACTTTTATATTGGTGCCTTTGAAATTTGCAAGGCAGACAGGCAGAGACGCAACGTAAGATGGAAGGAAACGATTTAATCCTCTTATCCTTACGCCATCTTGCGACCGTCGTGGCATCTTTCGCTTCTTCTAACCATTGAAATGTCTCTGTTTCGTCTTTTATTAGTGTTCATTTTCAAATACATTCTGATCCTAGCCTATAATTAAAAGCATGAAGAACTTAATAAATATTTATATTATACATCACCTGCATCACGATCCATGGGTTGAAAGTCAGTTGTTTTCCTGTGCAGATAATAATATTTTTACTCAAGCAAAATCAATCTCTTCTGCTCCAGTACTCAATGTCGTCAGTCCACTCTTTGTCTGATATTCCTCTTCTTCCCACTGATTCAATGTAACCGAGAAATTAATGGCGCTGAAAATATAGTGTTTTAAAATGTTATATTCAACCTGTTTTTAACAGAGAACGTCAAAACAGCAGCGGATAATTAATTATCCCTCAGATTACCAGAATTGTTTTGATACACTGAGTAGCCTACCAGTGGGGTCAGAAATGACCCCAACACAATTTTTTCAATAAATTCCTTGTTTTTTGCATTTTTGTTAATTGCCAAAGAACAAAATAGTAGTAAAGCAATTGGAACATGTTTAGGCTGTTGAAATGAATTAAATTTTTAATAGTTATAGGTATGTTTTAATGTTCAAAACTAACATAGAAAATATGCGGTCATTGCAGTTACAGTTTACAGGAGAAAGACTCGTCTTCTGTGCGTTGTCTGCGCATGCCACTCCGGGTTTAATGCGATCCAGATAATTATTATCTAACACATATTTTCTTCAGATAATACTATAGAAAGGATTTATAAATTATAATTATGAATTATTTTAAAGGATACCATTGAAAGTATTGAAAAAAGCTATTGGGGTCAAAAATGACCCCACTGGTACTCAATGCTATAAAAGATTGCCAGCGCCCTCTGGTGATAAACAAGGGAAATATTAATTGATATTTCGATAGAGACTAGGTACATCTTGAAAGTCACAAATATTAAATAAATTTGCACGAACAGATTTTGCGCAATGTGCAGTCAAAGTGGGCTTGGGGTCATTTTTGACCCCACTGGTACTCGCAGGGTTAAATAGGTTCTCAGTTGAATGGCTCTAAGTCTTCTAAGACACCTATGTTTATGAGAAGCGATAATATTATGTCCGTTTGAGTGTCGAGAGCGACATAGTATTTGATTTTATAACATAGAATACAGTCGTTTTTTAGGTGTGCAAGGATATCATTACTGCTCCCGGTGTTTTTCAGAATCTTTAGACGGATGACGCCAATCTAAAACTTCAAAGTTAGTTTATGATCACGCCTTGCAGGTTCATGTCTTCTGAGATCATAGAATAAAATGCAAGATCCATCTGCACGCACACCACATCAACCCACACAATGTCAGCTATTTGAAAATCTCAACTGTAGATGGATTGGTGAATGCTTGGTTGACTGGAGTTCCATTTGCGACGAAGTATTAGCTATAAGATCATTTGAAACCGTTTTTGATGTGTGCAAAAGTAGAACCTTATGTTCTGCATTTTTCGGACTGAACGGACGCTTGGTCTCTTCCCTCCATGCATTCTCGTCTCATCTAATCTTATGACGTCATATAACTCTGTTGGAATTCTTATGACCCGCGGATGTAGTGAAGTCGAATTCAAAGATCCTACTAAGACGCTGAAAACACTGGACACATAATTATGTATTTACACACCTCAATAACATTGTAACTGATGTTAGATATTCAGCGTTGGCTGCATGAAAAATTATCTGCTATTTCTTCCAAAACAACAATTTCACTCAAACTGTTGAGTATTTGGCCTTTTATCTAAGATCAAAGTGTAGTATCTGTTCTTATCGTTTCCGAGGATTATCGATCGCAAGAGTTTTCTTTGTTTTCGTTCGCAAGTTTTGGATTTACCTACGCAGTCATGTCGAAACCCAGTGTGAGTATTACTTCCATCGACGGAATATACCGAGACAGAATGGAGAAAACCGTCGTAATTACTCTTCCGCAAGAAGGTAAACCGTATGTTCGTCCGGATGTTGTGAGTCTTGTCGTCGGTGTTGTCGGTGTGTCAGCCGTTGAAGCAATTGGCCAGAGAGAGAAGAATCTTCAGTGGGAGATCACCTTCAAAACCGTCGACTTCAAGTCCCGCTTTCTAGCAGAAGATAATCTGAATGTGAAATGCCACGCGGTCCGCATTTCCAACATCCGCCGAGCGACTCATCGCCTCAGAGTTTTCTACGTGCCTTTCTACGTAGGCTACCAACCTACATGTACGTAATAACTCAGCAGCTAAAGAAACTCGGTGTCACCGTCCATAACGCGTTTGTGAAGAAGGACAGAGACGTCGGACTCAGCACCAACGTACGCAACATCGTCGTGGAGTGCGATAATTTTGAGATCATTCCGGACATAATGAGTTGGGATTTCGACGGAATGAAAGGTCAAGCTCTGATCACTGCTTTCGAAGTAATGAACGAGGTCACAAGAAGTTCCAGTGCACGACCCCTTACTGCATGCGCTGTCGCAAGGTTGGACACGAAGAGTCTGTCCAATGCAGGAACATGCAGCCGAGCTTCGCACAGATTGCCTCACGAAACTCAGCAGCAACTGCTGCAACGAAGGATGACGAGGCAGATGATTTCGAGGAATCTCATGCGGACGAAGAACCGAGATCGGTGACTTCTAGCGAGCCATCCAGATCACCCTGAGCAGCACTCACTACTCCTCCACCTGCAGTTCAAGCAGAAGATCCGTTGGTCGATGGCGGATATCCGATGGACGAATTCCCTGGCCTGCCTCAACGTCCTGCCACAGAATTATTGCTTCTCGATGCTGAACCGGAAGCAACCAATGACCCATCGAAGACTCTGGAATATAAGAAACGAGGAAGTCGCTGTTAATCATCGCTATTGAATTTTTGCATAGGCAGATTCAGAGAAGAACTGATGCCCCACTGAATGTGATGATGTTGACTTTATAGATCCTAGGACGTTGAGAATAAATGGACACAAAATGGTGTCACAATACACCTCTAAAATGCTGGCGTGTGGCGCTATAAATATTGCAACAAATGCAAGAAACTCAGTTAAGACAGTCGGTTCGAATAGTTTACCACCCAAAACAATTCCTGAATGAACAATAATAATTATTTTTATTCCACAACTGCGTAATGATTTATTTTTGTGCTAGATCCAAGTGCTGTAACAATTATGTCAAAAAAAAATTTCGAGGGCAACGGCCTCTGTTGTCATACGCCGTCGTCAAATCTGGATCCATCCAACCACTTCGTTGCATAAGATGCTTCCATTGTAATGAACCAACAATATGGCAGAGAACGATCATTATCACCATCGTCACCGCCACTGTCGCCGCCACCGTCTGCGTCATCTAACCCATGGCATATCGGTGGACAGTCCAGCACACAAACGCCTACACTACTGAGGATGGACTACTATATAATAGACCGACATTCGAAAGGTTTATTCAACAGTAGACTAAACTGTATTTACTATTATTATTATTATGTCTAATCTGCTCGATGCTCCAACGCTTTGTAACAACTCAAGGATTTGCTCAGCGTATTGGCACAGTTTTTGTCGTCATTCAATTTCCATTTTCGATATCAAGAAATAATTTCAGAAAGCAATTCGCTATCCCGCAAAGCCAGGAAAATGCAACTATTAGTTTTCACCGGATCAAGACAGCATAGCTTTGACGAGTAGGCCTATATCAGACGCGAAAAAAAGAAAGAAAAAGAGAAAGAAATTTGAAAAGCTATGAAAAATGAGCTGAAATAAAGAAACAATATAGAAAAAAATAAACAGAATTAAACATTTTAAATATGTCAACAACTTCGATTGCTGTAATATGTCGGCCATTGTGGACACAGCTTCGCACCTACTGTAATCACCTCAGCCATTCTTGCTAGGGGGGGGGGGGGACAGATAACAACGCCTATACAATTATTACAGTCAGTAATAGGATAGAAACATCCGTTAAGAGCAATACTCATAAGTCAACCCTAAGTTCCTAACTCTATGTGTTCTAGTGCTTCCAAGCAGGATCGCCATCTAAGTAGAATCTGAAAAGTAAGATATAAATGAAAGGGTGTGCCACATAAGCCAAGTGCGAAGCGTATAATATCACACATCGCAGAGACGAGAAGAGACAGCTGAAATCTATCAGTTGCCGCGCATATGTAAAATTGAAAATCCGACAGAAGCGAGAGGAGCAAGATTCGGTCTCAACAGTTACTGTAGACAGACTAGGAGGCAAAACGTTGATTGCTCAGAACAAACTGGGCGGCAACAAATCTCCCAAAAGTTTTAGACAGGTAAAGGAGGCAAGGCTGACGAAAACAATTCCGGGACAATGGACAGTGCTGCCATGGTCCACTAAAATATGAAAAACAACTTGAAGCGATAAAATTTCAGGCATATAATTATACGAAAGAGGAGCTGATTATAATCGTATCAATTGGCGTGTATAAGTAATATCCAATAGAAACACCTCAAAAACACATTCATAAATCTTCATATATAATTTGTCTTTAACTACCCCATAGTATAATTGGGTCTACTGTCAGATAAGTTCGACGAAACATTTCCGGGAAGCCATGAGATAATTTTGACTAACCGAATATTTATAACCAAAAAACAATTGACTATATATATATATATATATATATATATATATATATATATATATATATATATATATATATATAGTATTATACGATAGACACATATATTTCCAATATATATTCGTATAATTCGTTGGGCACGGTGGTGTAGTGGTGGCGTCGTTGCCTTGAAGCCGGAAGGTTCGAGGTTCGAATCCACCTCAAGTTGTCGCGTAGGGACCTTGGACAAGTCCTTCACTTGCAATTGCTCAACGCTTCAACGTGAAACTCCGATGCAGTGACCGCTCTGCAGACGGGGGCGCCTCTCAGTAGAGTGCTTGAAGGGGCGCTATAATACGATTCTTAGAATGATAATTATTGAACTGTATATTTTTAAACGAGAAGGTTATCGCTGCCCAGCTCACCCACTCAGTGGCCACTCTCATAACAAAATAGTCTGCTTCCACCTTTTCAGTCATGCTTTTGGAAAGGCTGCTGCTCGGAGACATTACTTCTTTTTCTTCTTACATGGTTAACGACACTGCCACTTCAAAGATGATTAGTGTCGCCCTTCTCCTTTATCCAGGCTTGGGACTGACACTGGCAGAGAACAACCATAGGCGGAGACCTGGTCCGAACTTTGGGGGGGGGGACGGACGAGCGGCCGAATGACGATCGCCGAGGCACGAAGCGCCTTGTAGGGGAGTGTTTGGGCAGAAAGATATGCCCGCAAACTTCGACAAATTTCGATTTTCAGCACTACAATGGTAGCATTTCAGGTAGTCATATTTGAAAATTTCCTCGTCATTTTAGTGCTTAGGTCTTTCTTTAAGACTTCAAAAGTGCCACCCAATGTCGAAATGCTTTGAACTGATAATTGTTTAGTAAAGTTAAAAGAGGTGTGTATGAGATATCTCCAATAGGAATTATCTGTTTAAAAAAATAATAGTTAACTTGTTTGATGATAATAGTTTAGTAAAGTTAAAAGAGGTGTGTAAGAGACATCCAATTGGAATTCTCTGTTAAAAAAATATTAGTTAATTTGTTTGATGATATAAGTTTAGTAAAGTTAAAAGAGGTGTGTAAGAAACATCTCCAATTGGAATTCACTGTTTAAAAATAATAGTTAATTTGTCTGATGATATAAGTTTAGTAAAATTAAAAGATGTGTGTAAAAGACATCTCAAATTGGAATTCTCAATTTAAAACAATAATAATAGTTAACTTGTTTGATGATAATAGTTTAGTAAAGTTAAAAAAGGTGTGTAAGAGACACCTCCAATTGGAATACTCTATAAAAAAATAATAGTTAACTTGTTTGATGATAATAGTTTAAGTAAGTAAGTAAGTAAGTAAGTAAGTAAGTAAGTAAGTAAGTAAGTGAGTATTTTCTTTATTACTCCACTTGCAAACGCACAATGGGACACAGATCTTTATAATACATAGAAGTAATAATAAATAATTATCATGATTAAAGTAAAAAGAGGTGTGTAAGAGACATCCATTTGGAATTTTCTTTATTATTATTTATTAATCGGCAGTTTAACGACATCTTATAGCTACAAAGGCTGTTGACGTCTTTCAAGATTTTAACGTATGTCCATTCACTTTTGTTCAACTTAATTCTCTTAATTAATTAATTAACTTGTTTGATGATAAGTTTAGTAAAGTTAAAAGAGGTGTGTAAGTGACATCCAATTGGAATTCTCCGTTAAAAAATAACAGTTAGTTTATTTGATGATAATAGTTTAGTGAAGTTAAAAGAGGTGTGTAAGAGCATCTCCAACTGGAATTCTGTGTTTAAAAAGATAATAGTTAACTTGTTTGATGATAATAGTTTAGTAATTATATTTTATTTAACTTGGGATTTTAAATCGTACGTTTCTATTACCTATTGTTAATCCGATGTATAATAACGATGTTCTATGTCCCATTGTTCGTTTTCAAGAGGAGTTATAAACAAAATACTTAATACTAACTTACTTACTTTCCATATTATTCCCAATGTCCAACTGGAGGTTGATTCGAGCCTGAAGGAAACCTGTAGGGAATGTAGCAGAAGCCCGATAATGACGTTGTGGCGTTATTTATTATTATTAATCAGAAGTTTAGCGACATCTTATAGCTACAAAAGCTGTTGACGTCTTTAAAGATTTTTAACAGTGCATTCTACTTTTTCTCCTCGCATTTTTTAAGTAGTAAGATTGATATAATTATCATTCTTTATACACGCAAGCAGCATATGCTCAGTTGTTTCAGGCAATTGGCATTTGGAACACTGGTCTGTTGTGCTGTTACCTAACACTTTCAGCCAAGTGTTATTAAGGACATGCCACATCCTAAGTCGGGTAATTTGAACTTCTATTTTCCCTGATGGAGTCCATAAATTTTATATCAGTTGTAACGTTGGGTGTTGGCAAGGTTTTTATAATAACCGGTAATATGTTAAAAGAGGTATCTTATCCACACAGTATAATGTTCGCAAACTATTAACGGGGGACTAAATAACTATTGGATAGAGCCTGGATTGCCCGTGAATTCAAATCATTAGAAATATGAACTTCATCTGCTAAAGTTGTCTTTCTCTAGAACTCTACTGACGTGTTTGTGTACATGCCCTAACGCTTAAACATTGGGGGGGGGGACAAATGCATGGGCCGTCCTCCCCATCGCCTCCATTGGGGGGACCGTCCCCCCTGTCCCCCCCTAGGTCTCCGCCCGTGAGAACAACAACCAGTGGCGCAGTTGCCTTGCTTGCTCGCCTTCTTTCAAAATCGGATCCATTCATTCATTCATTCAATTACCATAGTTAAACACTTGATTCTATGCCACAGCATTGTTGGATGGATCTATGACAACAGAGGCCGTTACCCAGGACAGAAATTTGCTCGGCGTATTACAACACTCAAAGAGCATTTTTCAAATTGATTTTTTCAATTGCCTTTTCCTTTTTATAGATCAGAACTACATGTATGTCAGCCAAAATTGTGTTACCTGTTTGAAATGACTCCATTCAACGTTCACATTCTTTCTTGCATTATGATGTCGATAAACTTTGGATCGTTTAGTAAAGTATTCGATCAAGAATTTGACAGGTCAAGTTTCGATGAGTATCAACGGCCTTGCAGCCATTAAATCTAATCATAGAGTATGGATTATAATTAACCTCAGATTGTTATGCGACGACCATTCAAGGTGAGAAGGTTTACTCATACGACAGGACTTTTTGATCGACTTTTACACACCTTTAAAATGTGATCAACGTATTATTTAAATTTTGTTTCCAACCTTGGATAAATTACATCTTTCCACTTCGAAAAGCAGTCTAACCACGGCGTCTCTCGGTCTTTTGGCTAAAATCAAAGTATCTGTTCTTACATGAGGATCATCGATCGCAAGAGGATTCGTTGTTTTCGAGCACAATTTTCGTATTTACCCACGCGGTCATGTGAAAGCCAAACCTGAGTTTTACTTCGATCGACGCCATCTACCGAGATAGAATGGAGAAAACCGTAGTCATTACTCTTCCGCAAGAAGTTAAACCTTATTTATGTTCGTCCGGATGTTGTGAGTCTTGTCGTCGGCGTTGTCGGTGTGTCAGCCATTGAAGCAATTGGTCAGAGAGAAAAGAATCTTCAGTGGGAGATCACCTTCAAAACCGTCGATTTCAAGTCACGCTTTCTAGCACAAGATAATCTGAACGTGAAAGTCCACGCGGTCCGCATTTCCAACATCCGACGAGCGACTCATCGTCTCAGAGTTTTCTACGTTCATTTCTACGTGCCAACCTACGTCATCACTCAGCAGCTGGAGAAACTCGGTGTCACCGTCCATAACGCGTTTGTGGAGAAATACAAAGACTCCGGACTCAGCACAAACGTACGCAACATCGTCGTGGAGTGTGATAATTTGGAGATCAATCCAAATGAGTTGGGATTTCGACGGAATGTAAGCGCAGAGCCTGCATCGGAGTATCACGCCGAAGCGTGTGAGCAATTGCGAGTGAAGAACTTGCTGAACGTCCCTACGCGGCGGCTTGATGTGGATTCGAACCTATCTCTAAGGCACCCGATCCACCACTACACCACCGCGCCCTATTCAATAACCTAGTGTCCTAGTCCATTAGTTTGGTAACAAATTTCATATCAAATTATTTGATATTATCGGCAGCACTCAAAATTAACGTTATATCATTCAATCGCTTAAGAAACATTGCCATTATTTAGTTTAATGCAGATATGACTTTCTTCAACATTTAAATTGACGCCACAGAAATATTTCGAGTAAATTTATAGATTTAGTAATTGAAAAATGGATCGACCCTCGTGCAGTGGTAAAGAAGCTCAACAATAAAGTTTGATAAAGTTCAGTGAATGACGAATGACGCTAAACACCTTTAAACAATATCAGGTAGCGTAATAAAGTAATAAAGAAGACATTTTGCGCTATCCTGACTTCAGTAAGTATTCTCTCCATACCGAAACAATTACATCGACTAGTTATTTTGTTACGCAGTATTATAGTGAGGTTGACATCATTGCAGGTTCAAAATGTTGCAGCCCAAAATGAGTCATTGCTCACCTGGAAAACGCCTGAATGCCCCACTATAAATAAAAGAGAAGCTAAACCGTATTCAAATCCATGTTGAGTTTCAAATGTGCATTAAAAGCACTAGGTCTACTTTTAAAGCATGCCATTGACTGCTATTCGGTCTATCAGAAAATGATGTTCCGAGCTTCATTCCTCTTTGCCAGCCATCACATTACCTATTTAACTACTAATATTTCAAAATGCTTTGACTTGGATCTGGCGTCTAAAAAATCTGTATATTTATTTATAACTCACGATTACGAACTGATTTAGATGGACGGAAGAATCTGGACGTCGTTGAGATGAGGAAGAAAAACGTAATAGAATATCAGCGTAGAGATAACAGATCATGGTTCGGCAATATAAAAGTTGAAATGTCGGCGGTATAAAGGAGGAAGAGAATGAGGTGGTTCTGCTGGCCCTCTATCTAGCTGATATGTTTGAAGTGAGCTGGTGCGACCCTGTAAGTTTTGTTACTCATTTCACCCAGCCCCATTGTCCAGGATGCTTGGGGTCAATAGAGCAACATGCCGTCACCACCAACCCCCTTTTCTTCAGCCTTCAGCTGTGGTGAAGTGGTCAAAATTACAGAGTATGAGTCCCACAACGCGACAGGTAATGATGGTGGCTATTGCTCGCACGTTTCAATGTTGAGATCAATCCGGGGTAAGCAGAGGAACGATGAACTCTGCAGACCAGTCGTAATTTAGACCACTTCAAAACAGATGAAGGCTGAAAAAAGAAACAATAACATAGAAATAAGAGATGGTTACAATCATGAAATCTCAAAATTACATTATCGCGCATTAAGATAAAAAATATATAATAAGAAACAATCCACCACACACCAGCGTGGTGGTTTTAGTTAGGGTTGTTGGTGACGGTTACCAGGTTGCTCCTATTCACCCCAAGCATTCTGGGCCATGGGGCTGGGTGATATGAGTAACAAAACTTACATTCTTAGTCGGGTAATTTGAACTTCTAAATCTTCTAAGTCTAGTAATGTGAACTTCTTCGTATATTTAAGGAAAAAAGAAAAGAAAAAGAGAGAAAAAGACAGAATCTTCAAAAGTGAACTAAAAGACATTGAACACTTTAAAGATGTCAACAACCTTTGCTAAAGTTTGCTGCCATAAGAGGTCGTTAAACTGCTGAATAATAATTAAATTACTATTCGTGACCATGCTCATTGCTCAATCCTTATCCCGTTCGATACTCAATAGTACAAAAACGCTGGCGTTATACACCTTTTTAACGTATTAAAATAAATTATATAAACCATGCATGTCACCCGGGAGTGACAGACTGACGTTTTGGCTTAAATGCAGTGAAGCAAAGAACAACGCAACAAAACTAAAAACCTGATTAAATGTAAATTTTTTCTCTAGACATGAACGAGTTTGATGCCTTATGAAGTTTGACATTTCGAAGTCACCGCTGTTAATTGGACATTCTATATTCAACTTAACACCTCAAATTAAATTACTTCAGACGGGCATATAATCTTATCTCGTCTTATTTTAAACCAAGTCATTGGTTCAGTACCTTGCTCTTACGTGCTGTAATATGCCGAGCAAATTTCTGTCCAGGGTAACGGCCTCTGTTGTCATAGACCCTGGTCAAATCGGGTCCATCCATCATTTTAAACCAAACCTGCATAAAACTCGGAAACTGTAGGTTGCATTTCGTCCAATTCTGGCATTTCGTAGATTTCCTAAAACAAAAACTGTCGTTGTGTTATAGAATAAATAAGAATTGATAAACTCCGGTTCAGGGTATCTTAGGATAACCTAAACCTTCCAAAGCCAGATTTGCAATCCACCCGAGCAAAAATCATGCGCAACAGAAACAACGCAACTTTCCAATATGGAAGGACCAAGTTAAAATGGTTCAAATAGTGTTTGAAATATGGGCATTTTGACGCTTTAAACAGATCGTATTATTTCTTCCGTTATCTCTGCCGATTTACATGTATAATTTTATTATTTTTGCATTATGTTTTCGATAACTAAATTGAGATGGCCGCAGTACAGAGTTTCTTCACTAAATAAAAATGACCAAAACGGGAGCTGATGTTTGTGGACACAACTGATATTTTAGTCGTGGGAATCATTATGTACCATTGTTTAATTGCATTATTAAGGTGTGTAAAGGGTGCAAAATCCGTCGAGCGACATCGGTCAAGAGGCAATAATTGATTTTGATTACATAAGGTTTGAAATGTTACAACAGAAAATGCAACAGTTTTCATTAAGACAAATAAACATGTATGCGCTGGACATGGACAATGCATTTAATGACGAGAGCGGATGTGGACTGATCTTTATTTATTTAACCAAAGTTTAACGTCGTCGTATGACACCAAAGGCCGTTGACGACAATTTACAGCTTATACAGTGTAGTAACAATGAATTCATGGCATCCAAAATACACCATGCAATGTTGTCATAATAATACCATTGCTAATTGCCTTAGGCTTAACATAATATTATTGTTCATTGTCATAAGTAATTTTCACTGTTTAAAATCAAAATGGTTAAAGTTAATAATATTAACCATAATCTTACAATTTATGTCAAAAATTTTGCTTCGGTACATTCATTAATATGCTGCAGTAATTGTCACATACAAGAAATGTCACACACTTTTCTTGATTACTATTCTTAAAACAAATTTGATTCATAGTTTCTACATTTCAGTAAAAGAAATTCTTAAACAGGTTATCATGAGATATAATTTTGCTTTAACAAGAGCAAAAACGTCAAAGAATATTCCAATACAATCAAATTACAATGGCATGACATTCAATATAAACAACAACTACAAAACACATTTATGATCAGTTTCTGAATACATTGTAACATAATAGAAATATTTTTTATATCTTATTTTGTGATACTAAACAATTTTGCTTCAAAATTCAATCTATTGATTCATCATATCTTTGATAACCAACCATCATATGAATTTTGTTCAATATATTCCATTAGACACATATACATAATGAAAAAACAAAAATAAAAATAAAATACTTAGAGAAGAAATAAACACTCAGAAACAAAGCAGAGCTTTTAAGCACACGAGATAAGCACCTTTTGATAAGTTGGTCATGCACCATGTATAACTTCTTACACAGGCTTATAAAATGACAATATTTATACAATTAATTTTCTCCTTTAGTTATATGGTTTATAAGTCTATAAACCACAATTTGCATATGACCGTTATCACAGACGACTTTGCTTTAATTATACAGAACTTATAACGTAGCGTACGTTCGGTTTTGAGGTGTGTAAGACAATCCGATTTATTACTATTATCATTGACCTTTTATATAGCGCACCTTCAAAGTAAACTACTCAGAAGCGTTCCCAGTCCAACAACGGCTAAATAAGGTAGTTTTTAAGCGAGAAAGAAACATAGTAGTGTGACCTCTAGGCACCAGGCGGAGAGCAACATGGACCACATTCCCGGTTCTAGGGCCAGCCCCTGAGAAAGAGCGTCGCTGCATTGCACCAGTTCGAGAACGAGGGGTCAAGAGTTCATCTTGATCAGCTGATCGGAGGTCAGATCGCCGCTGGACACCAGAGGTGGGACAGCAGAGTTCTTGTAGGTATATGGGAGCAAGACCCTCCATGCAGCGCCAGACTAGTGCAGAAGCCCTATGATTTATCCGTTGCGTAATTGGAAGCCAGTGGAGGACATTTCGCATGTATTCCTTGACTCGATCAAATTTAGGAATGCGACCAATAAGGCGTGCAATCCGGATTGCCGGTAGCCCGACATAGAGGGCACTACAATAGTCGAGGCGAGAGACCACATGAACAAGAGTGGCAGCAGCAGTAGGGGTCAGAGATCGAGATAACACCCTACGCTGACGTAGTTGGCAGTAGCAATCACGACAAAGTATATGGAAACCAGTGAATAAAGTTACGCACATTTATACATGTAGCTGGAAGGTATTTGAATTCCTATTCTTCGTCTCTCTCATCTGTTCGAGATTCATCGCTGTTCTACTGTGCACCTCCTCCATCCACATAGTCCTCATTCGTCCTCTTCTCCTCGTCACTGGCCATAGCATTGGTAACAAAAGGATCTCATTGCACACCTCAAGAACGGTTGTAAGTGATATTATGAATTCAGCATAAACTGAAACGACACAATAATATTGTCTAATTGAAGGGCTTATTTCCAAAACCTGTTAAGTCCACTCGACACGAAACTGAGAAAAGCGACTTTTTATGAAAAGTCACTACCAATCACTGCAACGTGCGTTTTACATAAATTCTTCTTTGCTACCGTTGTAGCCAATTTAGATAAAAGAAGTTTTTCAAATCTACGCTTCTCTATTCGAATTATTTGCAGTAAAATCGGCATTATTTACGTCCATAACACCATATTTCTGCTCCGCGATCTTACTTAACTGCGTTTCGGCCAGATGTGACGTAAGCATTGAGCTAAAAATAATGACGTCAGGAGTTTAGTGAACATATGCCGTCTTTAAAGTTTCGTTATTTTCGCATTGAAATTTAAAAAAATTATAACTCGGGATATGGAAATATTTTTGGATCGCGATTCTTATTTTTTTCTCGATTGGATCAGAAGAAACAAGTCCGGAATAATCCTCGGCCATGATGGAAGTAAATATCACGTGACCTCAAACCGTCATGCCATTGGCTGTAGGACTTAACAGGTTTTGGAAGTAAAACCAGGAAGGACTTAACCGCTTTTGGAAACAACACCGAATTTTACCAGGCTGCTGATATGGGACTTAAGCGATTTTGACGACAAACTTTAAAGAGAACATGCATTGCCATATATACTTGCGGCTGGTGCCCAGAACTTAATTTTTTCAAAAAGTGGACTTAACAGCAGTGGCGGCGCCAGGGGGGGGGCTGGAGGGGGCTAAGCCCCCCCTATATGCGGCTCAGCCCCCCAAAGAAAAATGCGGAAAATGTCTATAAAGGTTTATTTCGTAATAAGAAAACTAGACAATGATCAATGGCATCGAAATCTACTTTGAGAATGAAGTTAGCGACTTCATTTCTTGGCCTCAGTCTATGAAAACGGGTGATAAGTTTGCACCCTTAACTTTTGACCATACAACCGGACAGGGCTGTCGAAATTGTCGAAGAAACATCATGGCTCTTAGACACCTCGTTTCAGATTGAAAGCGTTTTATAAGTACTAGACCTTTAAAAACATCGAAATTGCCTAGTCCTTCAAAAAGTGGTGCAAAGCTGTATTTTCTCTTGATTTTTCGCATATTTCACACAATTAATCATCGTCACAAAAGAATGTTCAGGATTTTCTCCCTCCTGCAATCAACTATATAATCACAGCGTAGATGCTTGCGCCAGTGGCGTCGTCAGAGGGCTAGGGGTTATAACCTCTAAATGCGGCTCAGCCCCCCAAAGCAAAAAGCAAAATATATCCATTACGGCTTATTTCGTAATAAGAAAGCTAGAAAATGGTCAATGGCATCGAAATCAACTATATATACAATATTATATATATATATTTATATTAAGTTGCATAGGTAATTTAATTCGTTGCATAGGAAATGCTACAAATTTAGTGAACCAGTTAGTGAACCAGTTGTGTTGCATTTAGCAGCTGCCTACTGTAAACCGTTTCTTCTTTGTGGAATGTCAGCCTTACCAAAAGTGAGCTGAACTATTTAGAGTATGTATGTATGTATGTATGTATGTATGTATGTATGTATGTATGTATGTATGTATGTATGTATGTACGTATGTATATGAACATTTATATAGCGCCTTACAATAACCTCACGAAGGCGCTTAACGCAGCTACCGGGCACTTACAGCTCTGCAGTATGTAAATTTTTTAAAGTCTCCCATAGTACTGTTGCATCTGTACTGCACATCATGCATGAAAATAATATTACAGACTGCTGGTTATCCAGAATGTTGCGTTTTATTCAGAATTGCCTTTGACACAACAACTCGAGTCCGTGTCCATGGTCGACTTTCTATACGATAATACTGAATTACACATCATTTTATTGTAAAATGTATGAATATTAATACTGTGTTGGACACCTTTATTGTTACAACTTGGAACTCGAGTCCGTGTCCATGGCCGACTTTTATACGATAATACTGAATAACACACCATTTTATTGTAAAATGTATGGATATTAATACTGTGTTGGACACCTTTATTGTTACAACTTGGAACTCGAGTCCCTGCCCATGGTCAACTTTTCATACGATAATACGGGAATTACACACCATTTTATTGGAAATGAATGAATATTAATACTGTGTTGGACCCCTTTATTGTGAAAACTTGGAACTCGAGTCCGTGTCCATGGTCGACTTTTTGTACGATGATACTGAATTGCACACCATTTTATTGAAATATTTTTTAATAATAATTCTGTATTGGACACCTTTTATTGTGACAATTTGGATCACCAGTCTGCGTCTATGGTTGACTTTTTATACGATTATACTGAAATGCACACCATTGTATTGTGGAATTTCTGAATATTAATGCGCTGTTGGACACCTTTGTTGTGATTTATTTTTATTTGTGATTATTTCAATTGAATGTCCAGAGTAACGGCCACTGTTGTCATAGACCCTGGTCAAATCGGATCCATCCATTATTGTGATTACTTTTTTATTGTAAAATTTTTGAGTAAAAATACTGTGTTGGACACCTTTATTGTGATAACTTGGAACTCGAGTCCGTGTCCATGGCCGACTTTTTATACGATAATACTGAATTACACACCATTTTAGTGTAAAATTTCTGAGTAATAATAATGCGTTGGACACCTTTATTGTGATAACTTGGAACTCGAATCCTTGTCCATGATCGACTTTTTATACGATAATACTTAATTGCACACCATTTTATTGTAAAATTTCTCGATGTATTAATTCTGTGTTGGACACCTTTTATTGTGACAACTTGGATCTCGAGTCTGTGTCTATGGTTGACTTTTTAAACGATTATACTGAATTGCACACCATTGTATTGAGGAATTTCTGAATATTAATTCGGTGTTGGACACCTCTTATTGTGATAACTTAGAACTCTAGCCAACGTGGTTTTTGAGTGCTTGCATATCGGTATGTCAAAGACAATAGGGACTTTACATTACCTCACTTTCTGAACCGCATAGCAACTCGGGCTGCTGTGTGCACACGCACTGCATATACTGTATCGCCCTTGCTCAGCTCGGTCACCAACTCAACTCAGATGACTTAAATTTCGGGGATGGATGGATGGATCCGATTTTACCAGGGTCTATGACAACAGAGGCCGTTGCCCTGGACAGAAATTTGCTCGGCATATTACAGCACTTAAGAGCTTTCTTCTGTCGAAGTTTTTTTTTAAAAAATTTTTCGGGGTATGGTACAGCGCGGGCACGGCATAGACTTTACGCGGACGCGTTTGAGGACCTCTCATTCTCTTTTGCCATCTTAGTTGGACACCTTTGTTTATTATAATTCGGAACTTAATCTAGGATTGCGGCCGGATACACACAAAAAACTGGTACAGTACTTTGCTTTTAAGTGCTGTAATATGCCGAGCAACTTTGCGATTACAATATGTCCGCCCTGGGAAGAAAATGTTCTAGTTGCGTCTCTGGGAGGGAGGATGGCTTGGGGCTTCAGCCCCCCCAAACCTGAAATCCTGGCGCCGCCACTGCTTAACAGGTTTTGGAAATAAACCCTTCAATTGGACAACAACATTTCAAGCATGACTTTTCCTTTCTTTCGAAAGATTCCCGTCTTTCATCTTCATCGTTTGTCCAATGGTAGTGCCAGACCCAATGCTGGAGATCTGAGGAGGGTGACGCCGATTATCTTCGACATGCCAAAGTATCGTCAAGCCATTATGATGGTATGCATACAAGAGCACTTGAAGTCGCGCCTCTTTAAGATCGCTACTCAGAGGCGCTCCCATCTACCGCGCTGGCACTGAATTGTAGTTTCACACGAAAGTGCATGAGCAGTTGGGAATGATGGACTTGCTCAAGGTCCTTACGTTCATAAAATTCCTTAAAAACAGACATGAAACATACCCTACACTACCACACCCCACAACTGCGATACTCCATGGTAATATCACATAATTGTATGCATAATACATATCCAATTGCTCAAATACATTACTCAGTCACTATTGTAAAAGTGACAGCGTCGGCCCAAAGTATGTTTTACGAAGGAATGCGACGCTAGTCATCTTTATTATGACATTTTCACTATTGAAAAGAAATATGAATCACTGTGACGCCATCAATGGCCTTTGCTGTCGTAACTTATTGATAAATGATTGATATTATAGATGTTCAATACAGCTGCTCTTGATAAAATAATGCTGCAGCACAGAAGGTGTACTTACACACCTGCAAAATATATACAAATCTTGCTATAAATTGAATAGAAGTTAAACGGTGTAACAATCAGGATGCAGAAAGCATAAAAAAACAATAGACCAAAATACATTCTAAGACTTCAAGACTATAATTATCCATAAAAACTAAAGAGTAAACAAAATGTTTTGGCCGTGTTTATAGATTTTGAAAAGCATATAATATGCTACACGTTCCAACTTTGTTATACAAATTACATAAAATCCGAATAGCAAGAATTTTATTGGATTTCTAAATTCTTAACTAACCGAACTTTTCAAGTCAAAGTTGGAATTATCTGATATATTCTCACAAGAAAATGAAACTCCACAGGGTTCAGTCATTTCACCATTATAAACAAATACCCAAGGATAACGTGTCGACAACCACCACCTGTCAAACATTGCCCTCTAAAAGCTTATCAGACACGGAATAGGTAAGAAAAGAGAAAGAGAAACTGGAAAAGCAACACAAAACGAGCTGAAATAAAGAAATAGACGGACAAAAATGAAAGAAAATAAACTGAAATTTCATTTAAAATATTTTCTAGGCGTCAACAGCCACCGTCGCTATCGTAATCGTAATCTCCAAAATTCTATACTCGAAAGCCAAGCGCGTTGCTCCAACTCAACACGAGCGCTATAAGATGTCGTTAAACTTCGGCGTGAAACTCTGAGTATACGTTTGAAGAAGCGCTATAACAAGTGTCCATACACACATTGGTATTGACTGCATGAGATTAGAACATTTTCATTCAGATAAGACCATGATAAGAACGAGACCATCAGCATCATTTTTGGGGCACAAAAAATAAGTCAGCGCAGTATAAATAAATTTAAATGAAAATATTTTTTATCAATTAAAAAAGATTCTTATTTTATAAAAAAATATTTTATTTAATTTTACACACCTCAAAATGGTTGTTAATTAATTTTATATAAGATCGGGAATCGAGACAACTTTGGCTCATGAATTACCTATAGAGCTTCTTCTGCTCATCACTATGAAAGGAAGACGGGACTGATATAATTATCTGTGATTGCGTTCATTATCTTTTTATTACAGGGCTGAAAGGCTATTTCCCATTTTGGTGATGTCTAAATATACATGTATTTCCTGCAATCTATTTGCTTGAGCTTGATGTTGCAAATCATCATTTCATGCTCAGCTGCAAATTTCAGAAGTCTTTCTCCTCTCTCATATCTTCTTCCATACCTATCATAGATTCAGCTGAACAGCGAAAGAAGAAGTGAATATATGATCAAACACTGGAATTAGCAACAGATAAAGGAAAGATGAGACTTTGGGAATCTGAGCAGGCAACATTATAGCGTACAAGAAGACATGAATGTTTTTTCCCTGATGGGACTAAAGCAGATGATCTTGTTGCTGCTGCGTTCACATGATCAAGTTTAAATGTGGATGAGAAAATAATGTAGACTGTGTAATGATTCACGTGTCTATGCAGCCGAGTTGACGGCAATTGTTTCAAGGATGTTGAATAGTGAATGAAACCGTGTCCATCCCATGTTCCAAAACTAAGTATTAATGGATCTCATCTCTCTAGATTTGAGTCTACAAAATTTATGGCAGCCCATCTTGATCGGCATTCACTTTGGATGGATCATAATGCATTTTTGAACAATTGCTAAAAATCGGGATAATAGCACGTAATGCATACCTCTTACCTCCCCCTATTCGTGTACAACTATATTATTCGCTTGTGCATCCATACTTAGCATAGTGGTATCTTCTTAGTGTTATAGGTTTGCTTGCGCATGATAAGCAGCAATTTAACGACCATTATAAAGATGATCGGCACAGCTCAACATTAATTTTACACAGATTATTCATTGTCTACACCGTAGCACAAGAATGATGGGAGTTTAACAAAACAGGTCCAAGTTGCAATGTCATTTGGGCGTGAATGTGAAATTCATAACATCTTCAACATCCGTCTAAAAGGTGTTTAAGTTAACCCTACGCAATCTTAAGAGACAGTCGTCAGTCTTGAATTTGTTGTTTGGTTTGTTAACTGTGCGACAAGAAAGATGATTTGTGACAACTTCCTTTTTTCTCAAGGCTTGGGTCTGGCAATGCCATAGTCGTGTTAGTGGCGGATTTTTTTTACCATAGAATTGTGGAGATTTTGGGTAAACTGTCCCTGGCCGTGGTTTCACTTTTGACTGAGCATGCGACTGATTGGCCCGGTATACATGCTGGCGTACGACTGGCGTACGACTGATTGGCCCGGCATACACGCTAGCATGCACCACGCCCATTTGGCACAGACTATGACGGGTTTACCTGCTGGCATACGCCTGGCATACGACTGATTGGCCTGGCATACGCTGGCATACGCCACGCCCTCTTGGCACAGACTACGACTGGTTCACCTGCTGGCATACGCCCGGCGTATACGCCACGCCACGCCCTCTTGGCTCCGGCATACGACTGGCTCGCCCACTGGCATACGACGGCATACAACTGGTTGGCCTAGATTACGCCGCGCCCACTGCCTAGCATGCACCCGCTCCCGAGCGTATATAAGGACAAGACTCTGCTTGTTCAGAGTCCGACTCTTGGATGGCCACGAAGTTGACCAATTGTCCGGCACTTGACTCGCGGTAAAACGTGAGACGAGTGGTGACTGAATGTGGGGACTCCTGGATGTCGACTTGAGCTACGGTTCGGTCTAGATGTCGGTTTCTCTCACTGTGGGAGTGGTACTTGATATCGACTTAGAGCTAGGCTCGGTCTAGAGGTCGGCTTCTCCCACGGGGCAGGGTTCTGTCCCCGACTGTGACGACGAGTGGTAGGGACGCCTGTACGCCTACCTGGAGCTACGCTTCGGTCGGTCGTCGGATCCTTCCTCAGGACCGGGGTTCTGCCCCTGACGGACTGGCGACGACTACTTCGACGGACGTCAGCGACTACCTTCTCGACTGACGGGTGGTGCCAGGACGGCTGACTACGACAGTAGGGAGGACCCTGGGTGCCATAAGGGTTGCTGCAGTCCATATCGAGTCCCCTTCCAGGAACGGTTCTGTGGAGTCCGCTTGCTTGTCCTTGTCTGCCTACTTATCGTTGGATGCCAATAAACGTGTTTAAGCCTAGTCGGCTAGTCTTCAATCCCCAGTTGAAGCCTTACCCCCCGGACTTGACGACGAGACCGTGACGACAGGGTTGGTGATTTCGGCTCCTGGTATACTTTTCGCCCAGCCCTGTCCCGTGACGTTTGGTCCCTTAACCGGGGTTCGTTACATTTTGGTACCAGAAGTGGGGCGTTATATTTTGGTACCCGGTAAGTGGGTTTGGTCTTGTGGATAATGTGGCCTTCGACATTTAGTTCCCGGGGTTTTGGTTTTGGTTTTGGCCTGACAAGTAGGGACTTCGACAGAACTAGGAACTTGGGGTGAGAGACTGTGACTCGGACAGACTGGCAACGATGTGGAGCACTCGGACGGATGGAGCTGCTCCTGGCTTCCCGACTACCTCGTCGCCAGCAGCCGGAAGACGAGAGGACGTTTTGGTCGACTACGAGGTCGAATCAAGCCGCTTCCTGCAGAAGATCGACTTCGACGACTCGCCGAAGAGGGACCGCAAAAGTATGCTGATCCCGGAGAGAGACGCCAGCGCTTTGGAGACGAAGGTCCTGGAGAATGTCAGTCGTTTGGTCGGGGAACGAAAGAGCCCGATGAAGCCTGGGAAATTCGATGGAACCGGATCCCTCGAGTCGTTCCTGGCGCAATTCGATGTGTGCGCGAGATACAACCGATGGACTGCAGACGATAAGGTCGACTTCCTCCGCTGCTCGTTGGAAAAAACAGCAACACAGTTACTCTGGGATTTCGGAGCCCGGACGGAAGTCACGTACGAACAGCTCGTCGAGAGATTGCGTCAACGTTACGGCGCGGAAGGTCAAGCTGAGACCTTCCGAGCACAACTGTACTACCGCCGACAGGGAGCTGACGAGACGCTTGGGGATCTGCTGCACGATATCCGGAGACTCGTCGTCCTTGCTTATCCGGTTCCGTCCAATGAAACCACGGAGATCGTCGCGAAGGACGCTTTCCTCGAAGCGATCCGTGATCGAGAGTTGTCTCTCAAGGTGAGGGAACGCGAGTCGAAGACTATCGACGAGGCGTACCGAACCGCTCTTCGCCTCGCCGCGTATCAGCAGACGTCGGAACTGGAGGACCGACGGAGACCAGCCAATCGGGTGAGAGGGACGCAAGATGGAGACGCCGGTGGACAACTTCAGTTCCAACTGGATAGCTTCTTCGCTGCGCAACGCAAGTGGCAACAGGATCTGGAAGGGAAGATCAGCCGTTCGCTGGAGGAACTCCGAGGCTCGTACGGAACGAGTCTCAACGCCGAAGCAACCGCCTCTCCGCCGGTTCCGCCTCCGGGAAGGTCTTCCGGGAACTCTGGTCGAGCCGTGACCTGCTTCAACTGTGGACGCGTGGGTCACGTGGCTCGTCAGTGCCGCCAACGTCGACAGCCTCCCAACCGTCAAGACGACGCACGTAACGCGGATCAGACGACGCCCGAGCGGAATGGACCGATCGTCACCAACCACACAACGAGAGACCGAACGACGGGTGTGACGAACAACGCAATCTACATCCGTGGAGAAATCAACGGACAGCAAAGAACTTGCCTAGTGGACACTGGGTCGGAGGTAAGCCTGGTTCCCTCGTCTGATGTTGATGGTTTGCCGCTCCGGCCTAGTGACCGCATTCTTTTGGCTGCGAATGGTACTGCGATTAGAGTCTTGGGTCAGCTGGATGTTCCCATCAAAATCTCTAGAGGGTGTTTCATTGATACCTGCTTTCTTGTCTCTGATCAGATAGGCGAGCCTCTGCTTGGGATGGACTGGCTAAGACAGCATCGCTGTAGGCTTGGTTTTGGGCAAGGTGCGCTCTTTGTGGGTCGTCGTCGTATCCCATTGGTTAGAGGAAATGGTTCGCTTTGGTGCCGCAGGGTGATGGTCGCAGAGGAGACAACTGTTCTCCCTAGGTCCCAATGCGATATTCCATGCAAGACGCAGTATGGGAATTTGACGACCACTGCACTGGCGTGGATGACCGAGTCTAAAGAGATCCAGCCTGGGTTGCATGTGGCGAGGGTTGTGCTTGATGACGATGCCGATAAGACATGCATTCGTGTAGTAAACTTGAATGAACAATGTGCATTGTTGACTGCTAATCAAATGTTAGGTGAGCTGCACCCCGTAAATGTCGAGGTAAAGAAGGAAAATGACAGAGAGACGGGTCCTGAAACCCATTTGGTTGAGAGACTTATGGAGGATATTTCGGAGGATGTCCCGACGGATGTGAAGGAACGGTTGAAAGGTTTATTAGTAGAGTATGAGGGCATTTTCTCGACCCCAGACCAGGACTTGGGACGAACCACGATTTCCCAACACATGATTGACACTGGAGACTCTCGTCCCGTGAGACAACCCTTACGTAGACAACCGCTTCCGTATCAGGCTGCTATTGATTCGCAATTGGTTCAAATGTTGTCTACTGGAGTTGTGGAACCTGTTGTTGGTGGATGTTCTGCATCTGTGGTGTTCGGTCGGTCTTTGCGATGTTGTTCGACCCGGAAGGATTCCCGTCCTTTTTCCGCAGTTAATGCCTGTGTGAGAATCTCTTCCTGTGTAGTGTGTGCGAGCACTTTCGAATTGAACTGTGGATATGCCCATGGAGGGATGAGTTATGGTCGTTTGAATGAGACTGGTCTCGCTAGGTCTACCTGTAGGTTGTTTTTGGACTGCGAATTTGATCCTTTTGACCCTGGAGGATATTGGTCAGGTTCCCATGGGTTGTCAGAAAGATTTGAGAAAGCCTACGCAATCGCGCGTCAGAGCCTGAAGAAGGGCGCGGAGAGACGCAAGCACGCCTATGACCTGAGGGTGCGTCCTGCGAAATTTGAAGAAGGAGACTGGGTCTACTACTTCAGTCCAAGGAAGTATGTGGGACGTAGCCCAAAGTTCCAGCGGAACTTCACTGGTCCTATGATGGTTGTGCGGGTGTGCGGTCCGGTCAACTACCTCCTCCAGAAGTCGCCGAAGGCTAAACCGTTCGTGGCGCACGTCGACAAACTACGCCATTGCTATGGCCGTACGAAAGGACAATGGAGCGAGTCGCCTGCTAGGACGACCGAAGGACAACGCGCCGAGACAACGGACAACGCCACAGCTTCTTCCAGCCGTAGGCCACGTCACCGCTGGAGAGGAGCGCCTACGGAGGAAACTCCTCCGAGAAGTCCGCGCGTCAACGTCGGTGATGGTCCGACGTCCTCTGCTGCCGATCTGCCAAGGACCAGGTCCTTTGCTTCGCAGGGAGACGGAACAGCGGAACAGGGAACGTCAAGGAGAGATTCGCCGGACGAGAATTTCTACGAAGCGACAGCGGTCTCGAACCGACCACGACGGGTCGTTCGTAGGCCGGTCCGCTTCCAGTGAGGTTCCTGTGGATGACGGCGCGCCCGATTCCTCGGCGGCGCGCATGTCGGCGCGCGACGTTCTACTCCTCGTCGGCGCGCGACGTTCTACTCCTCGTCGGCGCGCAGGCCCCATGCCTGCGTGCGCCCTTCCTCTTCGAGCGCGCAAGTTTCTCGTCGGTGCGCGCAAGCCAGTGCGCGGACGCTTCCTCGTTCTACTCCTCGTCGGCGCGCAGGCTCCATGCCTGCGTGCGCCCTTCCTCTTCGAGCGCGCAAGTTCCTCGTCGGTGCGCGCAAGCCAGTGTGCGGACGCTTCCTCGTTCTACTCCTCGTCGGCGCGCAGGCCCCATGCCTGCGTGCGCCCTTCCTCTTCGAGCGCGCAAGTTCCTCATTGGTGCGCGCAAGCCAGTGCGCGCGCTTCCTCGTTCTGCTCCTCGTCGGCGCGCAGGTCCCATGCCTGCGTGCGCCCTTCCTCTTCGAGCGCGCAAGTTCCTCGTCGGTGCGCGCAAGCCAGTGCGCGGACGCTTCCTCGTTCTACTCCTCGTCGGCGCGCAGGTCCCATGCCTGCGTGCGCCTTTCCTCTTCGAGAGCGCCCTCTCGTTCAAGGCCGCCTTCTACGAGTCCTTCTACTTGGTGCCGTATGCCGTACGCCGTACGCCGCCTACGTGGTCCTTGAACATTCCCAGTGCGCCTGACAGCGGCTCTGCTGGCTATATAAAGACGTTGGTGGACGTGGATCGTAAACAGTCGGAAGATGGAAGTCAAGGACACTCGCCAGTGCCTCGCCTGTGGCCAGACGTTCAAGGGGATCCACGCGCAAAGCCGTCTGTGGCGTCACCAACAATGCTGTCGCGTACTACAGACGCGACGGGTCGGAAGCGTCTCGACCGCCCCTGCTGCTTTGGCATCGGCGATCGTTTCTTCTACTTCAGGAACCGGAGTTCCGCCTGCAGTCCTGTCCGCCAGCAACGCCGGGTTCATTCCGGATGCGCTCGGGATGATCGTGTCTCCGGTCGAAACTCTGCTGGGCTTCGACGGAAGCCTTCTGCTTGACATTCCGGACCCTGTCTTGGACGAGGTCTTGGGTCCGACCATGACCGGGTCGGAGGCTGCGCACATCGTGCGGCAAGGCCGTGCGCTTTCCGGGACGATGTCTAAGGACCAGTTTGTATCCAGGATGGCCGAAGAGCTGCCACACTGGCCGACCGAGCTTCTTCGAGGGATCTTCGAAGGGTGCCTTCCGGCAGCCCTTCCCGTCGCTCGACCACCGTCGTGCGACCCGGAACCCATCTGGATCGACGACTAGAAACGGGTCGGACCGTTTCGCTTGGAACTGAACTGTTGTGGACTTACAAGAAAGAAAAGTAACTTTCTGGACTTTCATAGATGGACTGAGATTGTGTTATGTCATTTTTGCAGTCACCGAGACCGGTGTTTTCTTATGTTTTTCTTGATTGACCGTTTTTGCTGTCTTTTCATTGATGTATACCGTGTTTGAATCGGGCGTTATTGTGTCGATAAACACTGTGTTGCGATGTTTAGTGTTCGTTATAATCGTTTGGTCTCTTAATAACGCCTAGTCGGTGGTTTTCGTTGTATTGTTCGCATTGAACTGGACATTATTAGCTTGTGCGAACATGAATGAACATTGAACATTTGCATGACACTTAGCGGTGGCTTTTAGTTAGGCTGTGGACATTGATAGTCGTATGCGCCGTTTCGTTTAGGGTCTGTGCCCTGTTTGTTTTTACTCCAAAGGGGCTTTGGACTGTTCCTGGGGGAGGCGTGTGGAGATTTTGGGTAAACTGTCCCTGGCCGTGGTTTCACTTTTGACTGAGCATGCGACTGATTGGCCCGGTATACATGCTGGCGTACGACTGGCGTACGACTGATTGGCCCGGCATACACGCTGGCATGCACCACGCCCACTTGGCACAGACTATGACGGGTTTACCTGCTGGCATACACGCTGGCATACGCCTGGCGTACGACTGATTGACCCGGCATACACGCTGGCATACACCACGCCCACTTGGCACAGACTACGACTGGTTTACCTGCTGGCATACGCCTGGCATACGACTGATTGGCCTGGCATACGCTGGCATACGCCACGCCCTCTTGGCACAGACTACGACTGGTTCACCTGCTGGCATACGCCCGGCGTATACGCCACGCCACGCCCTCTTGGCTCCGGCATACGACTGGCTCGCCCACTGGCATACGACGGCATACAACTGGTTGGCCTAGATTACGCCGCGCCCACTGCCTAGCATGCACCCGCTCCCGAGCGTATATAAGGACAAGACTCTGCTTGTTCAGGGTCCGACTCTTGGATGGCCACGAAGCTGACTAATTGTCCGGCACTTGACTCGCGGTAAAACGTGGGACGAGTGGTGACTGACTGTGGGGACTCCTGGATGTCGACTTGAGCTACGGTTCGGTCTAGATGTCGGTTTCTCTCACTGCGGGGACTCCTGGATGTCGACCTTGCACAACGGTCTAGATATCGGTTTCTCCCACTCGACAGGGACTCTGCACCGACTGCGACTGACGGGTGGTGAAGACGCCTGTACGCCTACCTGGAGCTACGCTTCGGTCGGTCGTCGGATCCTTCCTCAGGACCGGGGTTCTGCCCCTGACGGACTGGCGACGACTACTTCGACGGACGTCAGCGACTACCTTCTCGACTGACGGGTGGGGCCAGGACGGCTGACTACGACAGTAGGGAGGATCCTGGGTGCTATAAGGGTTGCTGCAGTCCATATCGAGTCCCCTTCCAGGAACGGTTCTGTGGAGTCCGCTTGCTTGTCCTTGTCTGCCTACTTATCGTTGGATGCCAATAAACGTGTTTAAGCCTAGTCGGCTAGTCTTCAATCCCCAGTTGAAGCCTTACCCCCCGGACTTGACGACGAGACCGTGACGACAGGGTTGGTGATTTCGGCTCCTGGTACTTTTCGCCCAGCCCTGTCCCGTGACGTTTGGTCCCTTAACCGGGATTCGTTACAGAATCACCATTTCAATTATTGTGCAATTAAATTGGCTGTCTTTTGTTATTGCAATGATTGTTATTGCTTCTGTTTGAATTCGGGCGTCAATGAGATGCGTAACAATTGTGTGTGAAAATCAATCAATTTAATGGTAACAAAAACTGATAGACACATAATATATTTAAAAGTGTAACCAAACATGTCGAGTGACTAGAACCAATTGGTATTAAAACACACAACATGGCAATTTGATAATGATCACACAACTAGAATTCTGGAAACACCATACAACGCTATAACTACACTGACATGACTGAACACGCATATTACTGAAAGGTTACAGTTGTCATAGGGTTTGCCTAGTAACGCGAAGGGTGGGAAGGTTTTATTTGACTTTTTTATTTAAGTCTTCAATTATTGACGTGTATTATAATGCGATAATTACGAGACCGTAAAACGAACGCGCCTTTAAATACCTTTATATCGGTTGTTACCAACGCTATATAAATCGTGGGATACAAAAGCAATTGATCGTCATAAATTTTCGATTTTACGATTCCATAGCATGTAACCAAACAACTCCAAACATACAATAACTGCTCAAAATTGCTGCACCCTGTCAATGCCAGTCCAAAGCCTGGATAAAGGAGGAGGGCGATGCTGATAATAGTTGCTGT
Source organism: Lumbricus terrestris (assembly GCA_949752735.1). Lineage (NCBI taxonomy): Eukaryota > Metazoa > Annelida > Clitellata > Crassiclitellata > Lumbricidae > Lumbricus > Lumbricus terrestris. Next base: position 17,577,103 of record OX457049.1, read on the forward strand.
CACACAGTGTCCTTAACCATCGGAGGCCAACCTGGGTTTTTTTCACCCCACTGTCAGTATTTGCCCTTGATTTTTTACTGCTCTGAAATTTTGCCATGCGCTTTGTTAATCTGTGCATAGATGATTTTTTGCTTAATTCAACATTTTTTTACTTTAGAATGCATGGTCACGTGACTGAAGTCATACAATGGCCATTGTTATTAATAATTTATTTGTGTTGAAGAGGTTTCGACGGTTATCTGCAGCCAATGGAACTAAACTGATATATACTGCCAGAATAATTGATATCAATGTATTGAAAAATCATGATGGTGATGTTGATAAAGAAGAGTTTGTTGATTGTAATGATGTCTCGGAGCTAGATAGTGTTGAAATCGATGATGTCATAGACCTAATCTACGCGTTGCAACTTTGTATGTGGAAAGCATGCAACAAAGCGCTACTTGTGTATTATAGATGACCCGTAGACTCGATGATTATGCTAACATTTTAACTTAGTTAGGTTTCATAGTTTGTAAATTTGGCAAAACTCCGAACTCCGGTCCCAAATTATATCACAAGGAAAAACGTCAATTTCTTAACTAAATTGACTTATAACAAAATAAATCGAATGCCACGAACTGTTTCATATTGGTTCTATCACTATATGTTGCAATTATTGGATAGCATTTGAAGATAGCATCCGAACACATTATGTTTATGACTTTTACGCCATTCGAAACATATCATGTTGTTTAAAAATCTTGTCAGCTGGGACACCATAGTGAATTATAACAACTACTTCCGTAAAGAATCTTACGAATGGTTGATCAGAAGTAATGAGATGCTGGGGGTCTTCGATGCTAACGGCCAGTCACTTTTCGTGGAGATGGACGAAAGTTACTTCTTCCGCAGAAAATATCATCGTGGACAGCGCCGTGCTGGTCAGTGGGTTATTGGTTTGGTGGAGCGCGGTAGCGGGCGATGTTGGCTGGAAGTTGTTGCCCGTAGAGATGCGCAAACACTTGAGCGCATTGTGAGTGACCATGTCTTGCCAGGCACAACAGTGGTGACGGACGCTTGGCGTGGTTATCAAAACATCGGTGCACTAAACCACGGAATGTATGACCACGCTGTAGTTATTCATGCCAATGAATTTGTACATTCTGATGACCCAAACATTCACACGGAAAGTATCGAAGGGCTTTGGATGCGGGCCAAGCGTAAACTACGCTATCAGTGTGGTACGAGCCGTGCGCTCTCTTTGGCAGCTACTTGGCAGAGTTTCAATGGCGTAACAGTCATAAACATAATGTGTTCGGATGCTATCTTCAAATGCTATCCAATAATTACAACATATAGTGATAGAACCAATATGAAACAGTTCGTGACATTCGATTTATTTTGTTATAAGTCAATTTAGTTAAGAAATTGAAGTTTTTCATTGTGATATAATTTGGGACCGGAGTTCGGAGTTTTGCCGATGTGTGTATAACATTTTTAGAGTTAAGCAAATTGCTATAAATATGCCGTTTCATTTCTTGATTTTATTAGACACCTTTTAAAATGTTATAAGTCACACTATAATAAGTGTGCAAATCAAACGCTAGGTAACGTGTGATCTTGACCTTGTGTATCTGTAGACATAACTAAGTAATTAAAATAGCAATGAAAAATAAGAAAATATGACGACTTGTCGGAATAATGTTCTTCACTGTATATGTATGTGGATGTGTATCTTTCTCTATCTCTCTCAACCTCAATTTATTCCTCTATTTACTATCAATTCATCTATCCATCTATCCACTGCTCCATAGATCTCTTAATCTGTCTGTCGGTCTGTATTTCCACACATACATGTATGGGTATATGTCTGTCAATACATCTATTTTTTTTATCTATCATCTATCTCTTTTCTATTATATCAAACTATATTTGGACGATGTTTTTCACATGTATCTGTATATAGAGACGCCTCTAGCCTACATATCAAATTTGAACTTTGGACTTTAGTAAACGCTTCGTGGATGAGATAAAATGTGGCGTTATAATTTTTTTGTTAGCTATGAGAATCTTTGGACTGCGTTTTGGTAGGCCTACATGTTGTTTTCTATCCAAGGTCAAGTGAGTCGAAGTAAGTATAAGCTTACCTAAAGAGGAAAGACTATTTTTGAATGGAGAGCAAGAGGAGTGATGGGTAGAGAGATCTTCGGAAGGTGACTTGAAAAAAATGGAGGAGCATTGTATCCACAAAGACGATGGCCACCTGCTTGAGCCACGATTGGCACCGAACTGTCAGATTACAGCGCGACCACTCTAACTTGAGCTGCATTATTCCAAACAATTTTTTTCCCGAGGGCAACGGCCTCTGTATTCACAAGCCCTAGTCAAATCTGGATCCATCCATCCATCCATCAATCCATCAGAATCTTTTGACTGAAAAAGCTATCTGAGTTCATCTGCATCTCGTTACGTGAGACAATGTTGTAGTGATCATAATCATATCGTCGCGTGACGTTTCCTTGTTTGAATTTCCATAACATTGCAATGATCAAAAGAAAGATACACGTCATCCGTTGCGTTGGATAGCACTGAGGGCCGCAATGTAATTATTATAACGTATTGAGAAAACATCGTCGTCTTCATTAACATCACATTCGCTATAGATTAGATTCCAGTTGTCTTAGTGAATAGCGATAGGTTTGCAAGAATTTTACAGTTACTGTAGTAGCTCAATCTTCTCCGACGAGACGATTACATGGGCTGATACTTCGCCTTCAACACCTTTTAAACATTGTTAACAGATTCTATATAAACCTGAGATGATGAAGCCACATTTGCATAAATCAGCGCCTGGTAAACAGAATAGCTTCGTCTATCCTCATCCTCCTCATTGAAAGTCACGGTGTAAGGACTTTGTGATTAAAATCTTTTACTCTGAATTATAATTTACTAGCTGATCTACCCGGCGTTGCCCGGGAAATTTCGATTTTTAGTTCCCCGCTCCCACGCCGCCCTTCTCACCTCGTCTTACATCGGCCCCAACCCGGTCCCACTCTGGTCGCCATTCCCACCTCGCCTTCTTCCATCGGCCCCAACCGGTCCAACCACTTTGAGTGCCCAGCCTTGCCCGTGACATTTAGGTTTTCGGTCCAACCCAGCTCACACCCATCCATGTTTGCGCTAGAGTCAGCATTTTTGCGAAACCGCGTGTCAAAAGATCTGCCGTCGTCGAAAAAATAATGAGGTTAAAAATCTATTGGTTCGTTAAAAACCGATCGGCGAAAACTATTGCGTCTTAAATAGGCTAGTGATACATTATACGGTATAGATATTAATTAACGGCACAAAGCGCTATAATTTTAAAATCGGCCGTGACGTCATTGATGTACTGGTTTCAGTCATCAATATATCATTAATGGTTTCAATGTCTGTTGAAAATATGGTTGAAAGCAAATAAAATGGCGTCTTAAACACAGCGTTAGGATTGGATGGAAAATGAAATGTTTCAATCTCGGGAAACGGTAAGATTTTTGGATCGCGAAGCCCGATAGTGTTCCCCGGTGATGCTAAAAAGTTTTTTTGTAAATATTGAGAAAAATCGGTCGGGTGGATAAGAAGAAAATTGGTTCATTAAAATGTTACGACTTGTTTTTATAGGTTTAGATTGTTCAGGGCCATCGATCGATACTTTAGCAACAAGTAGCGTTTAATAAATGCAAAATGATGATTAATGATACTCGCTCTGTATTTTGTCTTCTTAACATCCTCTGTAGCATTTCATGGTCACTGCAAATGATGACGATGGATTGGAACAAGGGTCAATAAGAATATTTTTAGTTGAAATCTTCGCTGATGATACTCCTCGAATGATTCATTATTTGGATACCGGTTATTTATTGCCTATCGAGTCTTATGCTTATATAGCATTGACTAAATTGTTTTAAAGGTGTTAAGACCAAGGCCCAAGCTAATCATAATCTTGGTTTGTCTGTGTATAACCACGCTGGGCTGCTAAAAGGTTATTAGCGTGTTACTTTTCGCAGACTAATTCTGCCAGTCTCAAGTCTGAATGAGGAAGTAGGGCGACGCTAATGATCTGAGTTATCACACATCGTCGTCAGACTGTTACAAACAATAGACTACTCTACACAAACTGTGGAAGAATCTGTTGAAATATCGTCTTCCATGCTTCAAAATAATAATTTAATTCAATTGCAAATGCGTTCAACGAGAACGGTAGCAGTAGATTCGTTGGTAGGACACTGCGCGGCATCACAGACCACTAGTGTCGCCCTCCTCGTTGGGACTGGCGCTGTCAGATTGCAAACAGTGACGAAATGAAAAGCGATTTTTATCGCTTCTCAAAAGTGTACATGTACCGGATAATGACCAATGCAAGATCATCGTACCAGAAACGTGTTCATTATTAGCTATATTATCTTTAATGCATTTATTTAGCGTCACTATAATAATTATAATGTATCAATCAATGGAGTTAAGCATTAGCAATTATTATAGTATAATTATTATGTGAGAGAAGGACTCGCTACATAGCATTGACAAAGTAACCATCTTAGAGGAGAAGGACTAATCCGACAAGACAGCATACATGTTTATATTGCATATGTTATAATCGTTTAAAAGGTGTTCAAGGCGACCACTCAAACCAATCGGTGATTGATGCTATAAGACTTAACTGTCACATACAGTTAAGAAATTGAAGAATGTAAAAAGCAGGCAATAATCCATGTAGTGAGACGCACTTAGGCCAAAAAGTGAAGAGAAATAGCCAAATGGTGATGATCGTGTAACAATTTTGACAAATCCACAGCCTTTCAAAAGTTATCCGTGGAAAACGGGTTTTGGGTCCGGTTTCAGGTCTGGCCGAGCAAACTAGATAGACAAAAGAGCGAGAAAGTGACGAGATCCACAGTCACACATCGACTGCCGAGACCAAGAAACAAGATGGCACTAGTTCAGCAAATCAACTTATTCACAGCGTGGATGAGATTGACATAAAATTATGAAGAATGGATGAAGAATGGATGAATCTATGGATGAATGGATTTATTGATGAATTAATGAATAGAATATGAATTGATAGATTTTTGAATGCATGGATGAATGATTTAGTTAATGAATGCGTCGGTGAAAAGATGACAGATAGGTGACAGATTGATGGAAAACAGATAGATGAGTACGAATGGGTGAACGAATATTGGTTGGTTGGATTGATGTATGTGCGTTTGTGCATGGATGGATAGAATGGCTGAAAATGAATGATCGATTAATTTCACACACGAACTGTTGCTTCGTTGCGTGGTTTTCTCGTCTTCATCATCGTCATCAGTGTCATAAAACACAATATGCTTTTAACCTGGCATTGCTTCAACTTCTTTTTCCCATGTGGCGCTGTTTCCCTGAGAAATGCAACGATAGACAAGATACTCGTGCAAAGATAATTATTGTCAATAGAAGTTTGCTTATGCTTACGTCATTTTAAAATGCGAACAATCTAAAACCGTTGGCATGCATTGTTTCGATTCCATCTTTCACTTATAATAATATTGCTCACGGAATTCAGTTCCTGTCCACAACGTATGCTTCCATCCGACTCAACACAAACTCAACACAAACTCAACACAAACTCAACACAAACTCAACACAAACTCAACACAAACTCAACACAAACTCAACACAAACTCAACACAAACTCAACACAAACTCAACACAAACTCAACACAAACTCAACACAAACTCAACACAAACTCAACACAAACTCAACACAAACTCAACACAAACTCAACACAAACTCAACACAAACTCAACACAAATTCAACACAAACTCAACACAAACTCAACACAAATTCAACACAAACTCAACACAAACTCAACACAAACTCAACACAAACTCAACACAAACTCAAAACCGATTAACGTCGGAGGTTTGAAGGAAAATCGTTAATAAGATGATGCAACCTGCGATCAAACGAGTGGAAAAAATCTGTTAAACGGTTGGAGTGCATAATTATAGACCTAGACCCTATCCTGTATACATTGCCATTTAGACACCTTTTAATAGTAACTTACACAAACTATAAGTAAATTGTTGCCATCTTTTAAAAATCGATCGATTTTGAATATCGAATTATTGTTAACTAACGTGAATAAAATAACAAATTTTGAAAATTGTTGATGTTGAAATTTAAACGAGGCCGATGATTTTGTTGAACTCAACTACATCCCACATCCGAATCATGGACGCAGACTCCCTTCCTTCCTTGTGTGTGAAGATATGCGAGTATCGAGGAAGTCGGGCGATAAGTCTAGACGCAGAATTTAGGACAGATTGCACAGATGACAAGCGCAGGGCTTTTGTTAACGTGCAGTTCTACACAAAATGTGCAGTTCTAAATGGATTCGTGCAGTTGTAGAAGCACTTCCGTCACATTCCGTGCAGTTAAAACTAGTAAAAATAGATCATTTTTATCAGATTGGGAGTAATTTGCCATGGAGGATGAGAAAGGAGAGAAGAGGATGTGCAATTCTAAAAATTCCTTAAAAACAGCCCTAGACAAGCGAACCTTAGGAAACCAAATTAGTAGGGAGTTGCAGTAGTCATTTCGCGAGGAGATAAATGCATGTACCATAGTCGTAAACACTTTGGAGGACACAGATCTTCTAATTGCCCTAAGTCGTCTCAAGTGGTAGTAACAGGAACGGGTCAAGAGTGACAGGTGTTCAGCAAATGTCAGAGCACTGTCAAGTGTGACACCCAAATCTCGAACACTAGAAGAAATGGTAAAATCAGGGAATATTGTAGCCGGCAATTGAAGATCAAGCTTAAGTAATTGTTGCTTGGTTCCAAACCAAGTCAATCAATTGGGTCTTGGAAGGATTAACGCTAAGTCTGTTTGCTGACATCCAAAGGTGGAGATCTTGCAATAGAGAGCTCATTCTTCACACCAGAGAGATCTGTTATATATATATAATATATTTCTGTTGAATATATATACATATACATGAATTAAAAAAATCATTCTTTGTATCAATTTCCAAATGCTGAAAATCAATGTTTTGAATGTCTTATTTTCAATAATAAGGAAATTAAGCTTACCCTGAATTAGTAGAAATTAATTGGCAAAAAAACTGGCGAAAAGATATTTATAAATTTGGAAACATCCCATATAAAGGTGTTTAGTAAATACCTTTAATTTTGTGTCTAAAATCAAGACCATGAGCATTCCACTTATTTAAAACTGTCTGTGCTATAATATTATTTTATTCATATTTGCACATCATGGCTAGATTTCTTAATCGAATTTTTCTGTTGAATCTGATATCCAAGATGCCCTCTAGTGACCATGTGCTGTATTGATTTTCGCCATGTTGACTACGCCCTTTGAATTACATCATTTTGATTTGCGCACTGTCGACAGTGAACACATCAATAATAAATTATGACTATATTTTCTGGTGCTGCCTCATTGTATTCCATCAGAAACCTCAAGGCTCTTTGGTCCTCGGTGAGAGAACTTCAAACTTTCACTAGAGCCGCAATCTAAGCCCAGTGATGACAAAGGATCGAGTTATAGCAATTATAGTGGTCAAAGCTCATAGAGCAAGCAAGTCAGCTCTGTCCAGATAACGAAGAGGGCGATGAGAAGACGCAGAAAGAGGAGATATTTCGGTGCAAGACCTACTTTGAACATCAGTGCCAGTCTTTATATTGGATTCGGGCAGCCAGTTTTTTGGTTTGACCACAAACGATGATGATAATTATATCAAAGTATTTAGGAAAGCAAGCAATCATTCGAGCAGCATCATAAATAAAAGTTGTGCCGAAAATATAAAAGTATCATGATTGGTTTTTTATTGTTTTGAAAAGCTCTCGTCGTTCTTTACTAGCGAAGTTGTCTTCAAAGAAATTACTCTTCCCCTGCAATAAACTAAAAAATAGTCGGTTATCCATCTGCTTTAAAGGTGTCAACAATTTAACCAGTTCTTTGGTATTAGTCGACACTGCGTTTTTAACCTATCCCAGTGGCGGATCCAGGACGTTTCGAAGGAGGGGGGACACAATTTTCGGTTTTGGGCAAGGATAGATTTCATGTTTAGTCCTCATTGTCTGCTGCATTCTGTCTTCATTGTTTCTTCATATCACTGTCTGTGTGTGTATTATGATCTGTTTCTTTGCTTGTTCGCATGTCTGTCTGTCTGTCTGTCTGTCTGCTTATAATTATGCCTGTCTGCCTGTTTCCATCCATCCATTCATCCGTTCGTCCGTCCGTCAATCCAACTGGATTGCTCAATAACAGAATATTGTTATCTGCTTAGGTTATTCCGGAGCAGCTTAATACTGATTATGTGCTGTTGAAATTATCGTTAACAGAAACAATAAAATTCTTCAAAGACAATATTCTTATTATCGTGACTGGATGTATTACCCGGCGTTGCCCGGGAAATTTAGAGTTTTCAACACTACTCCTCTGGGGTACCCAGCGTTGACCGCTAAATTTCGGGGTTTCGGAAACCCTCCACCTCACCCCGCTTCCCCCCAAAACCAAACATGAACCGTCCTTGAGGGGCAGGTGTGTGTGCTGGCTGTGGCCTAATACAATTATTGCAAGTTATCTGTTCTGTGAATATTATTGTTTCAGCTGCATAATTGTAAACTGTAACCGGGTTCGGTTTGTCAAGCGGATTGTTACAGAAAATATTATTGGCAAGAATGACGTCACGCGCGCTGTCGATTCTTTACTATGATTCTGGGGTGGCGTGGGTGATTAAATCTGTCTTAAAACGCAAATAACTCTGGTTTTAAAGTGAATTAAAAGATGAAAATAGTTGCGTTGACCTTATAATTTGGGTAAGAATCAATGGACAAAATTTTGGTAATCCGACACTGTGTCATTTCCGAGCCTTTTCTGTTACGAAGAGTCAAAATGCATCCATACAGACAAACATATGGAAGGACAAACTTTCGGACTTATAATATTAGATTACGGTTCAGTTGCCAGTAGGTTCTAAAATACAATTGACATCGACAGTCCGCTCAAACGGAAGAACGCGTTATCTGTTATCTTGTTGAGAATTCACATTATTTATATGACAATGCGAAATTAAAATAAAGGTGTTCTATCGAGCGCTGTTAATATTTCATTGTATTTTTGTAAAGCGCTCAATTCCATCGCTAGGCTCAGGCTATTAATAATTATAAGTTGTAATTATTCCAAAGATTATTTCGTCTGTTTTTTCGCGAACAGCGATCTATGTTGGGAATTCGGTCGATTCACATATTCATTTCAATTATTTCCATATTATTCAAGTTAAAAGTCGAAGTTGAGAGCAGAGGGGAGGAGGATGAGCACGTGAAATCGGAAATTATTATTTCTTTACGTTTACAGAACTACATAAATGTCAAGTTTCTATGCAATCTTACTGGTTTCAGCAGACTTCATTGCGCGCCAGTGTTTAAAAAAAATAGAATTATCGGTCATATAGTACTCTTTCATGAAAAATTCACCCCGACCCGCGTAATGTGTGTTAGGTTGTGCCATTGTGTCCTGCTGCGGGATTTTTATAAATAGTTAAATTTCTATTTTCCCCTTCCCCATAGATTCTACAACCGGAACTCTGGGTGGTCCCAGTGACCCTTTGCAAGCTGTCAGATTAATAGCTACTAAACTGTGTGCGTACATTTCGGTCAAAACACGAAGCTCTCTAGGACCATTATGTAGCGCGGACACTGCATTGGACTTTCACACCGAAGCGAATTAGCAATGACGAATGAAGGACTTGCTCAAGGTCCCTGTACGGCGATTTGAGGTGGATTCGAACCTGGAACCATATGACCCCAAATTGTCAAACATACAACAGTATACCACCGTACCTCACATTATCACAGTAGGGCTAATATTAACCAATCAAGTTGAAGGTAAATGTCTCACAGTTGTTCCGTTGGACTGAAACATTTTAGTTTTCAGCGCATTTATTAGACACCTCCGAATCATATATTTGTGACTCAAGAAATCCTTTTATCTCTCAATCGATGATGAATATACATCACATAGAAACTCTATTATGGAAGATGATCTCTGCGTGAAAAGAAGGAAATTACCTGGAAAATTTGAAAACAGGTATGATTGATACAGCCAAGAAAATATGTGGTGTTACAAGAGGTCAGAAAAGATCAGAGCGGGAAACGTGGTGGTGGGCGGAAGAGGTACAGAAGGCAGTAAAGGTCAAAAAAGCAGCATTCAAAAAGTGGCAGGCAAATCGGTTGGATGCAGGCCTGAGAGGAGCATACAAGATAGCATGCAGGGAAACAAAGAGAGCTGTGGCGAGAGCAAAGAGCATCTCAGTACAGCAACTATACGATGAACTCGATACAAAGGAGGGAGAGGCAAACATATACAGGCTGGCGAAGGCCAGACAGAGAAGCAGACAAGATAAACAATCGGTGAATATGATAAAGGATGCTGATGGTAAAATTCTAACTGATGAGGAATCCATCAAGGACAGATGGAGGTCATACTTCGATGAGCTGCTTAATGTGGAAAATGCAAGGGAGCCGCTGGAGAAGGAGGATCCTGTGGAAGGACCGGAAAACGAAATAACACGTAAAGAGATCGAACTGGCAATACAGCGGATGAAGAACAACAAAGCACCGGGACCATCAGGAATGACAGCTGAAATGCTTAAGGCTCTTGATCAAGATGGCATTGACTGGCTCTACATTATTCTAAATGACTTCGTGTGGCATGAGTTGTTACCGGGTGATCTGAAGGCAAGCGAAATAGTAACAATCTACAAGCAGAAGGGAGATGCACTGGAGTGCGGTAGATACAGAGGGATCAAGCTCCTGGAGATCAGGTTGAAAGTGTACGAAAGGGTGATTGAAGGGCGCCTTAGACAGCAAGTTGAGATACATGATAATCAGTTTGGCTTCACGAAAGGTAGGGGAACAACAGATGCAATATTCATCCTGAGGCAGATGCAGGAAAAAATCTTGGAAGGAAACAGCAAGAGATACTGGACCTTCGTGCATTTGGAGAAGGCCTTTGATAGAGTGCCAAGGGAGGTGGTTTACTGGAGTCTTAGGAAGAAGGGAGTAACGGAGAAGATTGTGCGACTAGTAAAGTCCATGTACGATGAAGCACGCACTTCGGTGAGGTGCAGGGCAGGGGGCTCGGTGGAATTTGAAATACGAGTTGGCGTACATCAGGGATCTTGCCTGAGCCCACTACTATTTATCATTGTAATGGATGCAATATCGGAAAATATCAGGAGAGAGGTACCTTGGGACATGCTGTATGCTGATGACCTGATTGTGGCTGATGAATCGGCGCAAAAGGGCCAGGCAAGCTTCACTGGTTGGCAGACGACAATGGAAAAGAAGGGCCTAAAAATAAATGCCAGTAAGACCGAAACCATGGTGTGTTCAAAGACAGATGAGGACTTGGTGATTGTTGATGGTGAAGGAAATACACTGAGGCAGGTGGAGACCTTCAAATATTTAGGGTCGGTAATGAATGCCAAAGGAGGATGTGAACAAGATGCAAAGAATAGGATAAAAGCAGCTTGGCAGGAATAGTGTTAAATATCTACCAGAGATAGTGGGAGCTCTAGCCCTAGACTCTTTATTTAAATAGTAATCATTATTGATTTATACAGTAAAGATTTGTTAAAAGGTCATCAAAGCGTTTGATCTGCCGTTCATAGCATAATAATTATAGGCCATCACTCCTCTTTAAATATGAACGGAACTCAAGCGTCTGAAGATAATTTCGCTGATCTTGAGGAATCCCTGCTCCGACGGTGTTAATGAGTGAGACTGTTGTTAGGCGAGAGAAGCTCCGATAGTGGAGGAAGTGGCGCTGTACTAGGAAACCCCTTTTTAAGGATTGTCGTGCTCTATGTAAGTAAAAGACGCAGGAAATTACCAGTGCTCACGTGATGCTTTTCGGTTAAATCAATCACTGTTTAAACTCTGATAAAAAAGGATGCGATCTATGCTAATGATCTTTGTAATCACACATGTGGGTTAAACTTATGCAACCAACCGTTGACAATAATAAAATATTGCCGGGACCTTGATCTAGCTTTTGCACGGAACGAACAAATAGCTGGCGAGCAAGGTGCCATCATCATCATCATCATCATCATCATCATCATCATCATCATCATCATCATCATCATCATCATCATCATCATCATCATCATCATCATCATCATCATCATCATCATCATCATCATCATCATCATCATCATCATCATCATCATCATCATCATCATCATCATCATCATCATCATCATCATCATCATCATCATCATCATCATCATCATCATCATCATCATCATCATCATCATCATCATCATCATCATCATCATCATCATCATCATCATCATCATCATCATCATCATCATCATCATCATCATCATCATCGTCTTCTTCTTCTTCTTCTTCATCGTCATCTTCGTCATCATCGTCATCATCGTCATCATCAACTTCATTGCCACGTCTTTCGCCCCCTGTTGTTGATTCTGTGCCAGTAGGAAATATCGCCATCAAATTGAAATTCAACGAAGTAGCCAGGATTTTATTTCGGTGGTCTTTTACTCGACCTTGTGCAAACCGACAGGCAACAGAAAAACCGGATTGTGATGTTTGATCGGATGAGGAAATATATTTTAAAAAGGCACAGAGACGTAAGTGCTTCAAAACAAAATTCCTTTGTACTTACATCATGATTGTGTTTTTAAATGCATTATTTCATGTTGGCATTAATTCCTTTCGTAGTGTAAAAACCACCCCTAGCACCTCACTAGCCACGGCTTTGTTGTCATTTGGTTGGTTCTTTCAGTTTAAAGACATGTGATTTCAAAGATTGTTGTCGACAGTACAGCTCTACTACCTATTTTCTAAGTCATTTACTTATAATATATAACTTTCAATATCAAAAAAAGAGGTGTCTAAGTACTCTTCTCTTTCCACTACTCTAATAGCCTCATTGACCTTGCATTCTTCTTCTCCACCCGCCTGGTAGCCCCACCGAAGGCACTCAATAGATGCTATAGATCCTTTCATAATTATCCAAACAGAATCATTTATAGCAGCTTAAACACCTTTATAACGAAAAAACATCGAATGGATACAACTCTTTGTTTGCATTGGTTCTGCTATTCGCCTCTTCTTTTGATGATGTTGTTGTTGTTGTTGTTGTTGTTGTTGTTGTCATTGCTGATGATGATGTAACCTTTTATGCTGTTGCACTTTTATCATAATGGTGTGGTGACAGTACTGACAGACCTAATATTAAACAAATGGGCGACAACTTCCATTACAGCTGTTAAAGCCCCCTTCCCCAAATTACATCTGCTGTGACAAAATGTTGGCCATAAGTGATTATTGACTTCAAATCTCCTTTCGTTGGTTGGTTTTGAGTTTTTCATTCATTCGCTGATCTGCCAATGTCGTGCTGCGTTTCCATATTTTCAGCTTGACTGCTACTTTTTGTAGCCACGCTTCCATGACGAATACGACACTATCTTGAACAACGTTTACTAAGTTTCGGTAGAATAACAGATTTTAGCTTGGACACCTTTTAGTCATTTACTTCGAGTAATATATAAAGAAACGCTTAAACGTGCCTTCATTATGACGTTCTATATTCATGATATGGCCAACTTTCGCCGACTTCTTTGTCCACTGATACAATGATAATTATTGAAGATCCAACTGATACTACAACTCATGACTGCATGGTCCTATGCAGCTGTTGCAGTTGCAGTTGCTGTTGTTGCCTTTTTTATCGTTGTTCAGTATTGTTGTCGTCATCGTTGCATTGCTTTATTACGGTGGTGCCAGACCCAATTCTGAATAAATGCGGAGCAACGCCAGCGATCCATACAGATTTCGAAGCCCAAAAGTATCACATATGCTGTCAAACATTAGTGATTAGAAATTTTATTGAATATTGTAGTTTCCTTTGTAGCTTACAACCCTCAACCTATTTTGTTGATTGGATTTTGAGTTTTCCATTGTTTCGTTGATTCTGAGCCAATTTTACTTCATTTTCTTCGTTTAACACTTACCGTTCGTTAGCTGCGTTTTCTTCTTTTTCGCCAATATTCTGATTTGTTGATTTCATATTCGCTGTTTTGTACACAATATTATTTTAAACATACAAAAACCAGGTTTGCTATCACTGCTACTAATACTGTCTCAAGACAAAATTGCACTTCGACACCTTTAAGTCGTTTGGCATAGTCATTATATTGTTGCTGTTGCGTAGTGGAAAAAAGTATGATCATCAAAGCATATGCGAAATTATAATTATATTGTCCGTAACACTTATGAAAAAGGTGTGTATGCGAGAACATAATCGCCTCAGTGGTTTTCCATTAGAAAAGCGCAATGTAAAATGTCAACAGACGCGTCATCCGAGTAGTTGTTCGCTAGAGGACCTACTCGACTACACTACTGGGAAAGCAATTCACTCGATATCAAGATTAAGTAAATTGTCGGTGAAGAACGAATGAAACTGCGTTGGTGATTCATAGAAGCCTCCTGATATACCTCTAGAAGAGGGGTGGGTGGGAGTATCTTGGTTGGGAGTGGAGGTGGGTGTGGAAGTGGGAAGTGGGGGGCTGGGACGAGAAACTTTTTCCGAAAACACAAATTTCTCGGATGGCGTACCGATTGAGGTCGGAGTGTGGTGGGGGTGTGGTGGGTGTGGTGTGTTGGGGTTGTGACCGGATAGGGTCGAATCCTGAATTTCCCTGCCAACGCCGGGCACCCCAGCTAGTCGTAAATAATTGCAACATTCATAAACCCGTGGACCTCATTGTCTTTCAATTAATATCAATCTTCCTTGTTAATTACGTCGATGACGCATGGAGAAAAATGGTAGTCATAACGAATCCACTTGACAACGTTTAACGCAGTCAGTATATATAACATCTGTCTCTAGCGTTTTAAAGGTGTCGAGAGAGTGAACTGATTTTATTATTTATGGATTGCGGTGCATGCACTGCATTATTCCATTTATTGCGCTCTTCTAAGGAGATTTTTCCGTAACAACCATTAATTTCGTCAAAATCGCGTGAACGCATTTTAAAAATCTTTATAGAGCGGTTTATAAGAGAGCAATAAACATATTTACAATACCATAATAATCACCATTTTAGGATTGCTAGAAAATTATCGCACTTCCATTTTTCCTGACTCTAGACTGGTACCGATAGACTATGGTTGATGTCGGATTTAATGCACATTCACTGTAGTAATGGTTTCTATATAACGACACCTTTTGCTGACGAAGACCTTGAACGTCGCCCTCCTTCATATCCATGATTTGGACTGGCACTGAGTGACGTCATGCTGTGACGTTGACTTTTCAGTCATCTCGTTTACAGTCTTCTTCGTTCTTCTTAGATTTCGATGTTCGATGATTCTGCTGATTGTAAATACAAGATCTGCCGAATTGTTTGCTAGTCTTCTATGAATAATGCGAATAAAATTATAGCACAACTAAGGAAGAGAAAAATCTGATCTCATAAAAGACTTCACGAGTTCTCAGGTTCGCTGTATTATAAGCCATTGAAAAACAATATCGCAAGACATCATAGTTTTTAAGTATTTTATTCATAACTGTAAACACCTCTTTTTACGATTTTCAGATGCTACATTAACTAGTGGTGCAAAAATGCCGTAATTTGTTACGTCCGGATATCTTTACGGAGTTAATGATCGACGTTGATTATTATTGACACAAGATGACAGAAGATTAATAAATAATTTACTGAAAATTTAAAATTAGATAAGCAATCCAATGCCACAATTTACCTCGTGATTCGCGTTAATTATATTGTCCATGTCCAACGCATAATGCATTTGTCTTCATATAAACTGTAGCCACCGAATACGAACGCAATTATAGTTGTCATCATCGATCTGATTGGGTTAAGTATCGCGATCATCCGATTGAAAGAACAGAAGACAAGGGAGACTTGCTAATAGAAAGCAAAAAATTGCTTATAGTTCCTTCGGTCTGTTAGTTTAGGTCCTTTTGTTTTTAATACGTTGATGTTGCTAACTAACTATCACTGTAGTTCAGCACAAAATTATACGAAAACTTAAATGATTTACCAAATTTGGTAGGAGGTCTAAATATAGATTTGGAATATTACGAAATATCGGTGGCTAAACGAAAATTAATTTTAAAATAAATGATGCTCATTAGTATTGAATGTCTAGCAATATCTGACGGATGAAAAGGTCCCTGACTGGTGATCATATTCTAAACCTTACGCAATTCTTAAACCGTTTTGGACCATCGTTCGTTTTACGAACATATTTTTTGAAGACGTCAATTTTGGTGACGTCATGATTTTAATCTCCTGTACAGGTGTTTTTATGTCAGCAGGAAGATTGATTTGTAGGATAAAATGAAAAAAGTATATAGTTTTGAAAGTTTTGAACTATTTTTAACCAATGCCAAAGACTGCTAAACCACGAATAATCGCCGTCTTTTATTAGCAAAGTTGTTATTTTAGTCTCATAGGTGATAGCGCTCAAACTGATATGCATTCAAAAAGTGCACATATTTTTCACAAAGCACATGGCATTTGCAAAATTTTCCTGTAAAAAACGTAGTTGTAAAAAATTCTTACCTCTGTCATGTTCGTTTTACGAACATTGGTCCAATAGGCTACTGATGCGTCAAGTCAATTTTGATTTACAGACGCCTGTTATAACGGAGGGAAAATAAAAAGAGGAAGAGAAAGACAGAAACTACTGGACTGGATTATAGTTTTGATTATATTTGGTTGAAGGTTATGGGAACTGAAAGAAGAGGCTCAACACTGGGAGGAGTGGCGCCGTCGGAAGTTCGAACCTGCCGTGGGCAGAGAACATGAAGAGATTAAAGATGTATATCGAAGCTGAGCTACATGACAACTCAAATTATATATAGGCCTATGCTTGTTTGAAGATATTACGCGTCATTGCAACTACAGTATATTTACACGCGCGATGTATTTCTTTAAAAGGTTTCTAATAGCGACCTCATAATTATTTTGCACCGATTGTTTGCGTGTATTCATTCATTCATTCATTCATTCATTCATTCATTCATTCATTCATTCATTCGGACATTTATATAGCTCTCCTTCAAGAAAAAAACTACTCAGGGGCGCTCCCGACTCCAGCGCGCCCAAAAAGAACAGTTTTAAGTTTAGTAAGGAAGGATCCTGGTAGAGTCCCCGGATGTAGGCGTAGCTCAAAAGGAAGGCCATTCCAGACCACTGGTCCAACTACAGAAAAAGCTCGATTCTTCAGGGTAGTAGTACGAGCAAAAGGAACTAAGAGGACTCCCTTATCAGAAGAGCGTAGCTGACGACGTCCTTGGATACCCAATGTAAAGCTGCATAGCTCTCGGAGGAAAATTGGGGCGAGGCCCTGACAACATCGCCATACCAATGCAGCTACCCTGAACTCAATACGCTGGCGAATAGGGAACCAGTGAAGTACCTCAAGCATGTAGTTTGAGACACGACCATATAAATTTAGGGATTTGCCCGATTAGGCGCGCAGCAGAGCGCAACACCCGGTCAAGACAAGTCAATCTACTGGATGGGAGGCCAATGTAGAGCGAAAGGCAATAGTCGATGCGAGATGTAGGGATTGGGAGACAGACATAAATTACATTGAAATAATAATATTAATATTAAAGGGATCAATCAGTTATTGGATTTAAATTGAATCGATAGTTAGACTATGCTTTAATTATAATGCTCGAAAAGAACTCTATAGAGTCAAAGTTTCGGTCATCTTTGCTCGGAAGTTTAAAATTGTACATACGCGGCCCTGAGACCTGGACGATGGTTGTTCTTTGGCGGGAAAATAGTTCTTGTCTATTCTATTATGTTGCTCTATTGACCATATTTCGAATAAAGTATAAATATGGCAATCTGAAATTGAATCAGCGATTAATAATTATATGACGATTTAAAATCCCGCCCAAAATTTAATTCGATATAATTATAATTGCACACGATTTAACGAGGCGGTCCCATCTTTTCTGCGCCACCATTGTCAAAAGCTGCCATAGAACGCAAATGAAATCTTTTGCCTTCCTTAAACACCTTAAAATGTTGGCATATGTCTATATAAATACGTTTTACACAGAACTAGCAATTTAATCTTCTAAATTGCCCAACGTTGCAAATACGCCTTTAGTTTGTTGCTTCCCGAAGTTATAAATACCCAGTGATTCCATGAAAATCGATTTTATAATTATGGTCACTTTTCCTACTACGCGTGGTGAATGAAAGGCTGATTTGACCTTTGAAAGGGAGAGAAGAAAAAGGTGATCTCGTGTCCTTGCTGATCTTGTTCCAGAGTGTTACCATTTCTCTGAACCACTTCCTATCAACATATTATTTAGATCGTAGGAATCAACATGTTTAAAGGACATTTGTGTGTGTGTGTGTGTGTGTGTGCGCGTGCGTGTGCGTGTGCGTGTGCAGTGTGAATAGGTGTGGCTGTATCTGTTTAACTGTTTACGTGCGACTAATAATTGCGATATCAATTGCAATCAAATTTGCCGATTTCAAAACGTTACATTTGTAGACACAAGTATAATATACGCCTGGTAGATGTCCTGACTTTGTTATGTCGGCAACACATGAAATAATGAAAGAAAATTCCTTTAAACTCGATTATGCCCCAAGAAGAATCGAACCCACGATCCCTGATCGAGTGCAGGACATTAACCTCACGGCCCGGACAATTATTATCGTAATTTAACAAAACAACCCAACGGAGAAACCCCCACCCCTGTGTAAATAGCATATTTCTAATGTTATTGATAAAACGCATTTCATCAATTCGGTTTCCTACTTAAATAGTATCAATTGTTTTAATTAATCCATTTTCTAGTTTAAAAATATATTTTTCACCAATACTGCTTCCATTTAATCAAAATTCGTTTAATCCGCTTATATATAAATAACAAGAGTGGAGATCATATGACAAGGAGTCGATTAGTCTCACACACCTTTAAAAAAATTTCACGCGTGTCATATAGATATTCGTCAATATCCTAATTTTGCAATTCTTATCATCAACACATTCTAGTCCGATAGTAATTGTCGAAATATCATTTTAACAGCTCATGTAAAACAATGATATAATCAATAACTAAACACTATTATCATTTTGTTAAATTTTTATAGGGTTTTATTTCGGTAATTTTATTTGTGCAAAAATTGCATTTATTTAAATATATACAGTAAATTACACTCGTTGCATAATGTTACAGGATTATATATTATAGTAGAAAATGATCTTTTTTAGATAATGTATCAGCTCATGTAATACAATAATGTAAGCTGCAACAAAAAGTACTATCATTTTGTCAAACAAATTTGGGGAATGAAATTCCTCGGCCCCTCATAGACGTCTAAGTTGCTGGCTGATTACTACACTGAGTAGCAAGTATTCCGTCATGATGATGACGACGACGATGGCAATAATATTATTCGGACCTTCACCATAGGCGGAGACCTGGTCCGAACTTTTGGGGGGACGGACGAGCGGCCGAATGACGATCGCCGAGGCACAATGCATCTCGCAGGGGAGGGTTTGGGCAGGGAATATGCCTCCAAACTTCGAAAAAGTTTGATTTTCAGCACTACAATGGTAGCATTTCAGGTAGTCATATTAACAAATATCCTCGTCATTTTAGTGCATATAGTCTTTGTTTAAGACTTCAAAAGTGTCCCCGCCATTGTCGAAATGCTTTGCATTGATAATTGTTGAGTAAAATTAAAAGAGGTGTGTAAGAAACATCTCCAATAGAAATTCTCTGTTTAAAAAAAAATAGTTAACTTAGTTTGATGTTAACTTAGTTTGATGTTAATAGTTTAGTAAAGGTAAGAGAGGTGTGTAAGAGACATCTCCAATTGGAATTCTCTGTTTAAAAAATAATAGTTAATTTGTTTTATGATAATAGTTCAGTAAAGTTAAAAGAGGTGTGTAAGAGACACCTCTAATTGGAATTCTCAGTTTAAAACAATAATAATAGTTAACTTGTTTGATGATAATAGTTTAATAAAGTTAAAAGAGGTGTGTAAGAAACATCTCCAATTGAATTTCTCTGTTTAAAAATAATAGTTAAGTTGTTTGATGACAATTGTTTAGTAAAGTTAAAAGAGGTGTGTAAGAGACATCTCCAATTGAAATTATAAGTTTAAAGCAATAATAATAGTTAACTTGTTTGATGATAATAGTTTAATAAAGTTAAAAGAGGTGTATAAGATACATCTCCAATTGGAATTCTCTGTTTAAAAAATAATAGTTAACTTGTTTGATGACAATAGTTTAGTAATTATATTACATTTAACTTGAGATTTTAAATCGTACGTTTTTATTACCTATTGTTAATCCGATGTATAATAACGATGTTCCATGTCCCATTGTTCGTTTTCAAGAGGAGTAATAAACAAAATACTTACATACTAACTTACTTACTTTCCCTATTATTCCCAATGTCCAACGATGTTGATTTTAGCCGGAAGGAAACCTGAGAGGAATGTAGCAGAAGCCCGATTATGACGTTGTGGCGTTATTTATTATTATTAATCAGAAGTGTAACGACATCTTGTAGCTACAAAGGCTGTTGACGTCTTTAAAGATTTTTAACTGTGCATTCTACTTTTTACTCCTCGCATTTTTTAAGTAGTAAGATTGGTATATCATTCGTTATACACGCTCAGTTGTTTCAGGCAATTAGCATTGAGAACACAGGTCTGTTGTGCTTTTACCTAACACCTTCAGCCAAGTGTTATTAAGAACATGCCACAATCCTAAGTTGGGGAATTTGAACTTCTCTTTTCCTGATGGAGTCCATAAATTTTGTATCAGTTGTGACGTTGGGTGTTGGCAAGGTTTTTATAATAACTGGTAATATGTTAAAAGAGGTATCTTATCCACACAGTATTATGTTCGCAAACAATTCAACGTGGGACTAAATAACTGTTGGTTAGAGCCCGGATTGCCCGGGAATTTATATCATTAGAAATATGAACTTCATCTGCTAAAGTTTTCTTTCTCTAAAACTCTACTGACGTGTTTGTGTAAATGCCCTAACGCTTAAACATTGGGGGGGGACAAATGCATGGGCCGTCCCCCCCCAACGCCTCCATTGGGGGGGACCGTCCCCCCCTGTCCCCCCCTAGGTCTCCGCCAGTGTCGCACACAGTTCAAGATCCTCACTCTGATCCTTAAGTCTCAACGGGGTCTTGCCCCAAAATATCTGACTAAAACCTTACTTCGTCCTCACTCGGCTTCCTCCCACCGTCCACTTCGCTCATCCAACAGACTTGACCTATTGGTTCCCCGGTCTAGAACTGCTATGGCTCAGTCTCGATCTTTTGTCTCAATTGGTCCTTCTCTCTGGAATTCTCTGTCTCCTTCTGTTCGCTCAACTCTTCTGTCTGTCAGTCTCTCCTCTGCTCTGTCTCTTCTCAAAACCTGCTTCTTCTCACGGGGCCTTGCGCACTGGGAGCACCTCTGAACGGTTTACCCTACTAGAGGCGCTTTATAAATGTTTAAATACAATACAATACAATAAGCATTTAATGGAACACTATATAAAGATGGTTCACAAAAACATTAGTAGCTACATTTGCCGGGTCCATTACAATGGTATGTGACAATAATCATAATTAATTCGGCTGGAAGAAGCAATCGATTTAACACTCGAGGTATTTTTTGGTACACGAAGGCCCAAGGGGGGGAGGGGGTCCGCGCGGACCCCAGCGTTTTTTGTGAATATCTTGAGAAGGGATTGGAATATCGTTACAGAATTTAGTTCTATGTGATCCCAAATGAATTTGCAATCGATTGATGTATCTTATATCACAATAATTTATATGAATCTTTCTTTCATATAACGTGCGCTGTCCATTTATTTATTGGCCAGTAACCATACGCATGTATGGCAAATAGCCGCATATCGTGCGGTACCCTTAGTATATGCTGTGGTTGTGGGGTATGGGGTTGGACAATACTCACGCAAAATATACCATTCGATGCCCAAATGGTTGCTCTAGGAATACCTAAAAGCATTTTTGCAGATCCATAGCCGTTAAAAAGTTATCCGAGAAAAACGCGCCTGTGGTCCGGTCGGACCCCCCTTGGGCATTCGAGGGTTAAATCAAACGTTTTCTTGTTTTATATGTGACGCCGCCACGGTTTGTGACAAAAGAACACAGCAAAGTGAGCAAAGTCAAGAAGCAAAATATGTTTTAACACACATCGCGTGATATATTATTTTTTCTGATCCCGCTTTCACAAAAAATAATGACCTGCAACATTGCCAATAACTTAGGCTTTGGAGAGAGACATTCGAGGTGCACCTGAATGACGTCATATTATAACATACAATACATTTACTCTGTATGTGTGTTTGTTTGACTTCATGTATGCAAGCATGCGTTTCGATGCAGGCCATATGTACAATTGTACATGTATAGTAACTGAAGCATTGAGAGGCACAGAATATAGACCGAGAGACAGAGCACACTCACTTACAAAGATACGCAGAAGCAAAGTCAGTTCTGTTAGTGGTCTATTCATGAAAATAGTCAACATAGTCATCACATCGCACGAAAAGCTTAATCGCCCCCTGTCAGATTTTAAGACTCTCGAGCAACATTTGCGTCTTTCATCCGAAACACTATGACGCTATGTATATCAGCACAAGACATTGACCGGTTGGTTCATCAAAAATAATCATGTTCTCCATGGAAAATCCATTTCATGCAACCATGCTCCATGGAAATAAACATTCAATGGAAAAAGTAATCAGGAGAACGATCCCGTTTGATGCATTCGAAGCCAGGATCTCTGTTCAACCGTACAAATCAGCGGTTTCAGTGACTTTTGATTAATGCTGCAAATTAATATAGACCACCGTATTTTAATTAAAAGGTGTATTATTTAAATAATTTCTTGCAATATTATACACGAACTAATTAAGTTAACTGTCAAGGTAATTAGGTCAATGTAACTAGGTCTCGGTAATGAGATCAAGGTAATTGGGTCAATGTAATTAGGTCAGAATAATTAGGTCAAGTTCCTGGGTATCGAGAGAAATGTCTACATTTCAATGTGTACGGGAGGGGCGCATTGGATAGCACGCTGGCATCTAATCTTGTAAATGAATTGTATTGGGTACAATATGTTCGTTGCCTTGCAGCCGGAGGGCTGCATGTTCGAATCCACCTCAAGTCGCCGTGTAGGGACCTTGGGCAAGTTCTTCACTCGCAATTGCTCAGCGCTTCGAATTGATGCCTGCAATGTCGCCTTTGCCAGCTTGCCACAACGCAATATCATTCGGCTTCAGGCGGTCATCAATGCTACTGCTCGCCTAGTCCTGCGATTAAATAAGTTCGACCATAATTCTACCGCGATCCGAGACTAACTTCAGTGGCTTGGAATAAGCGAGCGCATCAAGTTCAAACTTTGCACCATAATGCACAAAGTGTCTGAACAACCGCGCACTACTCTACCTCGTGGACAGCATCAGATCGCTGGCAGACTGTCCTGGTAGGTCACGTCTATGGTCGTCCAAGACCGCCGACCTGCAACCAAAATTAATGCGAGTAATCGTGCCACCATCCCACGCGTTTGGAACAGTCGTCCAGCATCAGCTCAAGAAATAAAAACTCAGTCTGCTTTTAGAAAACAGTTGAAGCTGCACCAGTCCTTCTTCCGGGCTGTTGGCATTTATGCTAAACTTTGACAATAATATAATTAGGCTATGCGTGTAAAGCATCCTAGCTACCGACGATGTTATATAAATTGTCTTGATTACAATGGTAAAGGCCTGAATCTGGGCCTTCTTGGGGGTGGGGGGCTTGAGCCCCCATGCCCCTGATAAACTCCGCCCATGACAACTTCCCCAGCCTGATTCCCATCCTCCTCTTTCATTTATACTCTCCTATTTCAATGTAGCTACACCAGCCTAACCAAATCATTAACTCATTTTGCGACTCTGCTTACAGTACAAGAACTGAGTGGAAGTAAAAAATTTCGCCCACTCGAAGCTGTAAACCAGTGTACGTGTGATGAGTCCTTCATAGTTTCTTCCGCAAGTTGCCGTAGCGTTATCTCGCTAAAATCACTTGACATGTGTACGAACGCTGCAAGATTCTGGAATAATTTCAATTAATTTGCCTTCTTTTCAGTTCTTAAAAACTTGACAGTATGCTATTTGATATTTAATGACACTGGTTTGCAAAGTGTAGCTACAAACTCCAAGCACAAAACTTGCATTAAAACTAGGGCTGTTGATTTAATCGCGTTAACGCGTGCGATTAACGCGTTAAAAAAAATTGCGATTAAAAATTTTAACGCATTAATCGAATGCGTTAATTAGATCTGATTGAAATGGAATCAGAGGCAGAAAAACTCGTTTTAAACGGAAGGCTCATACTTAAAGCTAGTGATACATTATTTGGCAAATATTCCAAAAAAGAATTTGAGTATTATCGTAGCAATTCTTTGCTCAATTGTCGCCTGCATGCGAACCAAAACATGTGCTAAACGCTAACGATGAGTCGTCGACATCGGTCGCATCGCATCGGCCAGTAAGGTTTTTTCCTTTTTCCTCACTCCGTCAGACTACGTTGGTTGAACTCCATGAGATGGCAAGACCAATGGATTTTAGGTTTCAATTGATAAATGCTTACAGAAGGACAACTGAGACGAGGTTTGGCAAGAACCGCAACCTCTTGTGAAAAATTGTGATTATAAATGATGAGGTTCAACAGCAGACCTTCTATTGTTAATTAATAAGAGCATCCCTTGAACCGACCGGGGTAAATAAACTGGTCTGATAATACTATAGAAAGGATAACGCTGAATAAATAATTCATCTTGAAAGTCAGAAAACGGTTGTCTAATTTCACACTTAGGCCCATGTCATGTTAATTAAAGGTGGCTCAAATGAAAAAAATTAACGGATTTTGAGCAGTTGACTCACTGATGATTTGAACAGTGTTTCAATTCTGTCCGTCATACAAAACTGTTCAAAAAACTAAATGCCGAAATTCAATACGCCTAAGCCAAAGACTATTAAATGTGTTTGCAATAGAAACAATGCATTCAGTCATTAAAATTTTATGCTTCATGGCTCATTAGAAAATAGTAAGATCAATATATTTGAGGGAAATGCATTGCGATTAATTTGGCGTTAATTGCGATTAAAAAAATTAATCGCGCGATTAATTTCGATTAAAAATTTTAATCGAACAACAGCCCTAATTAAAACTACTATAGGCTTCTCTAACTGTTTTTTTAGACTGGCCAATTATTCCAAATCGGATGACAATGAAATATAAAATTATTTTATAGCTGCACAAAAGTGATTTTACAACAGCACAAATCCATTTAGAACTGCACATTTTGTGTAGAACTGCACGTTAAAAAAGCCCTGCACAGCAGTGTCGCCCATGCTGAATTTCCAACATCACTTGCGATCGTTTTTTGATTGTGTGAAGAAATCGTTTTTATTTCCACTGCTTTCTACATAATAATTTTTAAAGTCGTTTTCACAAAATCCACCATAGAACATTCGGGTATCAGCAGTTCAGAGACTTTTATGACATCATAGTCGTGGCGCGAAAAACTTTATGCACCAAAGTTGTCATTGTTAATTCTGTTCGTTATAACTTAATGCGAAATGTTGCTCAAAGTCATTTTTGACTTAGTACAGACCCAGTAGATATACGTTTGAACCGCTCAAAATGAGATATTTACAAAATATCAAACGCATGATTTAAAGGTGTTCAATCAGGCATCAAAATCGTATCAATATTCAGGGCTATTACCGATATGAAAGGCGTCTACATTTATGGCTCTCATCATAAAAAGAAGAAACGCCTCATCATTATCGTCGTCGTTGTCATCAACATATTAATTATTACCATAATTGTCATTGTCGTCGTCGTCGTCATCATCATCATCATCATCATCATCATCATCATCATCATCATCGTCATCATCATCATCGTCATCGTCATCGTTAATTCAAGTATTTATATTGCGCCTCTTCAAGAGACCTACTCAGACCTACTCAGAGGCTCTCTCTACGCCGAAATGATGTTAAGTGTCATAACAACAATAAAAAATCATCAATTTGCAAAATAAGTCACAGTGAGCCGGAAACAGTCATCAGTGGCGATCCCTCGCAGACACGTAGAATCATCCAACGGAATCCCGTCAACAGATTTCAGAAGGTGTTAATGTTCAGAGTCTCTGTTACAGGTTGCGTCAATAGAGCAGAGCGGCGACAGGTGACAGGGCTCGCAAACACGAAACGCTGACAATTTATGGGCAATTTAGATCCAATCACAAGCCCTCACGTGCCGAGTCTGCAGAACACAAAAGCTACTAATAGCACGTTGCAGCTTGCAGCGCTAAAATTAACTACCACGATCCAACTATAGCAAAAGATGCAGCGCGTATGTAAGTAAGTAACAATTATTAGCGATTTCCAAAATCGCTACAATAGCAGACAATGAGTTTCACTTTTGCAACTTGATTTATTTAGCTGCAGGTAAGCTCATTTTCATGATTAAATATATGAAACACATAAGAAAACTTCACAGTTGATTTATACCAGCCTGGAAACCTTGTAAAAGTTTACGGGGGCATTTGTGCCTAGCGTCCCCAAAACGGGGGCGGTAGGAAAAAATGGTAATAAATGGAAAACACAAATTTTAGGCTAAATGGTGTTTGGCACTGATGTTCATTAGGTCGAAATGACACAATTTTCACACTTTCATGAAAAAAACAAAAAGTCAGGAACTAATGGGTTAAAGGAACTTGGGATGGATCCGATTTTACCAGGGTCTATGACAACAGAGGCCGTTACCCTGGACAGAAATTTGCTCGTCATATTACAACACTTAAGAGCAGGGTACCAGACCAGTTCGTTTTGGGTGCCCTGGTTTATATTCTCATTTGCAAACGTTCAGAAGGTGTACAGTACTGGAGCTAAACGTTTTTAATAATTATGCGCCGGAACAAACACATCGCCAGGTATGGCTGATAACACGATTACACGAGTTGATTATCTCGTGCTAAAACAGAATTTGTTCACTGATGTGGTGGAACTTATAAACTATCTGCCAGAAATACGAAGTTTTCGCAAAATAAATCTGCGAATGATGTGTTCAAACGGAAGATTAGGTTTCAGATTAAAAAATTCAGTTACGGCATCTTTACATGGAAGATTGGAGTCGATGCAACATCTGACTTTTAAATATCTTGCAAGAAAATGTCTTCCAAGAAAATATTGACTTTTACAGGGGTAATGATAATAAAGACAATGTTGAAGGGCCTTTCCAGGAGAGGTCATACGCCACGCAAACCATTGCTCAAACGTTGACTCCACGCTCAATGTAACTTGCATCAACGTGTTATTTAGAAGAGAGAGATAATAGAAAAGTGTGTGAAATCCAAGCAAAGCCTGTACGTCTGTATCAAAATAAGAGTCAAGAGGCGGTACTAGCAAAATATTAACCAACGAAGATTCTTTCAAATCGCTTTGCAGATCAGACTCAAGTAGAATTAGATCGCACAAATGTTTCACGTCGTCGTATTGGCGACACTTGTATAGATACAAAGCACGATAGCACTCAGCGGTGTTACACTGGATGCCAAAGTCTTTTCGGATTGTATTGTAAAATGCTGTCATATATCCCACGGAATATTCCATAAGAACATCAATTACTCTATCTTTAAGATTCGCAGGGTTCACAACTGTAGACTCGCTTTCTGCAAATGAATCAGGTCTACAATATACGTTTTGCCAGGCAGTATTAAAATGACGACACGGCTTCATCACTGCAATATACTTCGACTTTCTCAAAGCCTTCAGATACTCGTCCATAGGAAAAACTGAATCTGGCAATTTTTGATTCAAGTCTAAATGTTTGGATATTCGTTCGGCAGATAATGCAATTAAATAATTTCCAAAGACTTCTGACGAAAGTCGCAGATCAAGATAAAACCGTCTGTCAATGTAACACAGACCATTGTCAGTTACCTTCTTGAGAAGTAAACACAATCCAACGATTCTTGTGATATCGTCAATAAACAGCAAACATCCTGCATTCAACGTTTCTTTGTCCTCGTTTGAATTCTGATCAACATGAATTGCGAAACAAAAGCGTATTGCAAGTTCGTATTCTGATGTTGCAAAGTGAAGAGCAGCCAGATACGCCAAAGCTGCAGAAGCAATGCCGCTCGATGTAGAACCTACTTCGTATTCTAAAGCTTTTCTAAGGTATTCCTTTGATACGAGAGACAGAAGTTTATATTCAGCACGGCTGTTTGAGCCAATTAAATTTTGCAGGAGATCTTGAGCTCGCAGTAATTGAAACAGGCCACTTTGTGCTGTAAGCTTATACGGTTTCGGAAAGTTGTGATACTGAGACCTTATAATGTTAGGCTGAATCGATATTGCCTTTACAAATTCAACAAAGAGACTACTACCCAGTGAAATCTCATCGAATTGTAAACCATATTCAATATGTAAAATTAGCGAAAGCTTGTCATAGTACGTGAAACATGAAACTTTCTGTATAGTTGGAAGTTCTCCCATTAAGTGCTTACTGTTTAATCTTGGATCAATACATCTTGTATAATGTCACTTGTTAAGCTCAAGCGCAGTCCTGAACTTGTCCCCTTTCCTATCGTGAGACGACTGGTTTCATAAGAAGTTGCTAATGTGCAAGCAAATAATGACTCTAATGATCTTGATTCATTACTTTTCCACAATTCAAAGAGAGGCATTATGCAATCTGCAAAATGTGGCTTTACGTCCATTGTGCTCACTGTATTGAGTTGTACATCTGCAGTGATTGGCTGTATATAATTATTTATGAACCAACGACCAAGAATTCCAGAGTTGTGGAATTCACTTACAGGACGTACAGTCTTGTCAACTATTGTGGAGTTCCACTGCTCATGAAATAAGTTTGCTTCAGGAATAAAGTAGTTCGGACAGCATCTCCTATGCAGCCAATCTGAAAGCTTTAGTAACAACTTAGAGCAGATTTCTATGACAGAAGAGGAATTCCACCATTCAGGAGACACCTCTTCACAAGTCCATAACATTAGGGTCTTTAGATGATACATACAGAGAACCTCGTCTTCCTTTGGACAATCCTTTTGTATCAATACTCTCTTTGCAAAGAATCTCAACAAATGATATACAATCTGTTGAATTTGAGTCCAACTCCGAAGTAATGTTAATTCCGCCAATGAGAATGAAAATCTCCACTGTAGTTTATCGTCTCTGCAAGAAAAATGCTGAGCGTAGACCACATGACAACCATTTTGTACAACTTCCGCGATTGTCTCACTGGTTGGCCATCCACTATTCCTAGGTCGTTCATACCAACCACGGGCTTCTTTAGGCCATTGTGGGCACCACACGCATTTGACAATGTCACTAGCGAAACCATGAGGAAAAGTGTGCTTAACTGCTGGACCACTGATGCTCTTGTCACCTTTATCGAAATTGGTATTGGACAATTCATCTGAAAGAACTTGCATATCGAAATTCGTGAATCCATTTCTTTCATTTTTATGGTGAAATTCGTACTTTTTGCATTTCCAATTGTAGTGCATATCCCCGAAACCTCGTAGCCGAGCAAAACCTGGATAACTTTCGTATGCTTCAATCTTGTAGCAATCTATCGTATCGGCCAGGCCACTCAGGTCACTTGGTAACACTGGAAAGTCGCCACTGAATGAAAGTTCATCCGTCTCGGCAGTGGCGGCGCCAGGGGGGGGGCTGGAGGGGGCTAAGCCCCCCCTAAATGCGGCTCAGCCCCCCCAAAGCAAAATGCGGAAAATGTCTATAACGGCTAATTTCGTAATAAGAAAACTAGACAATCATCAACGGCATCGAAATCTATTTCTTAAGCCTCAGCCTATGAAAACGGGTGACAAGTTTGCACCCTTACCTTTTGACCATACAACCGGACAGGGTTGTCGAAATTGTCGAAGAAACATCATGGCTCTTAGACACCTCGTTTCAGATTGAAACCGTTTTATAAGTATTAGACGTATAGAAATATCGAAGTTGCCTAGTCCTTCAAAAAGTGGTGCAAAGCTGTATTTTCTCTTGATTTTTCTCCCTCCTGCAATCAACTATATAATCCCAGCGTAGATGCTTGCGCCATTGGCGTCGTCAGAGGGCTGGGGGTTATAACCTCTCAATGCGGCTCAGCCCCCAAAGCAAAAAGCACAAAATATCCATTACGGCTTATTTCGTAAAAAGAAAGCTAGACAATGGTCAATACCATCGAAATCAACTATATATACAATATTATATATATATTAAGTTGCATAGGTCATTTAATTCGTTGCATAGCAAATGCTACAAATTTAGTGAACCAGTTTTGTTGCATTTAGTAGCTGCCTACTGTAAACCGTTTCTTCTTTATGGAATGGAAGCTGTCAGCCTTCCCAAAAGTGACCTGAACTATTTAGAGTACACTTACAGCTCTGCAGTATGTAAAATTTTTAAAGTCTCCCATAGTAGTGTTGCATCTGTACTGCACATCATGCATGAAAATAATATTACAGACTGCTGGTTATCCAGAATATTGCGTTTTATCCAGAAATGCCTTTGACACAACAATGTAGTTGTCAGATTTGCGTCATGTTTCTCTTACACACCTCAAATGTGCGCGCTCTTGTTATATTCGGTATAAAAATTATTATATTCTTGTTGTGTATACAACCACTGTCTTGGAATGTAGGCCTACGTATGATATAATTATAATGGTCAACAAAAAAGTCCTACTGCTATTAGCATATACATGTAATACATTTGTGTTCAGATAATTATATGTATGTATATATATATATATATATATATATATATATATATATATATATATATTTATACATAAAATAATTGTGTGCAAATATCTAAGCATGCATATTTTTGTATTAAGGAAACTTAAACTGTTTTCTGTCATTAGTAATATGCAGGCAGATAATTATCATAGTGTCCTGTGAATGCTGTTGGACACCTTTATTGTGATTTATTTTTTATTTGTGATTATTTTAATTCAATGTCAAGGGTAACGGTCTCTGTTGTCATAGACCCTGGTCAAATCGGATCCATTAATTATTGTGATTACTTTTTTATTGTAAAATTTCTGAGTATTATTACTGTGTTGGACATCTTTATTGTGATAACTTGGAACTCGAGTCCGTGTCCATGGCCGACTTTTTATACGATAATAGGGAATTGCACACCATTTTTTTGTAAAATGTATGAATATTAATGCTGTGTTGGACACCTTTTATTGTGACAACTTGGATCACGAGTCTGCGTCTATGGTTGGTTTTTTAAACGATTATACTGAAATGCACACCATTGTATTGTGGAATTTCTGAATACTAATGCGCTGTTGGACACCTTTATTGTGATTTATTTTTATTTGTGATTATTTCAATTTAATGTCCAGGGTAACGGCCACTGTTGTCATAAACACTGGTCAAATCGGATTCATCCATTATTGTGATTAATTTTTTTTTGGAAAAATTTCTGAGTAATAATACTGTGTTGGACACCTTTAGTGTGATAACTTGGAACTCGAGTCCGTGTCCATGGCCGACTTTTAATACGATAATACTGAATTACACACCATTTTATTGTAAAATGTATGAATATTAATACTGTGTTGGACACCTTTATTGTGATAACTTGGAACTCGAATGCAACACTACCATGGTCGACTTTTTATACGATAATACTTAATTGCACACCATTTATTGTAAAATTTCTGAATATTAATGCTGTGTTGGACACCTTTTTTTGTGACAACTTGGATCACGAGTCTGCGTCTATGGTTGACTTTTTATACGATAATACTTAATTGCACACCATTTTATTGTAAAATGTATGAATATTAATGCTGTGTTGGACACCTTTTATTGTGAAAACTTGGATCTCGAGTCTGTGTCCATGGCTGACTTTTATACGATTATACTGAATTGCACACCATTATATTGTTGAATTTCTGAACATTAATTCGGTGTTGGACACCTCTTATTGTGATAAATTAGAACTCTAGTCAACGTGGTTTTTGAGTGCTTGCATATCGGTATGTCAAAGACAATAGGGACTTTACATTACCTCACTGTCTTAACCACATAGCTACTCGGGCTGAGGACCTCCCATTCTCTTTTGCCACCTTGATGGACACCTTTGCTTATGATAATTCGGAACTTAATCTAGGATTGCGGCCGGATACACAAAAAATCAAAAACTTCAACAATTGCTGCTGACTTCGTTTAAATAACCCACTCAATCTCCAACTACATCTTGCGATGTGGAGCGCGTTTGTGCCAGTGCACAATTTTGTTTAAAACCCTTATATCATAAACAAAGGTGTCCAATTAAGGTGGCAAAAGAGAATGGGAAGTCCTCAAACGCGTCCGCGTAAAGTCTATGCCGTGCCCGCACTGTACCATACCCCGAAATTTCAGTCATCTGAGCTGAGTTGGTGACCGAGCTGAGCAAGGGCGATACAGTATATACAGTGCGTGTGCACACAGCAGCCCGAGTAGCTATGTGGTGCAGACAGTGAGGCAACGTAAAGTCCCTATTGTCTTTGACATACCGATATGCAAGCACTCAAAAACCACGTTGACTAGAGTTCTAAGTTATCACAATAAGAGGTGTCCAACACCGAATTAATATTCAGAAATTCTACAATACAATGGTGTGCAATTCAGTATAATCGTATAAAAAGTCAACCTTGGACACAGACTCGAGATCCAAGTTTTCACAATAAAAGGTGTCCAACACACCATTAATATTCAGAAATTTTCCAATAAAATGTTGTGCAATTAAGTATCATCGTATGAAAAGTCGACCATGGACACGGACTCGAGTTCCAAGTTACCACAATAAAGGTGTCCAACACATTATTAATATTCATATGTTTTACAATAAAATGGTGTGTAATTCAGTATTATCGTATAAAAAGTAGGCCATGGACACGGACTCGAGTTCCAAATTATCACAATAAAGGTGTCCAACACAGTATTATTACTCAGAAATTTTACAATAAAAAAGTAATCACAATAATGGATGGATCCGATTTGACCAGGGTCTATGAAAACAGTGGCCATTACCCTGGACATTCAATTGAAATAATAACAAATAAAAATAAATCACAATAAAGGTGTCCAACTGCGCATTAATATTCATAAATTCCACAATACAATGGTGTGCATTTCCGTATTATCGTATAAAAAGTCAACCATAGACGCAGACTCGAGTTCCAAGTTATCACAATAAAGGTGTCCAACACAGTATTTATATTCATATATGTTACAATAAAATGGTGTGCGTTTAAGTATTATCGTATAAAAAGTCGACCATGGACACGGACTCGAGTTCCAAGTTATCACAAAAAAGGTGTCCAAAACAGTATTAATACTCAGAAATTTTACAATAAAAAAGTAATCACAATAAAGGATGGATCCGATTTGACCAGGGTCTATGACAACAGAGACCGTTACCCTGGACATTCAATTAAAATAACCACAAATAAAAATAAATCACAATAAAGGTGTCCAACAGCATTCACAGAACACTATTATAATTATCAGAATGCATATTACTAATGACAGAAAAAATTTAAGTTTCCTTAATAAAAAATATGCATGCTTAGATATATGCACACAATTATTTTATATATATATATATATATGTATATAATTATATATTCATATAATTATCTGAACACAAATGTTTTACATGCATATGCTAATAGCACTAGGACTTTTAAGTTGACCATTATATAAAACATGGGCCTACATTCCCAGACAGTGGTGGTATACACAACAAGAATATAATAATTATTATACCGAAAATAACAAGAGCGCTCACATTTGAGGTGTGTAAGAGAAACATGACGCAAATCTGACAACTACATTGTTGTGTCAAAGGCATTTCTGGATAAAACGCAATATTCTGGATAACCAGCAGTCTGTAATATTATTTTCATGCATGATGTGCAGTACAGATGCACCACTAACTATGGGAGACTTTAAAAAATTTACATACTGCAGAGCTGTAAGTGTACTCTGAATAGTTCAGCTCACTTTTGGTTGGGCTGACAGCTTCCATTCCATAAAGAAGAAACGGTTTACAGTAGGCAGCTACTAAATGCAACAAAACTGGTTCACTATATTTGTAGCATTTGCTATGCAACGAATTAAATGACCTTAACAACTTAACATATATGTAATATTGTATATATATATATATATATATATATATATATATATATATATATATATATAGTTGATTTCGATGCCATTGACCATTGTCTAGCTTTCTTATTACGAAATAAGACGTAATGGATATTTTCTGCTTTTTGCTTTGGGGGGCTGAACCGCATTTAGAGGTTATAACGCCTAGGCCTCTGACGACGCCACTGGTGCAAGCATCTACGCTGTGATTATATAGTTGATTGCAGGAGGGAGAAAATCCTGAACATTCTTTTGTGACGATGATTAATTTTGTGAAATATGCGAAAAATCAAGAGAAAATACAGCTTTGCACCTCTTTTTGAAGGATTAGGCAATTTCGATATTTCTATACGTCTAATAGGCCTACCTATAAAACTGTTTCAATCTGAAACGAGGTGTCTAAGAGCCATGATGTATCTTCGACAATTTCGACAACCCTGTCCGGTTGTATGGTCAAAAGGTAAGGGTGCAAACTTGTCACCCGTTTTCATAGACTGAGGACAAGAAATGAAGTCGCTAACTTCATTCTCAAATAGATTTCGATGCCGTTGATGATGGTCTAGTTTTTCTTATTACGAAATTAGCCGTTATAGACATTTTCCGCATTTTGCTTTGGGGGGGCTGAGCGGCATTTAGGGGGGCTTAGCCCCCTCCAGCCCCCCCCCTGGCGCCGCCACTGGTCTCAGGCAGTACCATGCCGATGTCTATAAAGTCAAATTTGTCGAAAAAGCAAATAATATATCGTGCGAATCATTCAAATCCATCCTTTCGTCCATCCGTTCGTTCGGCCCTTCTATAATGCGCCGCATAATCAGCTTCCTGCTCTGTGAGTCTGAATACAAGACTCACAATCCTATGCCGAGGTGGAGAATCTGAAGTCGACGAAGAAGCTTTTGTAAAACGATTTTCACGATGATTATCCTTCGTATACATTTTTATCCAAGCTTAAGATTTGTTTTCCCATGGTGCATGGTGTGTTTGGACGTTCGCAATAATTTACAAGTATTTCGAACGACATCAATATCTATGGAGTTTATTTGAAGGTAATTGCTGTTTAATGACGCCATTATTTGATCATCCGAATTTCTTGATCGACGTAAGCTTCTACTCTGATCATTTCTGATGGCGACACTCACCATCGAAACAAACTGTTAAAGCGCCTTAGCAAAATAATGTCATGGAGCGTAAGCCCTTTACGTTATCAAAAGAACTTTGGCCCGTCCGAGCATCCTCGTGTTGATTAAACAACTCTATATAGTATGGTTCAGAAATTATACATTCCTTGCTAATCCTTTCACAAATAACTTGTCTGCTTCACAGAGCATAAAGAAAACATATAAAACGGAAGACATGACATTGTGTGATGAGTCACTACGCAATGAATAAAGATAACTAGCTAAAATATTGAGGACACGAATACATTGGCTCATAGGATATTACTGTAAAAGGTTACTTAGCGAGCTTCGTTTTTACATAGCGTTGTAATGCAAAAAAACAACGACTACGACTTAGCTTAGTCGCCACCATCTACCGATGACTGAGACATAAACTATGATCTTGAATGGGTGCTATATAAATTCATAAATTCATGCGACTAAATATAATTATAATTATGTGGTAGGGTACTCTCTCCTCATAAAGTCACAACATGCAATAGTCGAGGCAGATTACTACTTCTCGAGTTGAATCACGTAAATTATATATATGTTTGTTGAAAGGCTTTTAAAGGTATCTAAGGACATCAGTCTAAGTTTGATAGACTTTACATACCAATATTATAATCGAAGAGATGCCATGTAAATGAACGAATGAAAGAACGAACGAATCATCATTTCCTTCAAACGTGGCGTTTAATATTTTAATTATTTAATAAATTATTTTATATTATTATCTCGATTCTTAGACAGGATTTTCTAAGATCGGAAAGCAACTCTTGGGTATCCATGAATAGATAGGCTAGATTGAGGATCTCGGTGGTTCCTCAATTGGGGGAAAATTCAGAGTTCTTGAAACCGGTTCTAAAACAACTCAGCCGTATTGTCATCACCAAAAGGCTACCTCCCAATGCAGATTCATCACCAGTCAGCTTACTGTGAAGGCTATTCCACTCAGACTGCCATTGTCTCTGCACTGAACATAACATCTTCTCATCTATCGACAATGGGAAAGCCTGCCTCTTAGTATTCCTTGAACTCAGTGCAGCATTTGACACTTTTGAGTGTTGACCATCAGTTACTTCTTTCAAAATTTGTCAATAACTTCGGTGTCTCTATCGAATATCTTCAGTTTAACGAAGCTGTGTACTAAATGCAAGCTCCTTAGAGTCATCATCTTCAATG
Organism: Lumbricus terrestris; assembly: GCA_949752735.1. Classification (NCBI taxonomy): domain Eukaryota; kingdom Metazoa; phylum Annelida; class Clitellata; order Crassiclitellata; family Lumbricidae; genus Lumbricus; species Lumbricus terrestris. Next base: position 17,613,796 of record OX457049.1, read on the forward strand.
CAGACTGTGAAACAATCCCGCAGTTCATCGATAGCATTAATAACCTATGTCTATCCCTCCTCCTATCTCCAGGTAGTTATTTTGTTATTACACGTGTTTTATTGTAACTACATCAATTACAATCATGCTAACAACATCTCTTGTAAAAGGTAACTTAAATTAATTGCATAATTCTTTACTTATTGCCTCGTCGGTATTGGTTAAAACGGTGTCTTATAAAATATGTCTGCTGCAAGAGTTTTAACAGAAACTCTTGGGATTGAAGCGTCAACTTTGCATTGCCTCAGTAGCCTTTGAAGCAACCGAATTCGGGCAATCTTATTGCACACAAAACGCGATGCTTCTCTTGTTTGAACACCTTTAATTTGTACGCTTACAAATTTATAAATACTCCATTTTCAGTTTTCAGAATATTTCTAATCGGCTTTAGGATCTCGTGTACATAATTATGGTCACTGTTATTGTGTTTAAAATTTCAGATTGATCCTAAAAGGTTTTACCGAGTTATGACACTTTATCGTGTGTTCTACTTTATCGGAGAAAGTGTATATTCATAGTATTAGCTTTTGCATACCTGAAAAATGAATACTTGCTCCACCATAAATAAAGCGTTCACCTTACATACACATAATTATCTTTCTTGTTTATCGCTTCGATCAAGATCTTTTCTTCATGACTGTACACTCAGACAACTTCGATGCCGAACTCTCTTCGGCGTTTTAGACAGCCAACATTCATTAATTTTCCATGAAATAAATAAGTTTTCGCAGCATTTTCAATTGAACTAAGACCATAGCCATTATTATTATAATATAGCACATCGACGACTCCATCACTCTTCCTACTCAAGCGGTGTCAAAACGAACGAGAAGGACGATAATAATCTTCGACTTCGCACGATGTCAAACAGAAACTATTGCTAGTCAACAGCTATGAGACGCTGTTTAATGGAAAATACATAATTTTCGTTTATTTAACAACACGTTGACAGACCGCAATCTCTTAGAGTGTACAATTATGCAGTTGTATTAATCAGCATCATTCTAAAATACTAGCAGAACGGACAGCATCCAATGCATTACAACGGCGCTAATAGCAGCTTACAAAGCACGCCCATCCTACGGCGGATTCAGGAATCGAATACATCTGCTTTGATTTCCACGAAGATCAGAGGCCCATTGAATCTGAAATCACTGTAACTCAAAATGACTTCATTACACACCTCAAAAATTAATTTATTTGACTCTATAAGTAAGGTTTTGTCGCCAGGAACATTCAAATTGGCTCTTCTAGCTAATCATATAAAGCAAGTTTCGCCGTTAAGCACAAGAAGTAAAAAAGCACAAGAAACATCATTCTGCATCTCTCTCCGTTGATATTGCCTTCTTCTTCTTCTTCTTCTTCTTCTTCTTCTTCTTCTTCTTCTTCTTCTTCTTCTTCTTCTTCTTCTTCTTCTTCTTCTTCTTCTTCTTCTTCTTCTTCTTCTTCTTCTTCTTCTTCTTCTTCTTCTTCTTCTTCTTCTTCTTCTTCTTCTTCTTCTTCTTCTTCTTCTTCTTCTTCTTCTTCTTCTTCTTCTTCTTCTTCTTCTTCTTCTTCTTCTTCTTCTTCTTCTTCTTCTTCTTCTTCTTCTTCTTCTTCTTCTTCTTCTTCTTCTTCTTCTTCTTCTTCTTCTTCTTCTTCTTCTTCTTCTTCTTCTTCTTCTTCTTCTTCTTCTTCTTCTTCTTCTTCTTCTTCTTCTTCTTCTTCTTCTTCTTCTTCTTCTTCTTCTTCTTCTTCTTCTTCTTCTTCTTCTTCTTCTTCTTCTTCTTCTTCTTCTTCTTCTTCTTCTTCTTCTTCTTCTTCTTCTTCTTCTTCTTCTTCTTCTTCTTCTTCTTCTTCTTCTTCTTCATGGGCTGACAGCCCGTAGGAGTCCACTGCACACTTGACAACTCTCTTCCATGATTCTCTGTCTCGTGCTCGGTGTGTCAGCTCCTGCGCATTCATCCCACACCACTCTTCTATGTCCTGCAACCATTCTCTGCATGGTCTTCCCCTTCTCCCCACTCTCTCCATGATTCCCGCCATTATGCTCTTTATCTTTCTATCATCGCTCATTCTTTGAATGTGTCCGAATAGTTTAAGTTTCCTTTTCATTATGGCTTCTACCATATCTGATTTGCTGTTGAGTACCCATACTCTACACGTAGCGAAATGGCCACACATTTTTATTACTTATGTTATAAATACAACTTTATGAAGCGCAGACTATCTAATGAACTCGTACTTTATGCATTACAATGATACGCGCTCTGCCGACCGGGACGCATTCTTAATTAATGTAATTGGATGGATGGACAAACACTACATGTATATTCATAATATTAGCTTTTACATACCTGAAAAACGAATACTTGCTCCATCATAAATAGTGCACACCTCAACAATTGTTTTATCTGATGCTATAAGTAAAGCTTTGTCGCCAATTAATCACATGCGGCAAGTTTAGTTGTTTAGCATAAGTAGCAAAAAAACTCAAGGAAGTTATCATTCCGCATCTGTCTCCGTAATCTAGTGCATGTGCCAGTGCGCCACCTGGAGAAAGGAAGAGGGCGACGCTAAACATATTTGCTATGACTAGAAAGTGGCAAAAGGAGAGGATGCGAGGAAGAGAAGAATAAGAAAAATATATATAATCTTCGTTTATTTAACAATCCGGATGACAGACCGCAATTTAAATCACCTTGTCACCTTGTGCCATCCGTTCGAGTAACTCTAGCGACCGCCATGACCAGCCTTCTCCACTCCGTTCTGTTCTGCGTTCCATCACTCAGTTGTTCAAGATTCATCCCTGTCCTCCTGTGTACATCCTCCATCCATCTGATCCTCGGCCGTCCTCTTTTTCTTGTATCCTCTCCACATGCCAGCATCATTGCCTTCTCCAGTCCGCATCACGTGACCGAAATACAAATTAAACTGATACTAGTTTAGGTTTTAATTACATGCTCGGAACAGCATCTGATAAATGGATGGATCCAGGGTTTAACCCAAGCTCATGAGAACAGAGACGATTGCCGTCGACAATGATTAGTTACGCGAATACATGTGGTTGATGATATTTAGAGTCAAGTCATTAAATTTGACTCGCTGCTTAGCCCTCAGATTACCATATTTTTTTATACACTGAGTACCAGTGGGGTCAAAAATGACCCCAACACAATTTTTTTTAATAAATTCCTTGTTTTCGCATTTTTATTAATTGCCAAAAAACAAAAAGTAGTAAAGCAATTGGAACATGTTTAGGCTGTTGAAATGAATTAAATTTTTCATAGTTATAGGTATATTTTAATGTTCAACGTGTTCGAGTGTTCAATGTTCAAAACTAAAATAGAGAATATCCGGTCATTGCAGTTACAGTTTACAGTTGTGGTGTTTTGTCTGGAACAAAGATAAATATGTATATAAATTATTATCTAACACAGATTTTCTTCAGATAATACTATAGAAAGGATTTATAAATTATAATAATGAATTATTTAAAAGGATACCATTGAAAGTATTAAAAAAGCTATTGGGGTAAAAAAATGACCCCACTGGTACTCAATGCTATAAAAGATTGCCAGCGCCCTCTGGTGATAAACAAGGGAAATATTAATTGATATTTCGATAGAGACTATGTACATCTTGAAAGTCACAAATATTAAATAAATTTGCACGAACAGATTTTGCGCAGTGTACAGTCAAATTAGGGTTGGGGTCATTTTTTGACCCACTGGTACTCGCAGGGTTAATGACTTCGTTCGTTAGTCTCGCTAAGACCATAATAAATTATGGAGACAGCTTTCCAATCAGAGACAAGTCGAATCACCTAAAGAGTCAATTATTCCCCGCGGAAGGAACGCAGGCCAATTGGTTGGGGAATGGGGAAAAAGAAGCGGCATCTCGTTGACAGGCCAAATTCCAAAGCACAAACAATTATAAAAAAAAAACTGGACAAAGAATAAGGCGACTGAATCAACGACCCATGCAACAACATTACTACCAGATTTAACCCTCGGAGGCTAACCTATAAAATAATCACATATTGGACAACCTGGGGTAAATTTTTCACCCCACACCATTTGAGACTTACGATATAAAATTAGACCATGTTTGATCAAAAATGACACTTAATTCAAGTTCAGCATGGAACTGACAAACTATGAAACCTAACTAAGTTAAAATATTAGCATAATCATCGAGTCTACGATCATCTATACACAAGTAACGCTTTGTTGCATGCTTTCCACATACAAAGTTGCAGTACATAGGCTCGGTCTATGACACCAACGATTTCAGCATTATCTAGCTCCGAGACATCATTACAATCAACAAATTCTTCATTATCATCATCATTATCATCATTTTCAATACATTGATATCAATTCTGATATCAATTTAGCGACACTGGCTGCAGATAACCGCCGAAACATTTTCAACACGAATAAATTATTACTAACAATGGCCATTGTATGACGTCAGTCACGTGACCATGCATTCAATTTAAAAATATATAAAAATGTGAAATTAAGCAAAAATCATCTATGAACAGATACACAAAAGCGCAAGGCAAAATTTAAAAGCAGTAAAAAAATTCAGGGCAAATACTGACAGTGGGGTGAAAAAAACACCCCAGGTTAGCCTACGAGGGTTAAATCTGAATCTCAAGTATGAAACCAGAACCGACCGATTACAATAAACACCCTTTAAAAAGATATTATCTTCCTACAAATACGAAGACTTTCTACACAAATCTATTCAGACATACGTCGTCGACTATTAATAATACCGATTGCAACTCAGAAAAGGTGTTTAAAAATTATTGACAACTTTTGCTCCATTTACGACATTTACTTATTCTCTTCGATAAATTAGACAAATTTGGGTGATCCTATACCGCACCCAGTCACACGTCAAAGCACATTAGAAATGAACAACCACAGAAATAAAGTGAACAAACCATCAGTCGACACTAACTGTCATTTCCCGATTCAGTGCCTTCCGTCAACTTCCTCAGAGCGTGAAGAATGTAAACAAGAATGAATCTGAATGATGAAACAAGTGTGACAGAGACATGAGTTTTAAATCTATGAAAACATTCTGTGAAATTGCTGTTGTTTCACGACGCATGCATGTTTTTGTAACTCATGACATGATGTCAAACAAATTTTCTCGAGGGAAATGACCTCTATTGTCATAGGCCTTCGTCAAATCTGGATCCATCCATCCAGGTTACTCCACGGGCCCTTTCTCAAGATTAGTTACAACACGATGTTTTGCACATCTCAAAAACTAATAACGAAATTTAATAAATTCAGCATAAGCCACAACTAAGCCAGTGGTCAATTTTTTACAGTGTCGTCATTCATTTAAGGAACGGAAAGAAATCTTAAGAAAGAATCACGACGCCTCTATTCGTTCATTCGTTCATTCATTCCGATAATTAATATAGCGCATCTACAAGAAACCTACTCAGAGGCGCTCTCTGCGTTGGAATGTTTGATGTTAATTGTCATTAAGAACAAATATATTGCATCAGTTAGCAAACAATGTACAGTAAGCTGGAAGAGTCATCATTGGCAGGCACACACACACACACACACACACACACACACACACACACACACACACACACACACACACACACACACACACACACACACACACACAGGTGGAACCAACCAACGGATTCCGTCGACAGTTGACAGATGGTGTGGACATAATAATTATGTTCAGAACCTCTGGACCACGTTGCGTCGTAAGGTGGAGCGACAACATGATACAGCGTTCGAAGGTGACGACCAGAAGTCTGTCACTGGTGGTTGAAGATGACGCATGTCCGGATAATCGTCAAAGCACACGAAAGTGGGCTGGAAAAGACATTCGTCGCGTCGGTTGGTCGAGGTGTTTCCAGTGGCCCGCGTCGCTCGTCCTCCACCGGTTGTAAAACAAACGGCGGTGTACAGCGGTCTGTATACGGTTGAGGCTTGTCGCCGTGTATCAGAAGGATGTTCCTGGTGCACGGTGACATGATAGCCCAAACGACTTGTGAATGCCTTTTTAACGTCCAAAATCCTTGTCAGAACCGACGAATAACTCCGAAACGCAAATATGGCATCGTAAGACTCCAATATCATTGAAGTTTACTGCAGAAAGGCGGCATTCATAAGTAGATTATCCGCCAGAATGACTCAGAGGTCAGTCAGTCGACCGACATGGCCGATGACATGCGCAGTTGTATGCAATGTCTTACTAATTACTCAGTTTATTCATCATAGTTATTGATGTATTGTGTTAATTTTATCTTTGATACCTGTTCACCATAGTGCTGTTTTGCAGCTGTTTAAATTTCTACAGAATATACTTACTGACCTACTTTTCACAAGTTAATTTCCCAATTGTTCTGAAAAAACACCGGAAACAAAAATGATATCCTTGCGCACCTCACAAACGTTTGCAAGAGACGCTATAAATTAATCTTCATCGCAAAGGTGGTTCAATTCGACTTCAACGGAAAACGAAGGGTTTGTAATGCAAAACATTAGCAAACAGATATTTATAACCTTGAAAATATCAATTATAGAGTTGTTCAAAATATTGATTGAACATTCGGTACACCGGAGGCATAGTTTAATTACATCAACCATTCAATATCATAAATATCATTGTTTTTTTCTTCTTTTTGTAATCCTCTTCACGTTTCTACGTACTTCGTAATGAATGTAATGGTGCCCAAATGAAACCCGTAATAATAAGGCCAGTCCGCTTTTTACTTTTTTTTATTTAGCATAATAATATCATAATATCATATCATAGCACCACAGCTTAATGCTGATGTCATAAGTGAGCTAAATCGCAGATGTAATTTTCTGTTTAATACGTCATCTCTTTGCAAACACCTTAGTCGTTTCTCTGACCTTGGGACTGGTGTTAGAACTGTCAAAGTGTGAACACTGAATATTAGGTAGATGACTTACTTACTTGCTTACTTACTTAATTAATTACACACATACTTACTAACTTACATAGGGTAGCATACATGTGCATGTCATTATTTGCTTCCGATTGTCGATAAGCTTATACGTGTAACTACGAACCTTGACAACTTTAAAACGTCCAATTTGACTCCATTTTTCGTCTGAAATGTTTTGAAAGAACACACTTCTGTAGGTATGATGCATAAGACGGTGATACATAGATCAAGTGCCATACTGCAAAGATATACGTATAGGCCTATGTATAGATATATAGCTATATATAAATAGCAATGGAAATAGCAGCAAAGGTAAAATATGATGCCTTCTGCCTGTCTGTCTGTCTGCCTGACTATTTATCAGTGTGACAGGCCGACTATATCTAACTGACTAACTGTGTGATCGACTGACAAACTGACTGACAGACTTACTTATTGACTGCCTGGCTGACTGACTATCTAACTGATTAACTGGGACCGACTGACAAACTGACTGACTGACTGACCAACTGACTGACTGACTGACTGACTGACAGACTGACTTATTGACTGACTGACTGGCTGACTCACTGACTGACTGACAGACTGGCTTATTGACTGACTAGCTGACTGACTCACTGACTGAAAGACCGGCTGGCTGGCTAGATGACTTACTCATTTTCTTACTTACCTACATGTTACAGAAGATGATCATGACACCCGACAAACTAATGCTAATTTATTAGAGGCAAAGCTTAATAACAAAGGTGATCTGTATCAACCATCAATTATACAGGCTTTGGACTGGCTTCAACACAATCAGGCGTTATTAGGGATGATGTATATTATTTAACATTGCGATTGTTGTAAGGTTAGAATAAAACTGTTCAAATGCAATTAGACAAAAATTATTCTGTTTAGGAGACCGTGGTAATTTGGTCTAATGGTGTCCAGTGACATTCGATAGTAACTGTTGTTAGTTTCATGTAGGCCTACACGTAGATGCAATAACTCAATTACACAAGTTATTGGTGTTGCCACTCCGCTATAATAATTATAGTCTTTGGGCTGTTATCGTTGGCGTCAATTTGAAATACTACAAGTTGATTATTTTCCAAGCATTAAGTTGGGTAATGATGTTATAGGACAACAAGAAAAGGAATGGAGTTCGACATAAATTTTGGTATTTCAGACAAAATGTCAAGGTGTTTCAGAGGTGTCTATCGCGCCAGCTAAAAAAACCAATGTTTACAAATTTATGGTGTCTAATACGATGGAGTGCAAAACACGAAAATTTGAGATTCGATATACATGTAATAGCAATAAAAGTTGTCTAATGTTGTTTAGCTCCGATTAGGAATCCATGCTGTTGTCGGAAGTGCCTCTGCGTTGTAATCTCTAATTGGTGCTTAAGCTGGTGCGCAAACATTCAGTTCGCAAACAATCAGTGAAGAAGTTTCTTTACATACATACGTCAATCAATCAGTCAATCAATCAATCAATCAATCGCAATTTATATAGCGCCCCTTCAAGGTACCTACTCAGAGGCACTCCCGGCCGAGATAGAGCGAAAAACAGTCTTCAACAGTTTGTGAAAATTGAGAAGAGTTAGGGAGGTGTCGCATAGTCAAGGGAAGTCCATTCCAAGTTCTTGGACCAACCATAGAGAATGAACGCCTCTGCATTGTTGTAGAGCGAGTGAAAGGAACCATTAAGTCACCATGGACAGCAGAGCGCAGTGCGCGGCGGCCTACGCAAGTGGAAAGAGGGAGGCAAAGCTCACACAGATAAGAGGGTGCTCACTGCTCAGCATGGCCACACCAAAGATGCAATCCTAAATGAGATGCGTTGCGGGAAAGGAAGTCAGTGCAAGACCCCACGCATATATTGGAATACACGGTCGTACTTGGTGAACCCCCCAATAAGTCGTGCAACTCTTCTACGGGCTATGTTCACGTATGGGCTTTTCGCTGCATCCCCTGACTCTCATCTAGTAACCTAGACAATGCGACGAACATTATTAGGCCTATGTATTTTAGCTTGTCCATTGTCTGCGATTATTCAGATTAAACCTATTATTATTATTTTTTAATATTGACATTAAATCAAGTTGTAAAAAGCGCAACGGTAGAAGATAAAATAGCGGACCGCGGATGGCATGCATGGTTGCATTGTTTGGATAAGCCTGATTTGTAATTTCTGTTAATTTCAGTTAGTACATCATTTCGCAACTTAGCATAATTATGGCATTGCAAGCGCATCATCCTACAGTAGGATACTACAGCTACTAGGCCAACTCACTGGCAGCAAAGTCTTTCATTGTCCAATTGGCCCTACCAACGACCTTCGGCCCTACAATAGTTTTCCGTCTGCAGACAACTCCAGGCGCAGCGCTCTTCTTCTTTTCCGTGCTCTGCCCTTAAAGCAGGTTCGAATGTTTGACGTCTCCATTCATCTCTGTTCTGCGCTTTCATTTTCAGCCTCTGATAATTACCATCTTTCATCATCCAGTCTAACAGTCTTTGTCTTGGTCTGCCTCTCGTTCTTTTCCCCTCCATTTTCTCCTCTATGATTGTTCGTAGCATCGAGTCTCCTCTGAGTGTGTGCCCGATCCATCTTCTTTGTCTTTCTCTAATTGTGTGTATCATCGCTCTCTTCTCTCCGACTCTTCTCAATACCTCCTCATTGCTGATATGATCCCTCCAGCTGATTCTTTCTATCCTTCTCCATAACCACATTTCAAATGCTTCAATTCTCTTGATGTCTTCCATTCGCATAGTCCATGTCTCTGATCCATATAACATCACACTCCATACTAAGGTTTTTATCATTTTCTTTTTCAGCTCCTTATTGATTCCTCTTCTCAGTAGCTCTTTCCTCTTTTCAAATGCATCTTTTCCTAGTACAATCCTTCGTTGTATTTCTCTGTGGCATCTTCCGTAATCGTACTGCCGAGATACGCAAATTCCTTGACTTGTTCTAATTCTTCTCCATCTATGAATATTTTAACTGCCTTCTGCTCTCCTTTGCTTATTCTCATAACCTTTGTTTTCTTTATGTTGATTTTCATTCCGTATTCTTTTGATGTTGTATTCAGCCGGTCCATCATTGTTTGTAACCCTTCCTGACTTTGTGCCATCATTGCTTGATCGTCTGCGAATCTTAATGCCCTGATCCACCTTCCTCCCACTTTTATCCCTTCCTCCAGTTCTTCCAATGCCTCCTTGATTATCTCCGCAGCGCTCTAAAGTAGGCCAAACTATCGATTTATTATAGGCCTTGTAGAATGTAGATCCTGCTTTGTTTGCGCTGAATTCACTGACTACTGGAAGTTCACTGATTGCTTTATAAGCACACGTTCTAAAATTTTAGTAACATTTTGTTTTACCCTTTTAATTAAGCGCATGCCTAAGCGTGACGTTTAACCTCGGGCTACCAAGGGGGGGGGCTGCAAACCACCCCCGTAGGTTTTTACCAAATATTACTCGTTTCGTTTGGAATAAAATTTTGACATTTTAGGTAGAATGGTATAATTTGTGTCTCTTCATATTAAATGACGGGTAAGATATAGCCGATAACCTAGAAGGGGGTGTATCTATCTCCCCCCCCGGTACCTCGGGTGTATACGGTATAACGTTTGAACGGTATGGGGTATCATCACAAATTTTACCTCAAAATGTGTGCAAATGAACCCTCTACAGCTGCCTAAAATGTCAAAAAAGAATCCAAGCGAAACAATAAATATTTGGAAAAAACCTAGGGAGTGGCAACCACCCCCTCCTTGGTAGCCTGAGGGTTAAGTGCTGCAATATGCCGAGCAAATTTATGTCCATCCGGTTTGGTAGGTTATAATATTTAAATCCAGCTATAAAGGATTTATTCGTATCATTTGAACGTTTTTCGACTTATATAGCATGTTAATTCATACTATAAAAGGTGTATTTGACATATTTAATCTGTCTCTCGGTTTACAATTATTATTGTACAAGGATTTATCACGGCGAAGTTATTAATATACACGGGTATTCTTTATTTATTTTCAAGGCCATAATATTGTGTATTCGTCACTATTTTTATTTATCTTTGAACGTTTTTCGACTTATATAGCATGTTAAGTCATACTATAAAAGGTGTATTTGACATATTTAATCTGTCTCTCGGTTTATAATTATTATTGTACAAGGATTTATCACGGCGAAGTTATTAATATACACGGGTATTCTTTATTTATTTTCAAGGCCATTGTGTATTCGTCACTATTTTTATTTATCTTTTTTATATATTTACTTATGTATTTATTAAAACGTTAAAAGTTGTCGTATAAGAACAGGTTCGACATGGCAGTTGCCAGTTGATAAGAGTCAAATACCTCTTTAGCAGCTGACGGTGAGGTGTCCTCGGCGTCAGCGGCGCCCTCAGGCGTACGCACTTACGCAAGTGCGTACAGCAGACGTACGCACTTACGCAAGTGCGTACAGCAGACGTACGCACATACGTAAGTGCGTACAGCGCGATGACCCAAAAGGTATGTTTTTGGGAATTCTAGGTTGATGACTAAAAAAAGTCATCAGTTTTTTCGGCGGATAGAAAAGGTATGTTTTTGGGAAATTCTAGGTTGATGACTTAAAAAAAAAGGTCATGAGTTTTTTCGGCGGATAGAAAAGGTATTTTTTTGGAAAATTCTAGGTTGATGACTAAAAAAAAGGTCATCAGTTTTTTCGGCGGATAGATGAGGTACGTTTTTGGGAAATTCTAGGTTGATGACTAAAAAAAAGGTCATTAGTTTTTTCGGCGGATAGAAAAGGTATGTTTTTGGGGGAAATTCTAGGTTGATGACTAAAAAAAAGGTCATCAGTTTTTTCGGCGGATAGATGAGGTACGTTTTTGGGAAATTCTAGGTTGATGACTAAAAAAAAAGTCATCAGTTTTTTCGGCGACCTAACGAAAATTTTTCCCTGTTCGCCCCTCCATCGAAAATTTCTGTGCGTTCAAGAAAAAAATCCTGCGGGCGCCGCTGCTCGGCGTTGTGGAAGAAAATAGCAGACAAACCTTTTTTATGAGAACAACAATTACTATGTTAACAAACCACCTTATTTTTGATGTACACTGTTCCCGCACGAGGTGTAACGTCTAGAATTTAAAATAAACGAAGGCACAACATCTGAGAAACTGTTCCAATAACTTTCTAAAAAATATAATGACTAAGCGGAATTATACGACTTAACATCTCGCCAATATTTTGCCAATCAAAGGCTATTATATCGAGTATTTTAATGAAAGTCATGTTGAATATTTTATTTAATTATTCATTGAAATATTTTTTGGAAATATTTTTTTAAAGATCATATTGAAAGTCATTCATACAAATTCAGAAAAAAGGGAAAAAATTGAAAACGCCAGAAACTCCTGAACAAGTGAACAGACAAAAGTGAACTGAAAAATTTAATACTTTGAAAACTCTAAAGTCGCCAACAGCTTTTTAAGATGTCGTTAAACCGTTGAATAATAAAAGAAAGGTCATGTTGCACCTACAATTTTTTACACAATAAATTAAAACCGCGCTTCGATATCTAAAGAGTTGTTATGCAAGTCCTCTAAGACTAGACATTTAGGAGGTGACACTAAGCTCAATCTTTACTGCATTGCATAGCATTCATAAATATACACAGCGGATCAAACAACAGAGCACAATAATAAGGGTAAAAAAGCCAGTTTTGGTTCAACCCTTCACCTAACCATTTTTAATCGGCACAATTTTAACTGAAAAAAATATCCAAAACATAAAGAGAAAAATTTGAAATTTATTTTCAAGTGATGACGAAAAATATTTAGAGATTTGACTAAACAGAAACTCATGAAATCTCCAAGATTAGAAAGACAACAGTGGTGGCACTGGTGGCATATAATTATAATAGAGTCAATAATAATAGGATTAAAAGTTTCATCATTAAATAGAGAGAGGAAAATTCCGCGTACTATTTTACAACGCAGAAATCGGATACTTAAAGCGTTGAAGTTGCATAATCGAAAGGTGTCCATGAAACGCTGCGTTATTACAGGAGTATTAACGGCATTTACAAATCTCTAAATTAATAAAGTCGCAACAAGATTAATAAGTCTTCAATTCTGACCGAAATGACACTAACACGTCCTGGCATTATGAATGAATAACTGAATCACACAAATAAGTCAGTTTACATCTAATTGGCAGTGGCAAGTCATTTTCCTCCTATTCTCCAATTCGCCATTTCCCATTATCTCTAAACAAAAAAGGCAGAATTGCAATTAGACGGTTTATTATTGCTTAGCGATGCTTCAACTTGTCAAAGACGATTTGCATAGCCCTCCTTCTTTTAAAGCCTTTGTACTGGCACTTCTATTACAAGCCAGACTCAATGCGCTATAAATAAATTCTTCTTCTATGTATTTCACTGCATCACAATGATAATGTCGCAATTTTCACGGAAGCATGCACAATTGAGTCTATGCTTTATATATAGCAGTACTTTTCATCTTTATTGAGGTGTGTTGTGATATCTTTTCGTTACCGAAGTTTTTCACCAATTGAGGGCTCTGTATTTGGAAACGGCTCCGAAATGTTATTAGATGAGCATAAGATAATTTTATCACAATACTCTGACGTTTAATATCAGCGTTCCTACATGACATCTATTTTTGCCATATTATTTGTAGAGTTCCTTGATTATGTCCGGATAAATAAACTGCATCACAATGTATCGCTCCCATATTTCCCATCTCTCCCATCTATCCTTTCCTAACACCTTCATTTAATCTTTCTTTTCCGCTCTAACTCCAACCCATCTTCCATCCCTTTTCCAATGCTTTATCATTCATTTTGATTCAAAATTGTTCATCAATTTTGAACCTGCTGAGTTCATATATATATATATATATATATATATATATATATATATATATATGATGCAATGTGTCATCTTTCATTTTGTTTCTAAATTGGGACATACTTATAGACATTAGCTGCAATTTATCAAAGGTCCGCAACGAAATTCGACGTCAGGATTGTGTTGTGAAAATTGCAAATGTAAGATAAGATAGGATAAGATAAGATAAGATAAGATACGATATGTATTTTCTTTAATGAAAAATTATACCAATTGCTATCCGATTTTTGATGTACAGACATGGCATAATAAACAAACGTACATCATTTCTATATCCAGTCAATGCAAAAATGTTTTCAAATAGCACAAAATCCTAAGTTAAAAATTCAACCTAATTTAAAAAAAATAAATATAAAAAAGTTTTTTCAATGATCAACAATATATGCTGCACTTTGGTTTATAAGGTATTTCATTAAAATATGATAATGCATTCCCGTCAAAAAGGATTTCATCGTTACGTTGTCCGCCCTGGGGATGATTCGGTCATTTAGTCTTGGCCTCATTGAGTAAGACTGGGTTACCACCATCTCCTGAGTCTTTCTTTGATTGAGTGTCAAGTTGCAGCATTTGGCCCACTCCGTTACATGATCTAGTTCTTCCCTAATCGTGTTGATGGCTGGTTCCAGCAGGTAAGTATCGTCAGCGTATTTTAGTCAAGCAGTTTCGGGGACGTACTGTTTTGAGTTCCGAAATGGCCGTTAGAAAGTTCAAAGGACCCGGACCAGGTCCTTGAACAATGCTAGCGTTGATGTCAGCTGCATACGAGACCAATCCATTGTATTTTGTTACGTGTCTAGGGTTCGTGAGGAAGGTCCGTTAAGACGACTCTGTTGCTAATTGGCGTCCAGCTTAAATTTATATAGCACCGTATATGTGCACTTATGCAACAATGTCGCTTGACAGCAAATGCCACCAAGGGCGGATCCAGGAATTTTCGAAGGGGGGGGCCAAAAAATTTTTGGGCTGGGGTCGGAAATTTTTTCGTTGATCTTTCGCCGAAAAATCTGATGAACTTTTTAGTGGTTTTTGGCCGAAACCAGACTTTAATTTAGCCCACACCTCTGGGAGAATTGAGGTTTTCGGAGGGGTAGATAATTGACCGTCTGAAGACAATCATGAGGCGCGCAGCGCCGATAGTGGTAGGGGAGGGGTGTGGGGAGGGGATATGCCCCTCCCCACCAGAAACTTTTTGAATTTTCACATTGCAATGGTAGCATTTTAAGCTGTTATCTTAACAAATTAGCTGTACTTTTCAGTGCTTGTAAGAGTGCCATAAGGTCTCAATAAATATAGACTTTACTTAAAAACTTCTTTCCCGAAAACTAGATGTTCTTTTTTAAGTAATCCGCCGGAAATCTTCAAAAAGGGTGTTCAATTTTCCTTCCCAAAACACTGATGAAATTTTTTGGTCATCCGTGCGAAATCTTAAAAAAGGTGTTTAATTTTTCGTCTAAAAAGAGTGATGACTTTTTATTCATCCATGCGAAATTTTCAAAAAAGGTGTTTAATTTCGCATCCCAAAAAACTGATGACTTGTTGTAGTAATCCCTGCCGAATCTTAAAAAAGGTGTTTAATTTTTCGTCTAAAAGGAGTAATGACTTTTTAGTCTCCCGTGCGAAATTTTCAAAAAAAGGTGTTCAATTTAGAATTAAAAAACTGATGACTTTTTGTAGTCATCCGTGCGAAATCTTAAAAAAGGTGTTTAATTTTTCGTCTAAAAAGAGTGATGACTTTTTATTCTTCCGTGCGAAATTATCAAAAAAGGTGTTTAATTTCGCATCCCAAAAAACTGATGACTTGTTGTAGTCATCCCTGCGAAATCTTAAAAAAGGTGTTTAATTTTTCGTCTGAAAGGAGTGATGACTTTTTAGTCTCCCGTGCGAAAGTTTCAAAAAAGGTGTTCAATTTAGCATCCCAAAAACTGATGACTTTTTAAGACTAGAATAAATAAAATACTTCCGGTACGTGACTTTTTGGCGCCGCCGTTTTGGCGCCGCCGTTTTGGCGCCGCCGTTTTTACGCCGCCGTTTTGGCGCCGCCGTTTTGGCGCCGCCGTTTTGGCGCCGCCGTTTTGGCGCCGCCGTTTTGGCGCCGCCATTGCGCTATAACATTTGCGTTTTGCAGTCTATTTCCGGTTCAGTGTATACGACGCGTGAAACAAATTGACGAAATCCTTGCTGAAATAGAAAGTGAATGTACGGCTTGTTGTTGCGTTAATTGAGGCTGGATCGATGAAAATATTCCTGGTTTAATTGGAGCTGGATTTATTAAGCGAACGCATGAGAAATGGAAGATATGATCAAGAAAAGAACGCTTGAGATTTGTAAGCTCGATGAAGAGTCTTTTTTTTGCCGGTGAAATAGAAGCTGGATTTTTTAAACAAATGCTTTATTTAATAACAAATTATAAGACATGTGAGGTAGCAGATTAATAAAGTACAAGCGATCAAAGCAGAGGATGTCACAACGAATGATTGAAAAAACAGGCCCACCAAAGAGAGAAAGTCCCGCTAAGACTGGGCCTATTTAGCTTAGTATAGAAATAAGAACTTTAAGATGACATAAGATTTTAGCACGATAGATCGAGGAAATACAGACTTTAGTGACAACAATGAATATGGTGTATTAAAGACAAAAGCGACAGTTCTTTTAAAAAGTCCATTGTTTTGAAATGTCCATAATTGCAATTATAATAAAAAGGTGTGCAACTGCAAATGTCTGCCAACACTAAAGAAGGTGTGCAATTGCCAATTTTTGCCAACACTAAAGAAGGTGTCCAATTGCCAATTTCTGCCAACACTAAAGAAGGTGTGCAAATGCCAATTTTTGCCAACACTTAAAAAGGTGTGTAATTGCCAATTTTTTAGAAGCCTAAACAAATCCATTGGTTCGAATTGTTCATTATTGCAATTGTAATATAAAGGTGTCCCACTGCAATTGTGTGCCAACAGTAAAGAAGGTGTGCAATTGCCAATTTCTGCCAACACTAAAGAAGGTGTGCTATGGCCAATTTTTTAGAAACCTAAAGAAATCCATTGGTTCGAATTGTTCATTATTGCAATTATAATATAAAGGTGTCCCACTGCAAATGTGTGCCAACAGTAAAGAAGGTGTGCAATTGCCAATTTTTGCCAACACTAAAAAAAGGTGTGTAATTGCCAATTTTTTAGAAACCTAAACAAATCCATTGGTTCGAATTGTTCATTATTGCAATTGTAATATAAAGGTGTGCAAGTAAAATAATGATGCTTTAAAGCACACTGCTGTTGTACAAAAAAGTTGTGCAATTGCACACCTTCTTTAGTGTTGGCACACATTTGCAGTGGGACACCTTTTTATTATAATTGCAATAATGAACAATTCGAACCATTGGATTTGTTTAGGTTTCGCAAAAATTGGCAATTACACACCTTCTTTAGTGTTGGCAAAAATTGGCAATTGCACACCTTCTTTAGTGTTGGCAAAAATTGGCCATAGCACACCTTCTTTAGTGTTGGCAAAAATTGGCAATTGCACACCTTCTTTAGTGTTGGCAAAAATTGGCCATAGCACACCTTCTTTAGTGTTGGCAAAAATTGGCCATAGCACACCTTCTTTAGTGTTGGCAAAAATTGGCCATAGCACACCTTCTTTAGTGTTGGCAAAAATTGGCAATTGCACACCTTCTTTAGTGTTGGCACACATTTGCAGTGGGACACCTTTTTATTATAATTGCAATAATGAACAATTCGCACCAATGGTAAATTACTTCTAAAGGGAGGACAATGATATTTTGGCTAGTTTTAACTGTACGTAAGTGCTTCTACAAATGCACAAATTCGATTACAAATGCACATTTTGTGTATAGCTGCACGTTAAAAAAGCCCTGCCGGGTACCCGGCTAATGTTCTAATATAGCGGCAGTTTTCTGATTTTATTGAATGCCAGATACGATTAAAACAATTATTATTCAAAAGCTTAACTACATGTACATCGTGTGACCACATTGACTATAGGCCTACTCACTGCCATACCATATAACAATTAAGGAAGTTTTATTACATTTCGACAAAAAATACTTAACATCAGATTTTTGAACACAGACAAACATACTTTTGCTTAAATCGGAGTTGGATTGTTCATCAATGCAACGCCAGTTTAAGGAAGAACATTTTCAGCAATCCAGCTCCAATGAAATTTAATTGTGGTATTACCTAATACGAATAAAAACCAGCTTTGACCCTTTCAGATCAAGTGAGGAGTGTACGTCGAACATACATTCTGAGCTATTTCGGGCATAACTTTTGAACGGCGTGGAATATCATCACAAAATTTAACTCAAAATGTGCGTAAATGAACCGCCTAAAATTAACTACAATTTGATAATTTTTATACTTTAGAATGAGGGAGAAAAAAATTCCGGCGCCAAAACGTCCGGCGCCAAAACGGCGGTGCCAAAACGGCGGCGCCAAAACGTCCTGCTTCGCGAATAACATACATTCCATGCCATAAATCATAGTTGGATACTGTTGAAAGATTGTTTCATTTCGATGCTTTATATAAAGACAATGCAATTGCGTGAGAGACTTAGATTGGATTTTAATTACATTTACACAGTATTTTTATTATAGGTTTTAATTACATTTATACATTAATTCTCCTGTGCATGACTGACACCCTGAAATTTTTTTGCTCCACCATGGATGGGGGGGGGCCACGTCCCATGGTGATTTGAAATGGGGGGGGCCATGGCCGGATTGGCCCCCCCCTGGATCCGCCCTTGAATGCCACCATCAAGTGGCAGGAATTCACATGTTGATGCTACTCGAAAGATTTTGTATAAATCAAAAATTTCTAAAACAGCAACGGTGCCAATCTCATTGACTACCGGCTGACCGGATTGGCTGCCTGGAACGGGTCCTCCGCTCTGCGGCGCGACTTGTCGGCCATATCCCAAAATATGGCCATGTCTCATCCGATACGCGGGATATCTTACACTGGCTCCCTTCCCCACAGCGGATTGCATACAGGGTCTGTGCGCTGGTTAGGCGGTGCATTGAAGGACTAGCTCCACCGTATCTGCGAGAATTCTGTTGTTCCACCTTGGTAGTTCAGCGTCGATCCACCCTTCGATCGGCGAACCACGCTGAGCTTCCGGACTGCTATCCGACAGCGTCGTTCATTCTCTGTTGCAGGTCCTACAGCTTGGACCTGTTGCACTGCGCTTAATTCCCAGGGGTCACTCCGCTCTGTTCCTTAAGAACCTAAAAACTGTTTTATTTAGCCGTGGCTGGGCCGGGAGCGCTTCTGAGTAGCCTACCTTGAAGAGGCGCTATATAAATTTCTGAAATAAATAAATAAGCCATGTAGTGACTTGTAGACGAGCAATGAGAGTTTGAATTCAATGCTGTACGGTACTGGAAGCCAATGCAACACGCCACGCAGTAATGGTGTCACATGATCATACTTCCGCCGATTACACACGAGTTTCGCCGCTGCATTCAACACAGACTGTAGTCGGTCGTGCAGGTACTTCGGCGCACCAGCCAACAAACTGTTACACCGGTCCACCTGAGAAACCACGAAGCAGAAAACGGCTGTTTTTGCAGCCTCAAAAGGCAGTGATCGTACACAGCTTTTGATTAACCGCAGCTGGCGAAAGCATCTGCTCACCGTCAGTCCCACTTGGCGCGTCATGGACTTGTCCGTATGGAATAAAACTCCAAGGTCACGCACGGCAGAAGAAGGCCGCACCGATATTCCACAGATATTTAGGGACTCACTGCTAAGTTGATCGCACCTTCTACGAGTGGCACACCAAAGGAAATCAGTCTTGTCAGGATTCAGAAGGAGGCGATTTGACCTCAACCATTCAGCTACAACCTCTACTCCCGACTCCATGTGTTGCTGCAGTTGAGGCGCAGTCGTCGACGGACCAGTGGTGTATAGCTGCGAGTCATCGGCATAGAAATGAGAGGATAGCCCCACTCCAGAGGCAAGTTTCTCAAGATCGGCCGTATACAGCAGAAAAAGCAGAGGCCCAAGAACCGACCCCTGAGGTACTCCACTGGTTAAAACACACAACGACGAATGCACCCCATTGTAAAAAACCGACTGGCTCCGCCCGCGCAGATATGATCTGATCCAGTCAAGCGCCACCGAGCGTACGCCGTAGGTCCGAGAAAGTCGCTCCATCATGATGTCATGATCGACAGTGTCGACATACTCGGAGGCGCTCCAGACTGCTGCGCGGACACTGAATCGGAGTTTCACGACGAAGCGTACAAGCAATATTAATGCGAGTCAAAAACTTGTCCAAGGTTCCTTGGCGGCGAACTGATGTGGATTCGAACCTGCAACCCATCGGCTGCAATTAAGGCAACGAGCAAGCACACTACACCACCGCGCCCCACGAGAAGAAGTTTTAGTGTTGTATTCTCCAATCAAATGTCGTAGACGACAATACACACAAATCTTCAAGACACTGTAAACAAAAGCGAAGATAGGCCTAAAGGTAGTTTCATTGTAACGCTACTGTGTGAAAACAAAGGTCACTATCGACGCCCTCCTACTTTATCCATACTTGGGACTGGCATTGGCAGATTGCAACCAGTGGCGAAGCTTTACAATCTCAATGATATAATCTTTTACAGCATGAATTACATATCCGCTCAACTCTTGAATCGCTTGATCAATGAAAACACTCATTCACAGCATTATTCTAAAACGACTCAACTACTGCAACTCGGTAGACTACGGTCTCCCTCAATACACGCTGCTTCATCTAACTAGAATTATACTGCAACAAGGTGCAGGATTGTGTCTTGGACTATCCTACCATGCAAGAACACATCCCCATCTGCTATTCGTTCTATACACTGGCTTCCTGCTTCAATCTGGCAATCCTTTTGTACAATAGATGAAACGATGATCTGCCATCCAACTTATATTCTACGGTCACCAATTGAAACTCTGTTAAAAGGTGAAACTCCGATGAAACTCCGATGAAGTGTCCGCTCTGTAATCGGGAGCGTCTCTGAATAGGGAGCTTGAAGGTGCGCTATAGCAAGTGCACACACACACAAACTATACCATGAGCAGTTACTGTAATGGAATATTATGCTTTATCGAGTATTAGCTTTGTGGAGAAGGAGAATAATATATCATTTATTTTTAAACCGTTGCTAATTTATAGCCTCGTGTGCAAAGGTTTCTCAGGTATGCAAAGACATTATTTTGTATCCAGAATTTCTCAGCAACATAATGATGAAGCATGATCTACGACCCTTCCTCCATCTATTAATTCCGACTGCGATTCATAAAGCGCTTCTCTAAGCAAACGTCATTCAAAGGCGATCGACCCCGAGGAAGAAAAGTCAGGTATTGAGGGCTTAGGGTGTGATTGGACGGTCATGGACGGCGCCCATGCACGGATTTTCAAATCTGTTCACCACCTTCATAAACGGTCTTTGTCTCCAGTGTACGCAATGATAAACTGCATGTACTCTGTCGATTATTCCTGCCCCCTCGACCTGCCTGTAGTCATGAGCTCCGTCCTCGGACTCGTATTGTATTGTATTGTATTTAAACATTTATAAAGCGCCTCTAGTAGGGTAAACCGTTCAGAGGCGCTCCCAGTGCGCAAGGCCCCGCGAGAAGAAGCAGGTTTTGAGAAGAGACAGAGCAGAGGAGAGACTGACAGACAGAAGAGTTGAGCGAACAGAAGGAGACAGAGAATTCCAGAGAGAAGGACCAATTGAGACAAAAGATCGAGACTGAGCCATAGCAGTTCTAGACCGGGGAACCAATAGGTCAAGTCTGTTGGATGAGCGAAGTGGACGGTGGGAAGAAGCTGAGTGAGGACGAAGTAAGGTTTTAGTCAGATATTTTGGGGCAAGACCCCGTTGAGACTTTAGGATCAGAGTGAGGATCTTGAACTGTGTGCGAGCACGTAGAGGAAGCCAATGAAGTTCATCAAACATACAGGTAGAGATGTGAGAGTACTTGGGAAGGCGGGCAATTAATCTAGCAGCTGAGTTGAGAACTGACTGAATCGGTGAAAGACGAACTTTAGGAAGACCAATGAGATGAGAATTGCAATAGTCAATACGAGAACATATGAAAGCATGAACTAAGGTAGTGAAGATGGAGGAGGAGACAGAGCGACGAATGACTCTGAGGCGTCTTAAGTGAAAATATGATGAGCGTGTCAGATTGGAAATATGCTCAGTAAAGGTAAGTGAGCTATCAAGTACTACACCCAGATCCCGCACACTTGAAGAGAAGGAAAACAATGGGAATTTTGCAGAGAGAAGAATAAGATCAAGCTTATGGAGCTGCTGAGGAGTACCTAACCAGATAAATTGAGTCTTTGAAGTATTAAGAGAAAGGCGATTAGAAGACATCCATGAGTGGAGATGATTAGTGAGAGATTCAATAAGCCCAACTAGAAGCAGCTGGGAAGAGGGGGGACCATGGACAAATGCCTGGACATCGTCAGCAAAGAGATGGCCAGCAGCACTACAGATCGGAAAAAGAGAAGAAATGTCAGCTGTGTAAAGAATAAATAGGAGAGGTCCAAGAACTGAACCTTGAGGAACACCCAGATTAACATTGCAAAATGTCTTATCATTACGCACAAGAATGCGAATATGGTACGATCGCTCAAAATATCCAACTTGCGTCATCGTGTAATAGTCAAGTTGCAATGATAATATAATTCGCACGACTCCGCCATTAACCAGCCTGTGGCAGTGCCAGTCCCAAGTCTCGAAAGAAGAGAAGGCCGACGCACATTGATTTTCTTATCAAATAGCATCGTTAAACATCAACTAACCAAACTTATATACATGACTTTAATAACGGTGACACAATGTCACTATAAAATCAGGGCAAACTGTTCGTTATATGGTGAATGCGATGATGCTATAAAATTAACAGCTCTAAGATTTTACATCACAAGATAAATTTACCGTCAGACTACCACACCTGGAAAATGTGTAAAACATTTGGTATAAATTGCGAAAATTTCAAACGAAAAGCAACATGAACGGTTCATTCCATTTAATTCTCGTTTATAATCAAGGTTTCAGGCTGGCAGAACGCAGCGTGTTAGTTCAGTTTATGTAAGCGGCACAAATAAATAATTTCTTTGAATTAACATAGAGGGCTTTTATGTGAGTTTATTGTAGGATCTGCAAGGATAAAAACTGTTTTTGTAACTATACTCTAGAGATGAAGTTGCAATTATCTTTTTTTCGGTAGAGAGTAGCCACGAGTCCGAGGACGGAGCTCATGACTACAGGCAGGTCGAGGGGGCAGTAATAATCGACAGAGTACATGCAGTTTATCATTGCGTACACTGGAGAAAAAGACCGTTTATGAAGATGGTGAACAGATTTGAAAGTCCGTGCATGGGCGCCGTCCATGACCGTCCAATCACACCCTAAGCCCTCAATACCTGACTTTTCTTCCTCGGGGTCGATCGCCTTTGAATGACGTTTGCTTAGAGAAGCGCTTTATGAATCGCAGTAGGAATTAATAGATTGAGGAAGGGTCATAGATCATGCTTCATCATTATGTTGCTGAGAAATTCTGGATACAAAATAATGTCTTTGCATACCTGAGAAACCTTTGCACACGAGGCTATAAATAAGCAACGGTTTAAAATAAACGAATATATTCTCCTTCTCCACAAAGCTAATTATACTCGATAAAGCATAATATTCCATTACATGCTCATGGTATAGTTTGTGTGTGTGTGCACTTGTTATAGCGCACCTTCAAGCTCCCTATTCAGAGACGCTCCCGATTACAGAGCGGACACTTCATCGGAGTTTCATCGAAGTTTCACCTTTTAACAGAGTTTCAATTGGTGACCGTAGAAGATAAGTCGGATGGCAGATCATCGGTTCATCTATTGTACATAAGTAGTGGCAGGTTGAAGCAGGAAGCCAGTGTATATAATGAATAGAAGGTGGGGATGTGGTCTTGGTTATCAGAGTCCAAGACGCAACCTTGAACCTTGTTGCAGTATTCTAGTTAGAGGAAGCGGTGTGCACTGAGGGAGACCGTAGACTAACGAGTTGCAGTAGTTGAGTCGTTTTAGAATAATGCTATGAATGAGTGTTTTCATTGATCAGTCGATTCAAAAGTTGAAACCTATCTAATTCATGCTGTAAAAGATTATATCATTGAGACTGTAAAGCCTGCATATCATGCACAGAAGTCGTACATAAATAATAATTATGAACGAGCGGTTTGGTATGCAAATTTTGTTTCCCCGCTAACTATTTTGACACAGCCATGTTTAAAAAATGATTAAAATACAGAAGACGGGCAGAACTGAAATCAAAACTTTCTATTTCTCTATAATGTTCGTCCTCTCGCAGGTATGGTCCGTATGGATAAAGGATGAGGGCAACGCCAATGATCATTATTATCACACTCTATAGTTAAAACGAAACATATAACTTAATCAAAAACCACGACTGAAATCACTGTTGCTGCTACTACTGCTACTGCTGCTGCCACTGCTACTGCAACTGCAACCTTTCCTGCTGCTTCTGCTACTGCCATAGCTACTGCTACTGCCTTTGCTACCTGCTACTGCAACTGATATTGCTACTGCAACTGCCACTGCTACTGCAACTGCCACTGCAACTGCTGCCTTTCCTGCTGCTGCTGCTACTGCCATAGCTACTGCTATTTCTACCTGCTGCCTGAAACTGCTACTACTAAAAGTGCTGCTGTTGCTGGTGTTACTGGCTACTTCTCATACAGCAAGTAATTATAATTATGATAAATAGAACTCATGATGTTAGCAGCAGACCGAGATGTGCTAGTTCAAAGTCAGGAAATAGCATGCACCTTGATCTTGCCTGAACTTATTGTTTACATTAATTTGAAAGACCTGTCTGAAGTTACGCTAATTGGTTGAACCACGGACTTTAAAAGTCTCTTAATTAAGCCTAAACTTTATCCCGACATTTACAAAACCTTTGGATAAAGCTCAATAGGTGATGTGGAGTATAGACCATAGAGTACCCCTTTTGCGTTCAAAATCGTTACAACCTGTCGCTTACATTCAGCTGTATTATACTCTTGTTTATGTCCGCAGGTTCCTTCCTCTTAACAGACGAGCTTTCTCTGCTGTAGGCCTATGGCTGTCCACCCACTTGTTTTGAGCTGCCTTCGAAGCTGCATTTATTACATATGAACAATCAAACTTTGTCTCAAATATCTCTCATGCCATTCTCTCACCAACCGTGATTGGGCTGGGAGCGCTTCTGAGTAATCTTCTCAAGTTCGATCGTAGAATTTATAACGTGGATTCAGTATTTAAAATGTCTTCGGTGACCGCTTTAAAGCTGTTCGAAGTGATATAATCGTCAACTTCAAAAATAATATTTATTTCAATTATTAAAATTTACACCGTGGTTATTTTTGGGTTTAAGCATACCTCTTTTAAGAAGTTAAGTCTGTTTATATTTTTCATGATAATTATGAGAAGCGTGAAACGAACACTAAATTCATTTATGGAAAAGCTGAATTATACACATACTTAAATCATAAACAGAGGTGTCGAAAAGTATCGCTCTAAACGAATATAACATTGAGAAAGTCACAATACATTAAAGCACTGTGGCTAAATCTCCTAGAAAGCCGCGGAACTTGAAAACTTCATCATTATCGTCATCTTCTGACGGCAGCCATTTGTCGCCGATGTGTGTACGAGTATAATATTATGTCATTATCTTGTCTTCGGTCATTGTGTGTTGTCCAATTGATGGTGAGTCCTCAATATTATGTTGTCTTCCCAGAGTAGTCTTGATTGATCTGCTCTTGTTTTATTCTGCATAGAATCTTGCACGTTGTGCATTGTGTGAGATTCACTCTATCTCTACACGTCCAAATCATATGTGGCTTCGTTGACGTCATAAAACTTAATGCAATTCATAACCTGTGGCGGCGACAGGGGGGGGGGGCTAGAGGGGGCCAAGCCCCCCCCATAAATGCGGCTCAGCCCCCCAAAACGAAAAGAGGAAAATCTCTACAACTGCTTAATACTATAATACTACGCTTAATTAATTGTGTAATTATTTCTATTCAAAACGTCAACGTTCGCTTTGTGTAATACATGTATTACTTAGACGTCAAACTTTGATGAAGTTATTATTATTATTAGTATCGATATTAATATTGCTGTGCACGCACGGTGGTAATTGTAAGAGGAACGTTCTGGGAGTGTAGTGGGTAAGTTCGTTGCTTTGTAGCAGGGGTGTTGCAGGTTCGAATCCGCCTCAAGCCGTTGTGTATGCACCGCGGGCAACTCCTTCACTCGCGATGTTAAGTGCTTTGGCGTGAAACTCCGATCTTGTGTTCGCGCTGTGGTCGGGAGCGAATCTTACCAAGGAATCTTGGTGCCGTAACTCGAAAGTGCTATAATAAGTGCACTACATATAATTAATTGACGAATTCAAAAATGTTATCATCGTCTTATGACTTCACAAGCCGTTTCTTACAATTAAAAAATATTTGCAATTGTTGGGCGGTGGTATTGCCTTTAAAAGTCATTGAAATTAGAAACCTTTAAACTTATCATCAACGCTGCATTAAATTTAACGTGCGCTCAAACGACGATATTAGGCGGTTCTAGCCAATCAAGTAGGTAAAGTTTCTTAATGTTAACAAGACGTCAATAAGTAAATAAATTAAATATAAAGTTCGAACATTTCGCGCATGCACCCAACGTTGCAAAGTAAGTTACTTTCACTCCATAGTCTCAGGGCCATTCGCAGATGTGTCTCTTCTTCTATCATGACATATATTAGTCCATGCATTTGTCTGTTCCAGAATCGATCACTGTAATTAATGTAATTTCTTCTTATTGGTCTTCCAAAGGTCCGCCTATCTCCCATTCATTCTGTCCTCAATGCTGCTGCTCGATTAATTGCGCGCCTTCCTAAGTACTCCCATATATCCTCTTTTATGATTAGACAACTACACTGGCTTCCTCTCTCTGTCCGCATACAATATAAAATCCCTTCTATGGTAATCAAATCCAAACTGGGTCTTGCACCGAAACAATATCTAAGTGATCTCATTCGTTCTCCTCTTTCTGAATCTTCTCATCGACCTCTCCGTTCTCTGGATGTCTTGGGCTGACTTGTTTGTTCCACGAGCTAGGACCACTATTGCTCAAACTCAATCCTACCATCATTGGGCCCTCCTTATGGAATTCTCTTTCCTCCACTCTGCGTGGGACTCTACTTTCAGGATCACTATCTGCATTTCTTAAGACTATTTTTCTATGGGCTATCGCACTGGGAGCGCTACTGAATGACCTGTGAGCGGCGCTATAGAAATTACTAATTACATTAGATTACATTATTATGGACGTGTAACACATAGGCGGAGACCTGGGCCAAGATTTGGGGGAACGGAAAGACGCAAGATTTTCAGAAAAATTTCTGACGACCGGCGAAATCTAGGAAAGAAAATAGTTTTCGCCGCCGAAAAAGTTGATGACCTTTTTTTTTAGTCATCCGGCCAAAATCTCGCCGAAATTTTCTATTTTCGCCGCCAAAAAAGTTGATGACTTTTTTTCTTTTCTTTTTTTTTAGTCATCCGCCAAAATCTCGACGAATTTTTTTATTTTCGCCGCCAAAAAAAGTCTTCACGCTCAAAGATTGGGGGGGGACAAATGCATGGGCCGTCCCCCAACACTTTCATTGGGGTACCGTCCCCCCTGTCCCCCCTAGGTCTCCGCCCATGGTGTAACAGCTTAGTGATAAGCAACAGAGTTTTTCAACAAATCAACAAATTCAGCACATTAGACACCTTTTAAAAGAGATCTTTGAATGCTATACAAATCTGAAACGCAGAAGTTGAATTGAATTAGTTGGATATAATTATCCGGATCTAGGAAAAGTCCTTGACTTACAGTTCATCGATGAATAAATGCATGATAAATGATAGAACGAAGGAAGGACAGATAATATACTGGGAGATGGATGAATAGATTGATGGATAATGAATAATTTATAAATCAACAAATTTGCACACATCTATAGAGACATATATATTGATTATGTGAAAGAGGAGAGTACATCCTCAAATCAACACCCTTGTTTTTATCGAGACATTCTCCTCCATTGAACTCTCATATCGCAGCCGCAGCCTACCCACTTCTAACAGAACTCAACCGTGTGGGCTGAACACTACTAACAGAGTGATAAAAAAAAACATAAGATGTGAGAAAATACTGCAAACGAAATTGATATCGTAGAACACCGTTAAAACGATAAAAAGTGTCCATATAAATTTTTCATAAGCTTAACATCGCTAGCATCTGGCATGTGTCTAACACCAACAGACGTCGTTAAAATAATTTACAGATGAACATAATTTATGATCTCAAGTAAAAAAATCAATTCGTTACAGTAACTGGCCGTACTCGATTATAGTAGCACCAGTTCAGATAGTGACGAAAGTGGGAGGGCGACGTTTGAGCGTAATTTTTGTCACGTTGAAGCGTCGCTAAAGATTAACCGCTGAGAGCAATAATCCGTCTGTTCTCTTTAAACTACTGAACATGGAAAAGATGAAGAGACGGATGTGCGAGATGATATTACGGTGACGACGCTGCGTATAGATTTCTAGTTTCAATGTTTTGCTCTGCCAAGTGAATTCATTTTTAATTCGTCAGCAGCGATTTTACACGTACTGACCACCCCTCCCTTATCGAATACGAAAGTACCGTGAACAATTGACACAAAATTTCGTCTGATATTAATATGCCCAATTTAGACACCTTTAAATCAATTATATCACATGCTATATATAAAACCAGATAAACGTCGATCATTAAGTCATGGTGTACTCTAAAAAAATTGCATAAACACAGGAATCACATTGTAGGCCTAATTTTTCCATACAGAGTATCCCTGCCTGAGTTCAGTTGTGCACATGGGCGATGATGCTCTACTTTTTGTACCTAATAGCGGTGTGTCTAACAGTTTTGTTGTCAATTAAACGTATTTAATAATACGTTCCTTTACTCGTGGCTAATTCGTCATTTCCCCGGCACGTACTGTTCTTATACAACACCATGCTTTCTCTGTTTTTGGCCCATGGTGTGGAATGGGTGTCCATTGTATTTACGCCTTGCGCCTTTGGTTTTGCTCAGATGCGTTTTATCTTATCATTAAAGCAGCAATTTCCACCCGAAGTTGGGTCAGAGACGCTCCTGAGTAGTAACCTTGAATAAACGCCGTATAAATCTCAGCAGTTAATGAATAAATAATGAATCAACTGGGGCAATGTTTCTGGCTATTGATGAATCTCGCTTGAAGGAATTTCTCGAATCTGAGTTGAACACGTAAACAAATTGTTGGGCGCTATTAAAGCAAATGCGATTGTGTTTGGCTGACTGAAGATCGCAGGGCGCGAGCGAGAATTGGTCAAGGTGCATCACATGCCGAGAACAATGAACGTGAAGGAGGCAAAACATGTTACCAACGGGACCTGGAGCAAGTCCTTCACCTGTAATTGATCATGCGCGTCGGCGTGAAACTCTGATGCAGTGTCCAAGTTGTACACGGGAGCGCCTCTGAGTATAGAAATTGATGGGGAGGTAAGATCATAGACCTGGAATGGTCTCCTCTTGATGCTCCACTCCCTCTCTAGAATTTCTTCTCAGGCATTCGTCTCTCAATTTAAGGAGGTCTCAGTTGGATTCATAGGCGCTATATAAATTTTCTTGCTTAATAATGGATGTATGTACTGTACATTTTGAGTTAATACAATTTCTGTTGAGGGAGTAAAATGATCTATGCCGCTGCTTAGACGGAGGGGCACTGCACGATTGAATTGCAAGGAAACTGCTCTGATGGAGAGATGGGTCCGATTTGAACAGAAATTTGCTCGGCGTACAACAGCACTTAAGAAGAGCTTTTTTCAATTGATTATAAAAATCATTATTTAGTGGGATATAAGATATATGTAGAATCTTTTAGCTCCAATATGAAGGTGTTTTAGGGTTGCACGTATGAAATCTGCTTGCCTAGGAAAGCCAGATAGGAGAGCGAAGCAAGTGATGAATTAGGATGCTGGAGAAATAAATAAATGAGGAAGACCGAGAAAGAACTGACCAGAAATAGTCAAGGACAACCTAAGACGTTTGGAGCTGACATGGGAGGAGGCGGAGGAACTGGCGGTGGACGGAAAGCAATGCAGGATGTAAAGATCGCCCGATGTAGAGACATTCACAGAAGGACTAAGGTCTAAGGCGAGTTAAGGTAAGGTGATGCCAACGCAGGCAACGCGTGTCTATCCAATATACACATTCAGTTTAAAGTAAACACTTTATTAGAAGATATAAAACAATCGCAGAAAACAACAGTTAAAAAAACAAAAGTGGTGATTTGGATATCATTATGGCGCTAAAATAAACTATCATAAACTACGATTCTCCGATTCCTACTGATGCCATCTCTGATGAAGTCGAGAGACCTGAATACAAGTCAAGATCCAGATTTTGATTGGCAGTCCAAAACATTGCTTGAGAAGCCATACGGTTATGGTCTACCTGCTCTGTTGCACAATGTAGTAAGTCAACTTAGTGATGATCAAATTTGAGCAACGACCAACAAGCTACTACTTCACAGCGCCTCTGAATCTATAAAAGGGTGTATAAGATTTCGCCTCTGTCCGTATATCAGCAATTAGTAGTAAGTACATTTTTAAAGACATTTGATAATCATACAGGTTTGTAACGTTTAAACATTCTTTCATGATGATAATGATGATGATGATGATGATGATGATGATGATGATGATGATGATGATGATGATGATAATGATGACGACGATGACGACGACGACGACGACGACGACGATGACGATGACGACGACGACGACGACGATGATGATGATGATGATGATGATGATGATGATGATGATGATGATGATGATGATGACGCTGATGATGATGACGATGATGATGTCACCAGGGACGACTGCGTTGCTTCAGTCGTCGTTCATTCACCAATCATCTCGGACCATGGCATGGCCATCGCCACCATCCCGTTCCTTCATGAGACGATGATCTACGCTGTCAGACAGATCAGAGGATGGCGGTGCCTGGACCGGGATGCCTTCAACTCGGCTGTTTTCGCTGTTTCTGCCTTCTCGGACTCATGGTAAGTCAGCTACGTGACTCGTCTGCCTATGAACTTTTCGACATCCTCAAGCGTTCGACTACGGAGATCGTCTACGTCCATCGCATCCAGTGAAGCTCCGATCGCGTCCTCTTTTTCCATGGTTTGACGGAGAATGCCACTCACTTCGCCGCACACGTCTGCCAGCCGATCATCTGAAGTGGGTCCTATCCGTGCTCTCCATGCACAGTCGCTTCAAGGAGATAGAGGGTCAATACTGGGAGCGTAAGATCTCTTCAAACGCTGGAGATGCCAGACGATTATGGTCTACCTTCAAAGATCTCGTGGGTTGACCTTAACCTTCCTCTACCGCAACGCCACCACCGTTCACGGCAGCTGACATCGCCAACCATTTCGCCTCCAAGATCGACACGGTCCGTCGGGACACTGGTGATTTTCATCCTCCTCAATGTGTTCCAACTGAATGCCGCCTCTCTAACCTCGACATCGTCTCTGAGTTCGAGCTACGTCACATGATTCTCTCCTCACCGCCAAAGTCATCTGAATTGGATCATTTGCCTCCGGTCATCATAGTTATAGGAATCCATCGAGGATTACTACACCTTTTTAAAACTGGAAACTAAAGCTTATTTAATCAGTTCGAGCGTTGGAAATTCAAGTGCTTTCAAACGTCTGAGTTAATATTTAGATGCGATAATTAGCTGTATTCTGCACTGAAAGCCAAAAACACAGTAAATGGCAAGCTATTACAATAAAATAATAATTTGACAAACAAATTTGTTACGAGGGCAACGGCCTCTGTTGAATAAGCTCTAGTCAAACCTGGATCCATCCATTTAAAAGCGATCTATTTCTAGACCCTCCAACTGAAGTATGGTGCAATTCTTCGAGCAGCAGCAGAGTATATTTATAAAGCAATAGAGCAATTAAAAATTCTAACGATGAACGATGATGCTTAAAATGGTCTTAGTTTGACAGTGCGTCTTTAAACCAACAAAATTGTAATGTGATGTAATGCAATTAGTAATTTATATGCCGCCGATCACAGCCATTCAATTTACTTACAGGTTTTCCCGATTGCAAGAAGAACAGTTATCAAGCAGCTTTCGTGTGATTTTTAGTTTTGCGTTTGCGCTTATTATTCTTGACATGTGCGAAATAAATAATTGTTGTCATGTCTAACAAATAAATAATGGACTTTCTGCAGCTTTATCACCTTCGGGGAGGCTAAGGTAACATGGCCGTGACACAATTAGGTCGCTCCGTTATACTCACAGAGATACATTACAATAAATTATTATATAAACATATCGCTAGAGAGAGTATCCAATCTCTATGCTGATGCCATATGGACGCCATTTTGTGCGTCTTAAGGGTCAAGGCCGTTTAGTAGGTGACGTCACTGAGCACTTTTGTAGCGCTTGTATATATAATATTATAATAATAGTACTTTCTTTCTTGAATCCATTCTGCAAACGCACTATGATTAGATGATGTAAATATGTATGTATATTCGTTTGATTCCAAAAACCAACAGGCAGAACGCTGTAGGTTTACACAAGCACAATGGACATTATGGCTACTTAGAACTTATCGTCAAGACATGTTTTCGAATAACATTCTTGGGATAAAATTTCACTTAATAAATAAATAAAAGCGTTAATATAGCAAAATTAAGACGCTGCCATCAATTCAATCGCTAATACTAAAATTTTAATGAACATGTATAACATGCGGCCTATCGATTCAGAGGCGTTTGTAACACCTTTAGCGCACATTTTAACATCTTCAGCGCTCCACGGGTCGGTCAATTAAGATGATAATTATTTTTTTCTAAATTGTCTAGTCTTATTGTGACCAGCGTAGAAAAAGTACACACGCTTACTTATTAACTTAGCATCATATCGTAGTGAGAACTTAATTTGTCAAATATCTATATTTAGCCATTTTAATATAGATATCGATGTTTTGTACGCTTACGGCCATTTTTATTGCGACTTCACGTCTGCATGCAGAGGAGATACGTCATACTCTCTCTAGCGTTTATGTTATACATATAATGCATCTCAATGGTTTAACCTCAAGGACGCGGCATCTGTAACTTGTTGAAATTGACGTTATTTGTATAACTACGTAAAAATCAAATAAAGGTGTTTTATCGAGCGCTGTTATTATTTCATTGAAATGTCATGTCATTACGCCGACGGCGCTTCGCGACGGTTGGCTGCATGAGCGGACCAATGTACTCCAGCAAGATCTGTCCTTTACGGTCCTCAATAGCGCTGCTCCCGATAGACCGGTCCACAACGTGATGTTATCGAGCCAGCATATTCTAGATCAGTAGGTCTACCGCGGCTACGAACACCTTCCACCAGTCCCGTCATGACACTATTTTCATTGCATTAGTGTAAAGCGCTCAATTCCATCGCTCAGGTTCAGGTTATAAAGCAATTAATTGGCACGGCAACTTATTTTTAGTGTCACTACTTCCGCAACATTTTTTATCATTACAAAATGGTACGCTCGTGACTAATAGTGCGGTTGATCTTCTGTGTCTTCGTGTGGTCGGCTATATTCGTGTTAGTTTTATGTTTTTTTGTGTGTGACAATAATAATACTATCCAACGTATTTTACAATACGCGCTTCCGATTAGTTTGCACAGTAAGAGACGCTTGTAAATCCGTAAATAGAATAGAATAGGAAAAGAATAGAATATAATAGCATATAATAGAAAGAATGGAATAGAATAGAATAGAATAGACAAAGGACAGAAACTGAATGCCTTGATTAGCAAGAACCACCTTAACCTACTGAGATGAACCTACAAGGATGAAGCAACGTAGATTAGATTTTATGTTTGCTTCATCTGAAGAAAGTAATTGAAACTGATTGACAAGCCATCCAGTAATTTATGCGCATGGACTTGATTTGCATCTAAGCGACGATTTTTGTATTTATTTTAATATCGCTTAATGTTTTAAAGGTGTCTCATTACATTTGTTATTTTTCTATGGCTTAGCTAAAACTGTATTTTTAATCTAACGATTATTATAAGACATTGTGTAAAGCGCTTCTCACAGCAGAGTTATTCATAACTGCTATAAGCGTGACAGGCCCACGAAAATGGAAAATTTTCAAGCAACGAAAAGATGCAGGTTAATTCCCCACTACAATCATGCTACGAATTCCAGAGGGACGGTCATTCCACATTGAATCACCCACAATAGCAAAAGCCTTGTTATAATGGTTTTCATGAACGAGATACAAAAGTAACAGATCATGGTCGTCAGCAAATTGCATACAAGGATCAATAAGCTACTTTAAGCTAATAAATATCTGGATCTCGCTAGCGGAACATCCTGTCACCGCCAATTTTCGCTCGGAAAGAATGTGCCGGTTTATTTAGATTTTAAGCTGTGTGATCACAAAATTTAATGTCTCGTCTATCTGAGCGTATAACGAGGTCCGAGTCCGCTTCTGTGATGTTTGTATGGACAATCACGTGGAATATTTGTGTTTTCTGCAGTGTTTCGATACCATCTACGATCATCTCCGCAAGGCAGCCGTCACCAAGTGGTCGGTGTCAAATAAAACCGAATTGTCCGGATCTGAATTTCCACACGCGTCTCCCGCAAGCCCTCAGAAATGGACCCCGGCAACAATTCTGTTAAGTCATGAATACAATATTCTCGGGATCTATATACGTTAAAAAAATTCCAGCTCAATGCCGAAAAGCGACCAGGTTCACCTCACTCTTGGAACGGGCACCATTGGATTACGGACAAACGACCTACTGCCTCTTTGATGATCTTTAGAAAAAACCTCAAATGCGCCGTAAATGATTGAATGACGTCTACCATCTTTTGTGGAAAGTAAGATGGATCGTGGCAACTCTTATTTATAATGGCCTTATAGAAATTAAAAGAGGTGTTCAACAACATATAGTTATTTTAATTTTATTTTAACGACGCTGTGCACTTCCGCGTCTTCCGTCCTTCATTTTTCTAATAGTTCAAATTTTAGAGAGATGATATGACAAACAAAGTTGTCGACGGTAGAGGCCTGTGATGTAAAAAGCGACGTTAAACTCTGGTCTATCCTCGTTTGCTTCCTTCTTCATCAATGCTGAGCGAAAAAATAAAATTACTCAGCCATTGGTAGGCTACACATCAATTTTAATGATGTACACAAATAAACTAGTATAATTATTATTTGGAGACATCTCATCATGACAAAGTGGTTATTCTCCCTCTCTCCAGACTGGGGCCTGGCACTACAAGAGTTTGGACACAGACGCAGTGATTCTACTTTAGTTTTAGTTTTCTCCATTCAACGACGATGTTATACTGACGTTTTATGTTGTTCGGCTTTACAAAACGATTTAGTTATTATACAATTATACAGTATATCAGATAGTCGAGGATTTTGACCTGAATATTTGGAGAAGGTTCTTCCTTGAAGTTTCATTTGAAGTCATTGTAATCAGTTCAGGTCGAATATCAAGCACTGACAGATTCGTTTCTT
Source organism: Lumbricus terrestris (assembly GCA_949752735.1). NCBI lineage: Eukaryota > Metazoa > Annelida > Clitellata > Crassiclitellata > Lumbricidae > Lumbricus > Lumbricus terrestris. The sequence continues at coordinate 17,649,373 of OX457049.1, forward strand.
TCATTACCTCTAATCATCATTATAGCTCAGCGGTGGTGTAGTGGTGGCGTCGTTGCTTTGGAGCCGGAAGGTTCGAGGTTCGAATCCACCTCGCCGTGTAAGGACCTTGGGCAAGTCCTTCACTCACAATTGCTCAGCGCTTCGGCGTGAAGCTCAGATGTAGTGTCCGCTCTGCATTCGGGAGAGCCTCTGAGTAGGGTGAGCTTGAAGGGGCGCTATAACAAGTGCACATACAAACATACAAACAAACAGTGAAATACTGCGAACGATACTTCCAATGATCGACTTTTATGGACTAAAACTCACCAGCAGGAAAAGGAGATCTATGCAACGATGTTTGCTTGGTCCTCGTAATCGTAAGCTCGAAATTTCTAAAGCGCCATTCGAAAACCAAGCGCGGGGCGTCAGCTTATTCACGAGCGCTGCGCTGAGTTAGAAAAGTTGTCCGTGAGAGTAGTCCGTGGTGGTCCGTGGCGGTCAGATCACACAGATGTAATAATTGTAGCTTTGGATGACGGTCATACCAGATTGATGGCCCTACAACCGTGGAAGCTCGGCGCTGTCTGGCAGCTAAGCGAGCCCGTGGAACTAGGAGTTGACCCTTCGTAGCAAAGCGAAGAGCCCGATGCGCTTCAACGTCAGATGCTGGGTGACAAAGATCGCGTAGGTAAGATGGAGCGCAGCCAAGGATGCCGCGTTAAACCTAAACGGATACGGTGTTTCAATTTGTTATGATTAATGATGATTGTCGTTATTACAATGTGATATGTTCGGCCATTTATAATCGACAGCAGAAGGAAAAAGATAGGAATTACATAAAAGCGACAAATTATTATTATTTCAAGCAGTATGTGAAGGCATTTTAAAGGTGTCTATTGTTTGCTTCAACTGAGCGCGTGTTCTTTTCAATTCATGAATTATACGGCGCTTCTTATTAAGTAATTACCAGAAGTAAATGTGTGTTTAACAGCATGCATTTAGACAAGCTAATTGTTTTGGGGTTTTAACCATTGCCTTTATGAGTTGAAAAAAATAATATTTGAGGCTAGTCACTGTGCTGATTGGACAATTCAGAATGGCGACAACATGAATTGTTTTAGAGACCGAATGATATATGCAGCCGTTCAGGTAAAATGTCATGTTCCACAGTGTGAAACGCTGCGTTAGCGTCAAAAATGCTAAGAGAGTCAGGTGAGAACGATCGATGGCTCCGTAGACATGAGCAATGAGTCGGAGAAGTAATGTCTCAGTTGAATGACCTTTTCGAAAGCCTGACTGGACTCCTGGAAGCAGGTTGTTAGTGTCAATGAAACGTTAGCGATTGGTCGGAACAGGGTTTTTTAACGTGCAGTTCTACACAAAATGTGCAGCTCTAACTGGATTTGTGCAGTTGTAGAAAAATGTACAAGCAATTCTGTGCAGTTAAAACTAGTTGAAAAAGGCCATTTTCTTCCGATTGAGAGTAAATTTACCATGAAGGATGGGAAAGGAAATAAGGGGTTGTGCAGTTCTAAAAATTTCTTAAAACAGCCCTGCTAATTGTAGCCGCAAAAATAGCTGAACTAATGTCCAAAGTCATTGGAACCAAATATTTAAAACACGTTTAGTTGGTGCAGTAAATAGACACCCTTAAAACACGTAAACTTGGTGACTAAAAATTGAATATTTTCGGAGAACTGCAATCGTTTTTTAAATAAGACAAGAAAAGAATATACTTTAATGGACCAATTGCTATCCGCATTTTGGTGTACATGCATGTTATTGTAATTGTAATTGTAATTTTAATTGAAACATTTATATAGCGCCGCTCACAGATTCAGTGGCGCTCCCGACCCAAGCTATAACAAACAAACTTAAATCATTTTATATCCATTCAATGTTAAATGTTTTAAAATAGCACAAAATTCTAAATTGAAAATCCAAAATATGTTCTTTTACTGATCAACAATCTATGCTGTTCTATGATTTATATTTCAATACATTTAAATACGATAAAGCATTCTCGTTGAAAACGATATCCTCGTTATGTTTTCCGCCCTAGTTATAAATCGGTCAACTGAAACCATTATTTCCCAACCGTTTGAATGGACACAACGCGGGATATCTTACACTGGCTCCCTTCTCCACAGCGGATTGCATACAGGGTCTGTGCGCTGGTTAGGCGGTGCGTTGAAGGACTAGCTCCACCCTATCTTCGAGAACTCTGTTGTTCCACCTTGGGAGTTCAGCGTAGATCGACCCTTCGATCGGCGAACCACGCTGAGCTTCTGGTTCCCCGCTCACGGACTGCTATCCGACAGCGTCGTTCATTCTCTGTTGCAGGTCCTACAGCTTGGAATGGTCTCCCTGTTACACTGCGCTAAATTCCCAGGGGTCACTCCGCTCTGTTCCTTAAGAACCTAAAAACTGTTTTATTTAGCCGTGGTTGGGTCGGGAGCGCTTCTGAGTAGCCTACCTTGAAGAGGCGCTATATAAATTTTTGAAATAAATAAATAAATAAATAAACGCTAATTCGCGTTGTATCAGATTGCGAACTGCTAATAACTCAAATAACATTTTGCGAGGTTATAATTATAGACCTACCACATACGACAAACACAGTGGACTGACATCCGATATTAAGACAAACTCGCATCAACCGTTCAGTCTCTCACACACGGAAGATATGCGCATGCGTCGAAGAAGAGAAACGACGATGAATCTGTGATATAGTTTTGTCTTAATAATTAAATTTTTCATCGATTAAAGAGCAGAATACTGGAATATCATGACAACAAAATGCAGTCCATTTCATATGCTTATATAACTTATTCGTAACACATTTTAAAGGTGTTTTAAGTGACCGTAAATAACAGTATTACAGTAAAGTTATATCCCGCATCAGTGGTCAGATGCCATGCATATACATGTAGGATACGAAGTTCGTTTTCTTGAATAGCTCAAAACAGACTTTCGTGCTAACGTTTCAGCCATAAAAGCATCAGGATGTAGATAATAAGAGTGTTATAATCAGTTCAACGACGCTGTGTGATACCAAAGATCATTAGCGTCGTCACCCTCCTCATTCATCCAAGCTAGGGACTGGCACTTGAGAGAGCTACACAGTACATCCAGTAGCTCAGTAGGTTTGCAGTGTCTAACGATGTCGTTGATGTGCAGCTGACTTTGCATTTGATTGATTTTTCTATTTATTTCAACTCGTCACTATTACTACACATTTATTAAGCGCCATTGTTCGATCGGAGACACTCAGCATCTCAGTGAATAAGGGACTTGTTCAAATACAACAACAACTTATCAAATATATTAGCGATATTTCAGAATTTCTATGTTTATGTTTCAATGTTTCAATGTTTCTACGCTTTGTTATGGCATCGGTTTTGGTCGCTATTAAGCTAAGTCGTAGCGGCAGTTTTGTTAGTTGAATGGCAATATGTTAAAAGGAAGGTTATTATTAGCGTCGTATGAAACTATTTTCTCTAATCTTCAGTGACGTGTTCGCTATAATTATTGTTCGTTGCTTCAGTTGTAATTTTTGTTTCACTAGTGGGGCGCCTGAATTCAAGAATGTTGACTAATCAACAAATTAGCGAAAAGGTATTTATAAACCAAAAATATCCGATATAAAGGTGTCTAGAAATGTTGATAAAGTTGGGATGGATCGATCAAGTTTTGACGAGAGCTTATGACAACAAAGGCGTTGCATTCGGCAAAATTGTATGGCATAATACAGCACTTTTTAAGTTACAGGCTTTGACAGACAAGGTAGACTGTAGCAGCAGGAGAATGGGACTGAAGATAAATGCACAGAAAGCAAACAAAAAACAATGACAACTGGAAAAAATATCAAAGGAAAAGTCAAGCATTTAAATGGCAGCACTTTAAACGAAATTCGAACCACACATTAATTTATTTTGTTGGAAAACACACGTGCCAGAAACAAATGTTCTGTAACAACATTTCCCAGCGAAATTAGACACTTCCCTGGTAGACCAAATAATTGCAGGAAATGCCTGCTCATTAAAATTTGTCTGTTGATAACGGATTTCATTCTTCAAATTATTATAACCCTCAATCAGACCTACCAATGTGCCAGATATCTAAGGAAAATATCTTAGGGAAGTATCCAGCAACATTGACATGGCAAGGATTTTAAAATCTACGCACTTAGGCATACCAAGTTTTGCACTCCATTTTGATGTATTTTCTTGGCCATTCTTTCAGTGCATTTTCTAGTTTCTCATGAAACTATTCGGTGCATTCCTCTGTGCAGTATGCGGTTGGTGCATATATTATCCGAACTACTGATATCTTCAACGGGAAACACACTGATTTGATAGATTTAGTATTGATAGATAGAAGATGGCAAACATCAGTGAAGCAGAGTTGATCATTCAGAGGTGCAGATAGTATATCCTCATACTACAGCTTGGTGCGTTGCAATCTTAAGCTGAAACAAAGCACGCACTGGTTGGACAAACAGAAAAGAAACACTCAAACACTTGACAACAAGAGTTAATGACTCAGCGTGAAGCTGAAATAGCACAGTTGATAAAGGATGGAGAAATTGAACTTCATGCCATGAATAGGAAGGTAGACACACTAAGTGTAATCATAAAGCAAGCAGTTGAAGCAATCAAGCATTTAGCTGAACAGCCAAAGAAGAAGTGAATAAGTGGTCAAACACTGGAATTAGCAGCAGCTAAAAGAAAGATGAGACAACGGAAATCATCTAAGCAAGCAACATTATAGCGTACAAGAAGTCAAGTAATGCAGCAAGGGCATCAGCCAGGATGGACAGTAAACCATCTGAAAAATAGCAAAAGTCATGGAACATAAGAGGCAAATGATAACAACTGCAGGAGAGAACAATTTGATCAAATCAATTTATGCAATATAATGCAAGCACGTGTATGTAACAGTGACGGAAACTAAAATCAACTGTTCAGCGAGTGTTAAGTTTATATAGCAATGGATTAACACTGTTAAAAGTTTCTAAGCATATCGCTCAATTGGCAGTATTAGTTAAGCCTATATAATTTAATATTTGATCGAACTTATATAATATATACTGGCCTAGTTAGCTACACCGGTAAGCGGGAGCTGCATTCGTCTGTTGGTTGCAACGGACTGCGGTTCAAGTCCCGGGCTGGAAGTTGACATTCAGAGATTTAGATATCTCAGGCTAGCACGTGTGGGACGCAGGGGCGCAAGCTGCTGCGGAGCGACCTTGGGCAAGTTGCTTACCCATCATTGTCTGTGGGGAAGGCAACGGGAAACCACCTCACTCATCTCATCCCCAGGGGCGTATGCCAATGAACCTGCCTTCGGGCAGAGCACCATCATCATCATCATCATCATCATTTAATATATGCGTTTCTAAATAGCAAAATAATTATTAATATACTGGCAACATATTTTGAGTGTCTTAAGATGCGAATAATTCATCTAATGACTGAATTATTGAGTAGATGAACGATTGAATGAATTAATGAATCAATGCACCGCAGACAAATTTATGAAGAAATGATTCCACTCAATAAGCATGCGCTTCGTTATGAATAGGTATAACAATAATATATTTCTTATTATATCAGATGATTCTACTCAATTGGCGTATATATTGCACCCGACTCATCGGATCTAAGGTCAATCAATCAGGCAATCAAACACTCAATCAATCAAAAAATAAACGAAGCAATCAGAATTTGTGTAACGCCCCTTCAAAGTAGTTACTCACAGACGCTCCCTGCCGAGATTGACTTGTCATGGATGTGGAGGTTCATTGTGCTGATCTGAATCAAAGAAAGAATATTAAGGACATAAATAAGGTCATTCGAACATTTTTCAACTAAGACCAGATTCCCAATAATCCTCTAGTTGCATTCTGTGATTGTGTGATGACGACGACCACGAGAACAACGACGATGATGATGAAGATGGTGAAGATGATGATGATGGTGAAGATGATGTTGATGATGAAGATAAGAAATATGATGAAGATGATGAAGACGATGAAGATGGTGAAGATGATGATGATGATGAAGATACGGAAGATGATGAAGATGGTGAAGATGATGATGATGATGATGATGATGATGATGATGATGATGATGAAGATAAGGAAGATGATGAAGATGATGAAGATGGTGAAGATGGTGAAGGGGATGATGATGATGATCATGACGATTACGATGATAAATATTGTTGTCATAATTATTCTAATTATTTCAAATGTTAGGAATGGTCTAATTTTAGTCTAATATGGAGCATGATAAACAAAATAGCAAATTGAAAAAAAAACTGCAAAAGTATGGTTATTATCGGTAGTCGATTATAACACCTTAAAATCATTTCAGACGAGTCTATATTATTGGCAATACTTTCGCTTTTCTCATTGCGACTTATAGGGCTGCCAGGTAGCATTCAGGAAATTACCGGATAATTACTATATATATATATATATATATATATATATATATATATATATATATATATATATATATATGTGTGTGTGTGTGTGTGTGTGTGTGTGTGTGTGTGTGTGTGTGTGTGTGTGTGTGTGTGTGTATGCACGCATGGGAGAAATCGTGTGAAGGGTAATTGTCCTAGGGGGTAATTGTCCGGGGTAATTGTCCTAGAACCAGTCAGCTGATAATATCATAAACATGGTGTCTCAAAAAGAGTGCTCAAAGCTGTCGTATAACCTATAGACTATAATATGCATTAGTCCTCTTAGGTCAGATGGTAAAAGAATATTGAGTCACAATCATGACCAAGATACACTTAAATCATTTTAAACCTTTTTGATCATGAATCCATAATATTATTTTATCATTTTACCGATTACAAATCCAAGGCATATTATACATCGGTGACTCACCGTTCTAATGGGGATTGAGATTATGCAGAATAGATGGAAATTCGTTACACAGGCGAGTTGAATTATCATAGACCGCAAGATGTTCAAGATACAATGATTTTTTATTTCTCGATTTCCTATTTATAGGTCATTGTGAACTGTAAAAGAGGTTGGATATTACATTAATTTTTTCTGTTCATTTATCGTTATTTTCACTTATTGATGACTAAATGACTATTGATCGAAATAAGGGGAAATAATGGGAGTGTGGATTGAGATTTTGCGGTAAAGATGGAGATTCGTTACACAGGTGAGTTTAACAATCATAAGTACAAAGCACGATAGCAATTAACAAGGAGATGGAATTTAGTTACGACGACTGGTAAATTGGCGCAGTACTGGTAATATCCTTCAAACCGAACTCGTATAAATAGGCTTTGCATGTTTAATAGCGTTATTTAAAAACGATTTTAAGGTGTGTAAAGCGTGACTTCAATTTCATTGTTTTTCCGAACATTGTATCTTTTGTATTGCAGAAATTGCCGAATAATTATCAAATCACTTTATCACAATACATTGAAACCCAGGATTTTCGAGATTACATGCTATCGATTTTGTTCCCAGTTGAGTTTTTTTTCGATTCTCCCAAAAAGATTGGATCACCATTTAAAAGAAAACAAAGAGCGGAAAGTGAGATTGGATCGGTAGAAGGAAGCTGCAGCATGTCACGGAGTTCGTGTGAATGAAGATATTTATAACGGGTATGGCCATGCATAAAACACATAGAACCAGGTTTTGTTTAGCATCAGCGATACTTGGACGATTGAGTCGGTTATGTAAGAAAATCATCTTATAAACAATAAAACGCAAATAAACTCTTCATGGCATTTGTCATTCTAGCGCTAATGTATGGTTATGGATACTGCTGCCTTCAGAAATAGATAGAGGCATATTAGGAAAGACCAGACGAGAGAGGATACATAATGAGGTACATTGTAATTGGGAAGAAGTGTGAACAGACGGAAAAACTCAGTATGGCAATGTCGTCAGAGTTTCGCCCTAATTTACATCTTAGAGCCACATGTATTCTGCCTCACGATGAGTATTCATGGATGTCGTCCCTATACTCTGCTGCCGAAGAGGTTGTCCTCTGACTCATCTGAGTCCTTTTTGCACGTCCTGCATCCATGAAGAATATCTGTTTGGCCCAGTGCATGGGGTGGAATTGCCTTCTTACAGAACTTCGTTTAGCCTACACTCTTGAGCTATACCAGAATCCTACATCACCAAATTCGCAGACGCTCTCTTTGAGTGTGCTGGAATCCAGAGTGCCTCCGCGTAGTTTCCTTGATGGGTCGCTATGCAAATTTCCGAACGAATAAATTAATTTAGAAAAAAAATGGATGGACTTTCTTGTGACGGTACTCACACCTCGACTGCATATCGCAATCTGCACAAAATTCCAGTCGATAAAATAACACCATAATACAATATAATTATTTCAAAGAACGTTGAATGCTTGTGGCCGAAAGCTCTTCAAATTTAAACTCATTCACTAAACACCTCTATATCAGAAGTTTGATTTGATATATTAAAATTTTTCGCTAATCCGTTGACAAGTCATCCTCCGTTAGATTTCCACCATCAATGCATTATGACAAACGTCACCCTATAACACTACAAGCAGCAGCAAAATCTTCTGATGATTTGAGACCTAAGTCAATCGCTTAAAACAGTGAAATTTCTACACAGTGTGCCAGATCTACATGGAGACAGATGTGGGAATAATTAAATACTAGCAGCAGAAGATTAAATAAGAAATGTATTTTTTATGAGCAGTTGAAATGGCGCCCATTGAAAATTCCTATTCAGAAGCACCCCAGCGCAAACACTGGATCGGAATTTCACGCCGAAACGTTGAGCAATTGCGAGTGAATGATTTGCCCATGGTCCCTATACGCTTCGACTTGAGGTGGATTCGAACCTGCAACCATCCAGCTGGATGGCGGCAAACATACTCACCGCACCACGTGCCAAACAAAATGGTGTTTGTCGCCTACCATCATGCGTGTGTGGCGTTAGTAATTAAACTTTAATCATTAAATAATTTTGTGGAGTCATCTATTAAATGGATTAAATATGTTCGATTATCAGAATCAATTGAGCATTTTTTAAATTGTCGACAATGAGATGATTGAGCTCAGATAGTGCTAGTCTCAAGTCATGATGAAGGAGGTGGGCGAAGATCGTCGATGTCAAGCAATGTCGTTAAACTAAAACTACCGATAGATTGTCAAGACGAGGAATAGCTCAACATTTTGAAATTATTTAAACGTTCCAGAGGTGTTTAAGAGGCTCTGATCGACTTTGGACATGAAAAGATTTCCGCCATCTGAAGAAAATGTCGCGGGTCTTCAGAGATCTTCTCCTAATCTGTGGGGCTGTCAGTCGGGCGGATGAGACGGGCGCAAGTTCAATGTATAACCCGTCGTAGATAATAGTAATAGTATAATAGTTGAACGTAAACACCTCTTTTAGGTATTATAGTAAAATATATAAGTTAAAACAACAGTAATGACAACATTGATTTAATTGTCGTCGTCATCATCTAAGAATAAATATTTGCCACGGATTTTAACCAATGACTTCTCAGCAGTGGCGGCGCCAGGATTTCAAGTTTGGGGGGGCTGAAGTCCCATGCCCTTCCTACCTCCCAGGGACGAAACTAGAAAATTTTCTTCCCGGGCGGTCATATTGCTAGCACCGTAGGCGCGAAGCTGCGAGTGCCGAATGCACGAACAAAGCACATACCGACTAGGGGGTCTGAGGGAGTGTCGTAAGCTCCCCCAGCGGGGTCTGGGGCGGAGCCCCAGAACAAACGCTTTTTTGGCAGTTGACATTGACTAGTGCACGTTACGGGCTCTTATATACTAGCTTTTTACGAACGATAAAGTCCTAAAAAAATTTGAATTTCCACATTGCAATAGTAGCATATTAGGCTGTCGTTTTTATGAAATGGCTCATCATTTCATTGCTGAAAGTCGTGGTTTATGCGATGTCCTTAAACACTTCTAAAACGGTGTCAACCGCTGCTCTTATGCGTATTGAACCGAAAGAAAAGCTGTGGCCTTAAACACCTCTAAAACGGTGTCAACCTCTGCTCTTGTGCGTATGGGACCGAAAGAAAAGGGTTGGCCATAAACACCTCTTAAACGGTGAAAAACGAAAAAAGTCTGGCCTTAAACACCTCTACAACGGTGTAAACCGTCAAGCTTTAATGCGTACGGGGCGGAAAAAAGGTCTGGACTTAAACACCTTTAAAACGATTTCAACCTCTGCTTTTATATGTATGGGACTGAAAGAAAATCACTTTCCTTAAACACCTCTAAAACTGTGTCAATCTCTGCTCTTAGGCGTATGGGACCAAAAGAAAAGGGTTGGCCTTAAACACCTCTTAAACGGTGAAAACCGAAAGAAAAATTCTATCCTTAAACACCTCTAAAACGATGTCAACCTCTGTCTTTTTATGTATGGAACCGAAAGAAAAACTCTGGACTTGAACACCTCTAAAACGCTGTCAACCTCTGTTCTTATGCGTATCCGAAAGAAAAGGGTCGGTCTTAAACACCTCTTAAACGGTGAAAACCGAAAGAAAAGCTCTGGCCTTTATTTAAACACCTCTAAAACGGTGTAAACCGTAAAGCTTTTATGCGTACGGGATCGAAAGAAATGAGCTGGTCTTAAACACCTCTAAATCGATGTCATCCTCTGCCTTTATGTGCATGGGACCGAAAGAAAAGCTGTGGCCTTAAACGCTTCTAAAACGGTGTCAACCTCTGCTCTTATGCGTATGGGACCGAAGGAAAAGGTTGGCCTTAAACACCATTTAAACGGTGAAAACCTAAAGAAAAGTTCTGGTCTTAAACACCTCTAAAACGGAGTCAGCCTCTGCTCTTATGCGCATGGGACCGAAAGAAAAGCGCTGGACTTAAACACCTCTAAAACGGTTTAAACCAAAAGAAAAGCACTGGTCTTAGACACCTCTAAAACGATGTCAACCGATGTATTTATACATATGGGCCCGAAAGAGATGCTCTGGCCTTAGACGCCTATAAAACGGTGTCAGCCTCTGTTCTTATGCGTATGGGACCGAAAGAAAAGCGCTGGACTTAAACACCTCTAAAACGTTTTAAACCTAAAGAAAGGCACTGGACTTTAAACACCTCTAAAACGGTGTCAACCACTGCTTTTATGCGTTTGGAACCGAAAGAAAATCGCTGGCCTTAGACACCTCTAAAACGATGTCAACCGCTTCTTTTATACATATGGACCGAAAGAAAATGCGCTGGACATAAGCACCTCTAAAACGGTGTAAACCGCAAATCTTTTTTGCGTATGGGACCGAAAGAAAAGTCCTGTCATAAACTTGCGAAAAAAGGCCAACTTGGAAAATGAGGGGTTTAACCCCCACCCTGGCCCCCATGGTGGGAGAGATTCGCCGACCCACCAATTGACCAGTGTCGGGTCGAACCCGACCCCCCTGCGAAGGATTAGGGTCGATTGCTTGAAAGCTGTGGAAGTGTATAGCTAACGCACGAACAAACAAACACACAGAGTTACCAAAATATATATTAGATAGGCCTACATATAATTATCTGCACATAAATGTTTTATTTGCTAATAGCAATTAAGACTTCTAGGTTGACCATTATAATTATATCAGACAGTGGTAGAACACACAACAAGAATTAAATTTTATATCGAGCAAGAGCACACACATTTTGAGGTGTGTAAGAGAAACATGATGCAAATCTGACAACTATATTGTTGTGTCCCATGTCTAGGACCTTGGGATTCGTCCATTGCCGGTGTACTGCGAGATTCTATCCGGCAGCAAAAGCTGTCCAAAAAATATCCGAAAATTAGAAAATAAGCCGTTATAGACATTTTCCGCATTTTGCTTTGGGGGGGCTGAGCCGCATTCAGGGGGGGCTTAGCCCCCCCCAGCCCCCCCCTGGCGCCGCCACTGCTTCTCAGTCTGCAGTCCAGGACTCTAGCCACTACACTATTGGACCACATCAGACCAAACGCTTTTGATTATAGCTTCGACGTGTGTTTAACCTTGTTGATGATTCCAAATATTTTTTTTTTACAACGTTAAAGAAGCCTGATATAGTATTCGTAGCTCAACCAGCTCTAGTAAAATATCGAATATCGTTAGATACCTTTACAACAGTTTTGAAAGAGCAAATAAATATAGAAATCCACGATTCGATGTAATCAGACCTCTCCCTATTTTCTGAGACGAACAAAAACGAAATCAATCAATCAATAATGATTTATATAGCGCCCCTTAAATGAACTGCGCAGAGGCGCTCCCGGCCGAGATCAAGCGAAAAAACACAGGTCTTCAACAGTTCGTGAAATTGAGAACAGCTTGGGAGGTGTCGCATAGTCAAGAGAAGCCCATTCCAGGTTGTAGGACCAACCATACAGAATGAACGCCTCTGCATTGTTGCAGAGCGAGTGAAAGGAACCATTAAGTCACCATGGACAGCAGAGCACAGTGCGCGGCGGGCTATGCAAGTGGAAAGAGGGAGGCAAAGCTCACACAGATAAGAGGGTTCCCAGCCTGATAAGCATCGCCACTCCAAAGATGCAATCCTAAATGAGATGCGTTGCGGGAAAGGAAGCCAGTGCAAGACCTCAAGAATATATCGGGATACGCGGTTTTACTTGGTGAAGCCGCCAATAAGTCGTGCGGCAGCCCGGTGGACCCTATCCAACCTCTCAATCCGAACCCGCGGGAGACCAGCAACGATGGAGGCGCAGTAGTCGAGGCGGCTCAGCGCAAATGCATGGACAAATGAAGCTGCAGCTTTAGAAGTCAGAGAGCGAGCAATGACCCTGAGCTGCCGCAGTTGGTAGTAGCAACTGCGGCATACCTGATCTATAATTATGAGATGCAAGGGTGAGTTCAGAGTCCATGAGCACTCCAAGGTCACGCACCACCGAATAAAAAGTTATAGATGGGAATTGAGAAGGGAGAACGCTCAGGTCGAGCTTAGCCAGCTGTTGCCTAGTATTCAGCCAAATGAATTGATTTTTTGGGCGTTGAGGCGAAGTCGGTTTGACGACATCCAATCTGTGATGGCCCCATTGCTTGTTGCATACTGCGGGCAGCCTCAATGGCTGCGAGTGGAGGGCAGTGCAGATATGCCTGAGTGTAATCTGCATACAGCTGGTGTAGCACGCCGTAAAATGCTAAAAGCGTGCCAATGTCAGAGGTGTAGAGAAAGTTAAGCAAGGGAGCCAGGACAGAGCCTTGTAGGAGACCAAATGGAGCCGGGACCCAGGGTGACCTACTTTCTCCCAAAACCGCACAGCTGGACCGCCCTGCTAGAAAAGATGTGATCCACTCAAGTGGATGGCCAGAGAGTCGAAAAGAGATAGAGAGGCGTTTAATTAATATATAATGATCAACTGTACCAAATGCTGCACTAACGTCGAAAAGGGCTAGTAGGGTCACACACACCCCCTATCAATGGCCCCGTAGCAGTCAGTCAACAGACGGAGCAATAGCGTCTCGGTGGAATTGCCAAAGCGAAAGCCCGACTGATATTTCGGAAGCAAGTTGTTAGTGCTTAAGTAAGTGGTAATTTGTTCTGACATGAACCATTCGGCTCCTGCAGTGAGGAAGAGAGACGAGCCCCGGTTCCATGACATGAATGAATAATGATCTTGAAGAATTGTAACTTTCATAAACCTGTTGACCTCCTTGTTATTCAATTATGCATCAATCTTGCTTGTTAATTAAGTCGAGAACGCATAGAGAAAAAAACAGGACCGTCATCGAACCCACTTGACAGCGTTTAACGCAGTCATTGTGTATATTATTCTTTACACGCGTTTTAAAGGTGTTGAGTGAGTGAACTGAATTCATTATTCATGGATTGTGATGCATTATCTCAGTTATTGCGCTCTACTAATGAGATTATTCCGTCACAACCATTAATTTCGTGAAAATGCATGAACGCTTTTTGTAAATCTTTATAGAGCGGCTTATAGAAAAGCAATAAACGTATACAATACCACAATATAAGCACCATTTTAGGATTGCTAAAAAAAATTATCGCAATTCCATTTTTCCTGACTCTAGACTGGCACCGATAGAGTATCAGGGTTAATGTCGGAGTTAGTGCACATTCACAGTAGTAATGGTGTCTATATAACGACACCTTTTGCTGACGGAGACCATGAACGTCACCCTTCTTCATATCCATGATTTGGACTGGCACTGAATGACGTCATGCTGTGACGTTGGCTTTCTGTCGTCTCGTTAACAGCCTTCTTCGTTCTTCTTAGATTTCGATGTTCGATGATTCTATTTTTTGTGAATACAAGATCTGCTGAATTGTTTGCTAGTCTTCTATGAATAATGCGAAGAAAATAGCACAACTAAGGAAGAGAAAAATCTGATCTTATAAAAGACTTCACGATTTCTCAGGTTCGCTGTATTATTAATAAGCCCTTGAAAAACAATATTAGCAGCGCAAGACACCATAGTTTTCAAGTATTTTATTCACAACTGTAAACTCCTCTTTTTACAATTTGAAAATGCTACATTAAGCACTGGTGTGAAAATGACGTAATTAATTTCGAATTGTCCAAATACTTGTAGGGATTTAACGATCGATGTTGATAATAATTATTGTTGACACAAGATGACAGATCTACATCGTAATTAGCATTAATTATAATGTCCATGTCCAACGCGTACATTTGTCTTAATATAAACTGTAGTCACCGTATGCGAACGCAGTAGTTTTCGTCATCATCGATCTGATTGGGTTTAGTATTGCGTTCGTCCAATTGAAAGAACAGACGGCATGGGAAATTGCTTGTAGTTCCTTACTGTAGTTCGACCAGTTAGTCTAGGTCCTTTTTGGTTTTAATATTTTGATGTTGCTAACAAGGTCACTGGAGTTCTGCACATACACCGAGACTGAGATGATTTACAAAATATGGTATGATGCGTATATATAGATTTGGAATATCACGAAACATCGGTGTCTAAAATGATTAACACATAGCATCGAGTGTTTAGCAACATCTGACGGATGAAAACATATATACAGGGATCAACTTTCGAAAATCTTTATAGCAACAAGACCATTCTTGCTTCTAGCTTTTATTCAGTATTTAAGTCGTTGACATCGGTTTCACCACATCCGGGTGTTTCTATGATTCACACAGTCTAAAGGTGTTTTATTGCATCATAATTATGTAACTCCGCCACTGGTTGCATTCTGCCAGTATCAGTCCCAAGCCTGGATAAAGGAGGAGGGCGTCGCTAATGCTCAGTCGCCTTTGTTAATTAAAGACCTATATTTATTATAAGTAGTTGTAATAATATTCTTCACTTGACACATTCAATTTTCTAATAGTTAGAGGGAAGAGGTCTCCCCATTATTTCTTTGTCATGGCTAACATTCGAGCGATTGTTATCGTCTACTTGCCAGTGATTCAAAATAGGACTCGAAATGCTGTCCCGTGACATTTTTAGCACTGCTTTGATTGTCACAGATATGATGTTAATGTGGCGCATCGTAGTCTGAAAAAGATATAGAGTTACCTTCCATCAGACCATGCTCCATGTGACATTTGTTTAACAGGTTGTCAATTGATTTTCTTCCATTAGTTTTTTATCCTCAGAGTGAATGTTCAACTTTCGTTTGACATCCATCATCAATGTTAAACGAAACTTCACTCAAGTTTTATTAATTATTTGAAAAAGCATTGAGCGATCGGTTTCGTTTGGTTCCC
This sequence comes from Lumbricus terrestris, assembly GCA_949752735.1. NCBI lineage: Eukaryota > Metazoa > Annelida > Clitellata > Crassiclitellata > Lumbricidae > Lumbricus > Lumbricus terrestris. Next base: position 17,665,061 of record OX457049.1, read on the forward strand.
CATATCGTCCTTTTCGTATTATTGAAAACAGAGAGTTTTGTTCATGTCTTACTTTTCCAATAATTTTCATTTTCCGCCGTTTTTATGCGCAAAAACTATCTTCTCGTCTTTCAATTACTTTTACGCAGTTTCGAATATCCAATCAACACGCATGCAGCTTTACATCATCTATAGCCGCAATTATTTCTATTTAAAGGTGTGCAATGGCATACGTCATTTTAACTGTTCATGTCAAGAATTTGCATAGCGTTTCTTCAGAAAACCACTGATTTGCAATCCAACACACCAGCTGCTAAGATTTTAACTGTTTTCTTGTTCAAAAGAGACGATTGACTTTAAAATCTCCTTCAATCCATTCTGATGATACGGCATCAGGGAACGCGAAAATAGACCGGATCAAGATTTAACAAAGACATACAGAAAGAAAAGAGATGAGTGGGATATAATAATATTATGATCACAATAATTTTTATGAGTGGAAGCGTTGACATGCGGCAGAGCGCAAGACCAGATCGAGGCAAACTAATCACACAGCTGAGAGCCAACATAGAGTTAGCAACAGTAACCAAGCTGTTCATGTCACCTCTGCATACGACCATGTAACGATATGACGCTTGTTTATTCTCTCCAATAAATAAGAAACTGCTCAGAAATGAGTAGCATCAATAAAAATTTTTAAACGCACGTCGACGGAAAGAAACAATTGAATAAAAATCACACAACAGCACAATAACTATATAACCACAAAAACCCGAACAACGATTTAACTCAGTGGATTTGTTCGAACAATTGATTTTTATATTTCATGGGCGCTATGGAAGCCCTTAGATAATGGTTCGATTAATTGCCGGTTAAAGAGTTTTCGATTTCAAAGTGGTGCAGATATAAAAAATAGCCGTTGAAATTAGACACCCTTGGGACTGATATTTGCAATTTTATATAAGCTTTTTGACCAACAAATACCTTGCTCCGAAGTGCTGTAATATGCCGAGAAAAATTCTGTCCAGGGTAACGGCCTCTGTTGTCATAGACCCTGGTCAAATCGGATCCATCCAATTAGTAGAAAAATTGCAAACCTTCTAGCATATGCACACCTTTTAAAAGGTGCTTAAGAGGGTATTATAAGAATGAAACACGACATGCGAACCTTGCTCTTAAGTGCTGTAATATGCCGAGCAAATTTCTGTCCAGGGTAACGGCCTCTGTTGTCATAGACCCTGGTCAAATCGGATCCATCCATGCGACTTATGTCCCTCTTCAAACAGAGAGACCACAGAGACGACCATCGTATTACGGACCAAGACTAAAAGGCTTGAACAAAATCCTTAGGTACTCACCGATGTTTAACATTGTGTGTGTGAGCGTGCGTGTACATGGGCGAGTGTGCTTGTTTGCGTGCGCGTGTTTGTGTTCGTGTTCGTGTACTCTATTGAACTGTTGTAAAAGGCCAAGATAAAGTCTTCTGTACAGTCGTAGCTTAAGCATTAAGGTTAGATGGAATTTCTACCTAATCTAAAAATATCTTCTTTTGCTTGTGGCACCAGAATGCACAACAACGATGTTTTCTACCTGTTTTAGATGGATGGATGGATGGATTTGTAGATGTAGCTCCTCTTGATAATGACTTATAATGAATATAATTTACGCCAAACAGACCATTTATAGAGACAGAGTCATTTCGAATTGATTGCTTCTATCCGAAATAAAATGCGGCTTAAACTGTAAACAATTAGGAGGTGCCATTCGAATGATGTGAACCGTTTCTTTAAATACCTCTTTTAAGAAAGTATTATGCTTATATAAACAAACATTTTTCAAAATTTAAGTTTTTAAACAACATAAGTTTACAGTAGCACGCTACTCAGAGACGCTCCCGACTGCAGAGCGGACACTGCATAGGAGTCAGACGAAGTGGGGATGGACGGACGGATGGAATTCCACTTTTACCGCTTCTGACATCTGACGAATCAGAATTTCGTTCGGAAGATGACGCAGCAAATGCATTTTTTCGGATTCAAATACCGGTAATTCATTATTCTTTCAGCCTCTACCGCTGGAATGATGACAGGAGGAACGGAACACAAGTAGGAACCAACTGGAGAAGGACAAGGTTAACATCTGACTATTGAAAGAAACTTGCCTTCCGCACGCACAGTGAATTGATCATTCCATAATACGCGCCTGCTTACGCACCGGTTTTATATGAAAATATTTTGCGTAAAGAATTGACCACTTCGAACTTTATTTGCGTCACATCTTGTTTGGATGACGGACTAAAAATATTGAAGTGTTAGCAAGTTGTAAACCTGATAATTATTATTTCTATAATACATGAACTTCATTACTTGCGAAAAATTTTACACATTATTATGCGGGTTTAAAAATAGTTCATTTTTCTCTAAAAAACCTTCGATTAATTTATGAGTGATCTAAGAACCTCGATGATCAAAACCAATGGAATATTGTTTTGGAGATAAGAGAACTTGAACTTTCGGTAACAAGTTGTTTGCGGTCTGACTGTGCCAGACTCAAAAATGAGTGGGTGAGTTGTGTGACGCTAATAATCGTTAAGCTTGAACTACTTATGATCGACGAAATGATAAGCATAGTAACAACGATGAATTTTAAATCCCTTATAAACAAAATGATTAAAACGTTATAAAGGTGTCAAGTGGCACTTATTTTTCTTTGGATATGAAGACAACTCTATCATCCAATAAAAATAGCGCAGGTCTTAATGAATGTCTTCGAAATAATTGTTATGTCACAATAATTATGTGTGGCTGGTTAGGCGGGCAAATAAACCGGATGTAAGGTCGGCGTTGCTCCGATCATAGATGGAATTAATTATATATAGTTGATGGATGGATCCGATTTGACCAGGGTCTATGACAACAGAGGCCGTTACCCTGGACGGAAATTTGCTCGGCGTATAACAGCACTTAAGAGCAAGGTACTAGACAAGTTTATTTAAGGTCGGCATATATAGTCGAATTAATGCACCTCTTTTAGGTATTACATTTTCCTATAAGTAAAAGATGCAAAAAATTACGACACAATGCATCTTAGGTTCTTGCGTACTGATCAATGGCAATTTTTTTCTAAGACACCTCTAAATTGTATGCTACCGATTGAATAAATCTCAAATTAAAAACTTTCAACCTTTGAGTTGAAAGTTAGGTTTCTCTTTGGACTCAAGCAGTGTGTTTAATTTTCAACGCCACTAACAGCACTAAATCTTATGTTTTTAAGTCTATAAATAATATATCTCTCAATCGAGATTCATCCTGTATAAATATCGGCCAATTCTAGCAACTGAACTTTCGCCTCAAGTGTTGCGAACCAAAGAACAATGTATGCAAAGCTAACAAAGGAGGCAAAACTTTGTTACGGAATACACAAAATTTAATATCTTTATTGTCATTATTTTTACTAACATACGTGTATGTTAGTGAAAAAAATTGATTCGTAGATTTATTTTCACTTCGTTCGCCAGAGTATCTTTACATTTAAAATAGACAATTTATACCCAATTTAACCCTCGAATGCCCAAGGGGGGGTCCGACCGGACCCCAGGCCCGTTTTTTCCGGATAACTTTTTAACGGCTATAGATCTGCAAAAATGCTTTTAGGACATCCTAAAACAATCATTTGGGCATCGAATGGTATATTTTGCGTGAGTATTGTCCAACCCTGTACCCCGCAACCACAGGATATACCAAGGGTACCGCACGATATGCGGCTATTTGTCATACATGTGTATAGTTACTGACCAATAAATCAATGGCCAGCGCACGTTATATGAAAGAAAGATTCATATAAATTGTTGAACTTAGAATTACTGACATTGTAGCACTATGTTTGGCATATGTTTGCAGCACAGAATTTGAAAGTTTGCAAGTCTGCGTAGGCCTACCACAGCAACAATTGCATACAATAGGTATGCGTCAAAACGGATGGCTTAGGACAGTTCATACAAAATTTATGGTGGCAACCGTTCTGTCAAGGTTACGCGAATAAATGGCTCAGCTTTTCTTCTTAGCCGGTGTTGTTGTAGACGGCACTGTGGCCTACCCTTCTTACTCGACCCACGAGTAGGTCTAACACCACACAGATACCCGTAGCCTACTTCTCCTTCCTCCGCAATTGTTTGAAAATTACCCCTTTCAATTGTGGCATGGTGTTATCAGGTCAGGAACCCCTCTGAGAAGTCTCTTTTGAAGCGGCGCAATACAAATTTACAATTGCGATTACGATTTAGTCTACCATAATGCAACTGATCAGTCGGTAGCTGGAAGTGAGAGCAGGTGACTGGCATGCGGACGCGCCGGACGTATGATAGCTTCCTTCGGTAAATGACGCAAGCAAGCATATAATGTGTATCATGAGATTTTTACACTATTGTTTTACACCGGATGGTGCTATTGTGATACGAGATACATCAATCGACGCAAATTCATTTGGTATTACATAGAACTAAATGCTGTAACGATATTCCAATCCCTTATCAAGATACCAACATGAAAACGATAGGCTTCCTTCGGTAAATAACGCAAGCAAGCGTAAAATGTGTATCACGATATTTTTACACTCCTATTTTGCACCAGGTGGTGCTATTGTGATATAACATAACATAACATAACATGGGTTTTAAGTGGTTCAGAAGACACTGGGTCTGTGTTAGAACCACTGCAAATTAACCTGGAACACCTAGTAGCCCAATTTTCCTAGCTTCCTTTTGAATGCTGAGACCGTGTCCACCGACACAGTGCTGTCATCCAAGCCGTTCCACATGTCTACAACTCTAGCACTAAAGAATTTCTGTCCCAATGTTCCTCTCGGCTTCTTAAACAATTTGTACCTATGACCCCGAGTTGCTTTGTTTGGTGCTAATTCAAAGAATTTCTCCCAACCTAGTGCTTCCTTTCCAGTAATGATCTTGTATGCTTCAATTAGGTCTCCCCTGCTTCTCCGTCTCTCCAGTGTTGTTAGCCCACACCTCTCCAACCTCTCTTCATAGCTCAAATCTTTGTAGCCCCAAATCATCTTCGTAGCTCTTCTTTGCACTTTCTCCAATTTTTCAATGTCCTGTTTCAGGTGTGGGTTCCATGCCTGAATGCAGTATTCCAACTGTGGCCTAACCAGTGATTTATACAACCTCAGTAACGTGTCCTTGTCTCTAGTAACTATTGTCCTTTTTAACATGCCTAATGTTGAATTTGCCTTTTTTGATGCTTCCGCACATTGTCTTGAGGGTTTTGCACTCTTGTGCATAATCACTCCTAAGTCCCTTTCTTCCTCGCTAACCCTCAGTACCTTACCTCCCATTTCATATGCAAACTCCTGGTTTCTTTTCCCCATATGCATCACTGAACACTTTTCCAAATTAAAGAGCATTTGCCAGTCTTGCGACCATCTAAACATTCTTCGTAGATCTTCCTGTAGTATCTCTGCTTCTTCTTCATTACCCACTGCTCTACATAGTTTTGTGTCATCCGCAAACTTAGAAATTTTCGATAGAACCCCATCATCTATGTCATTGATGAAAAGTACAAACAACAGTGGCCCCAACACTGATCCTTGTGGCACTCCACTTAGCACTGCTGCCCACCTAGAATGTTTATTGCCTATTCCCACCTTTTGTCTTCTATCTGAAAGCCAGTTTTGAATCCACTTGAGTACCTGCCCACTAATCCCACATGCTTGCAACTTTTTAATTAGTCTTTTATGGGGTACTTTATCAAATGCCTTTGCAAAGTCTAGGTAAATCACATCCACTGGTTTTCCCTCATCTATCTTCTCAAAGACCTCCTCAAAGAATTCCAACAGATTTGTCAAACACGAGCGTCCCTTAGTAAACCCATGCTGACTACCTTTTATAATATCATGTTCCTCCATGTGCTTAACTATGTTATCCTTAACAATTCTCTCCATGACCTTACACGCCACACTGGTTAGACTGACTGGTCTGTAGTTACTTGGTTCACTTCTGTTTCCCTTTTTAAACAATGGCACTATAAGGGCATCCCTCCATTCTTGTGGAACCTCACCGCTCTGTATCGATTTATTGAAGATCTGTGCCAATGTCTCTCCAATTTCTTCCCTCACTTCATGTAAGAATTTAGGATGTAATTCATCGTTTCCAGGACTCTTGTCTGTTTTTAATCTTTTCAGTTGTTCCACCACATTTTCCCTAGTAAACATTATTTGTGTCAATCTTCCACCGCCATTGTCCAGAAATGCTCGGCTAGGCTCAGGAATGTTCCCTAAATCCTCCAAAGTAAACACTGAGCTGAAAAATTTATTCAGTACTTCAGTAGCTTCCGTGTCGTCCACAACAACTTCTCTACCGTCCTCTTCCTTTTTTATTGGCCCTACTCTGTCTTTCCTTTTCTGCTTGCTTCTAACATAATTGTAGAAACTCTTGCTGTCCTCTTTTACATTTCTCGACAACTTCTGCTCAAAGATTTTTAGTGCTTCCTTGTTTGCTTTATTGCAGATGTTTCTTTTCTTCACATAGTTCATCCTCAATTCCTCGATTCTTGCTACACTATCACACTCGAGTACATTCTTTGTTTCCTTCTTCAACTTCTGATAATTCTTCCAAGCTTTATTCTTTGCCCTTCTCTTTTTTTGAACCTCACGTGTTACCCACGGCCTCCTCTTGTTGGTTCTTTTGCGCTTCGGTATATTTTCGTCAATAATCTCTCTCATGACTTCATTAAACTTCTTCCAAGCTTCGTTCGCTCCCATTCCACTCACCGCACTTTCTAGTTCCTTTTCCTTCAACCTGTTCCTCACTAATTCATAGTCTGCTTTAAAGAAATTGGGTTTGCTCATATAGGCTTTCACTTCCTGAGACTGCTGTACATATAGTTCCCATCTTACAACCTGATGATCACTAGTGTTAAAATGCTCCCCCACACTCACATTCTCTACCATATTTTCATCAGTCGTTATCACTAAGTCGAAAATGTTGTCTCCTCTTGTTGGCTCCATAACATGCTGTTGCATAAAGCAAGCATCAACAAAATCCAAGAACCTCCTATCTTTTTCTCTCTCCCCTTCCAATGTTTCCCAATCAATATGATAGTTGAAATCTCCCATTATCAAGGACGTTTCCTTATTGGCCATTTCCAGTAGCTTGCACATCCCTTGATCAGCTTCCTCTGTGGCATCGGGTACCCTATAGCATACTCCCACAAGCATCTTAGACCTGCTCAGTTGAATTTCACACCAAATACTCTCCTTAAATGTCTCATTGCTCATATCCTGCCTCTCTACTGCATTAATATGGCTCCTAACATACAGTAAAACACCTCCAGCTCCGTGTCCAACTGATTTCTGATTAGCTCGATCCTTTCGAAATAATCTGTATCCATCTAAAGCAAGCTCACTGTCTGCGATTTCCGGCTTTGTCCATGACTCTGCTATTCCAATTATATCAGGTTTCTCATTGTCCACATACAATTCCAGTTCTGCTCTTTTTGCCCTACTAACAATACTCCTAACATTTGCAAACATGCACTTTAAACTTTTACTGCCCCCAATTTCCTTACATCTCCTGTCCTCACTCCTGCAATTTTCTTTCTTTATCTGCTTTGTGTCCTTATTTTTGTGACAGTTAGTGAGCCTACTCTTTACTGCACTAACCGTCTCCCAACCAAGTTTAAAGTCTTCAGCATCATGAAGACTTGCCTCGCCACCATGTCAGCACCTCGAGCATTCAGATGCAGACCATCTCTCGCCAAATACCCACCTCTCCACGGATTGAATTCCACCTCGCAGTACTTAACCTCTTCTTCCTCGCACTTACTCCTCAGTCTCCTGTTCACCTCCACTCGCTTGCTATCTAACGCCTCACTTATGTCCTGCCTTGGCAAAATACCCATCACCACAACTTTACCCTGTCTCTCTGCCTTCAGTCCATGTATCATCTCTTCGTATTTGGACATCATCTCATCTGTCTCATCCATCCGGAGATTATTAGTGCCGACTTGCACAATCAAAGTGTCTTCCTTACTCTTCTCAATTTCCGAGAGCATCTGCTCAATTCTTGCGCCTGGCTTACAAACAGTTTCAAAACCAGCCCACTGCTTCTGCAGATTCCTCCCTACTTGCCTCACCATCGAATCTCCTAGCAGCAACACTCTGTCCTTCCTTTCCTTGGGTTCTGCGTTGTGCTGTTTCTGCGCCTTCTTCTGCACCAGTGACCAACCACTGTTTCCTTGCGCCCCATCCTCTTGCTCCTTCTTGCTGCTCCCTTCCGCCGCTAACTCTCCCTCCTTCTTCTGGCTACTGGCTACCTCAAGAGCACTCAGGCGCTTCATCATTGCATCTAAGCACTTCGCCATATCCTCCGAACATTTCGTTCCCTCTTCCATACATTTCTCTAAACTGCCCATAAGATATAAGATACATCAATCGATTGCAAATTCATTTGGGATCACATAGAACTAAATTCTGTAACGATATTCCAATCTCTTCTCAAGATATTCACAAAAACCTCTGGGGTCCGCGCGGACCCCCCCCTTGGGGCTTCGTGTACCTAAAAATACCTTGGGCACTCGAGTGTTAAGGGTGTTTTAATGAGCTTTGTATTGCATGATATATCATCTATTTCTTGACAAATATGCGGTTTATTGGGATCCTTTGGGTCCACAAATGCTGTTTCCTATTTTCTACTTAAATATTTATCGAATACTTTGTTGAAAATGTCATATAAACCAGAACTTAAACAGATGGTCATAATCATATTGGAAAATTCAGTTTTATTTTTGCACTCTATTCAGAATTACTTCAGTTATTCGCTAGGTGACAGCACCCAACATATTGTTTTGAGCATTCAATAATGTCACAGTCACTGTAGACCTAACCTGTTTCTGTGGAAACTATTGAATCTTATCACCGTCCTCTAGGGTCACTGTGTCGCCTTTCTCCTTTTCCCAGGCTTGGGACTGGCACAACCAAGCACCGACGGCTCCAAAGGCAAATTTCACATCCTCATTCTAATGTCAAAAAAGGTTGAAGTCTACACTTCAGGTTAATAAGTAAGTGAATAGTCAGATCCGTCTTTGGGTATTACTTTTATTAAATTTCGAGAATTTATGTAGCGCCTCTTCAAGAGAGTTACTCAGAGGCACTCTCAGCCCAGCCACAGTTTAAAAAGGTATGATTTGAGCGACTTATGAAAAGCAAAGGAATTTAGCCCGGGCAATTGGGCATAAGTCGCAAGGCTAACGGGAGGCTATAATTCCAGATAGCGTGACCCACGATAGAAAAGGCTTGGCGCTGTCTGATAGAAATGCGAGCTCGTGAAACCAAAAGCTCCCCCCTTGCCGTAGAGCTGTATGCTTATTGGTTCCTTTCACTCGCTCTGTGACAATGCAGAGCCGTTCGTTCTCTTTGGTTGGTCCAACAATCTGGAACCGACTTCCTTTTACTATGCGACATATCCCAAACTGTAATCAATTTCACATACTGTTGAAGACTCTTTTCCCGGGTTTTTTCTCTTCCGGTAGCCTATGTGTAGATTTCTTAAAGGGGAGCCAAATAAATTCTGGTAGATTGATAGATTTGACCATTTTACACACCTCAAAAATGAACATCATCGACATAATAAGTGCAACATCGAAACAAAGAAAATTGTCTGATTTGGTCAATCTCCTTATCACAGTCAGCGTTAAAGTGTAGACAAAACTAAACAATCAGGAAAAATTAACTTTTGATGTGAACGAACACTACCCGCAATCAAAGTCCATCAATTTCCTCCACCCACACATTCACCCGTTCTTTCACCCACCCTGTTCAATACTATGCTCCATAACCAGCTCCCAATAACGAGTAGGTATGTTGAGCACACAATGAGTGTGAATACAAAACACGTCCTTATATGCCGAGGTTGAGAAATGAGGTCGATGAAACCCAATTTCTAATACTGACCCTCAAACTTAGTAATAAAAATAATGAGATCGCAGTCTAACTTCATTAATATAATAGAGAAGAACGGTGACATTGTAACAAGAATTGTTCCTTTACCTATTTAGCGATGCTTCGTTATGAAGGAGGTGATTGGAGTTGCTCTCACCCTTTCCCCGGACTTTGGACTGACACCACAAGCTCATGCATGACAAAATCGAATCATATCGAATGCCTTAGTGAAGTCCAGCGATATCAGTGCAACATGTTCATTCGTCTGCAGAAGATATGAACTTTGATGTCGTATAGAAATATTAGCGCAGCTGCTGTCGTAGACCACGTATGTTGGTCTAACGGCAAGCTAATCGACGAGAATCTCGGACATATTAAGAAGAACTGTAGATGCTGGACTAATTTGGGTTCAACAGTTTGAAGGATTTAGCATATTTTCTGAATGTGCCTGAGGTATCAAGCGGTTTCAACACCAGCGCAGTGAACTGTTGGCCTTTCAGATTCTGTCACATACTTGCAAAGAAACCGGATTGTAATGACATTAAAGAACTTTTGATAATTCCAAAATACAACTCAGATTAATTACATAAGAAAGACATTTGACAAATTAATGAACGGAAGCTGAACGAAAAGTTTTTAATTATTATAATCCCCGGATTTGTCGGTGAGTTCTGACTTCTTATTAATCAAAGCAATACTAGAGTTTATACAGATGAAGGTTTACACCAAGAATTCCTTATCATCTCAAAGTGCAATAATGCAATTGTTATACATGAACATTTAATCAACTTAATAAGTTAGATTTCAGGTAAGATGAGGTGTCTATGCGCCATTCCACTTAAGTCGTATATCTGCCTCTATTTTGACGTGCTCTGCTTCAGTCTAGAACAGCGGTTCCCAACCCGTGGCCCGCGGGCCAAAAGTGGCCCGCCAGGCCTCAGAAAATGGCCCGCCAGGCGTCAGAAAATGACCCTCATCTCTCAAAGAATTATCCAAAATATAAATGAAAAGTTTGAAAAATTTAAAATTTGGACAGGATAGAACACATTATTATTTTCTATTACAAATTATTTCATTTTAACGTCGATAAATAACATAAAACATTATATTTTGAATTAATTGTAGCAATTTTATATGCTTTTAGTTAATACAGTTTTAACCTTGTGGCCCCCTAACGTCCTTCGACTAAGAAAAAGTGGCCATCGTGTCCTCCAACTAAGAAAAAGTGGCCCTCAAGTCAAAAAAGGTTGGGAACCACTGGTCTAGAGAATGGATAAAGGGCTGAAAGGCGACACCAGCAATTTATATTGTAGGCATAGGAGTGCCGCCAAATATCAACTAACCAAACAAGCACAACGTCAGTAACGACATTTACTTAACTGTAGGAATCATTTTCGTTAGCCCATAATTATGAAAATAATAAGTTGTACATCAAAGAACTAAAAGATGTTACTATGAAATGGAAGTAAAATGGAGTCCACACAGAGATGAAACTCTCTTTGAAATTGACGCTAGAAAGGCAAGATTAATGAAACGAATTCTCCAATAAGCGACGCTGAAACAAAAATATCACTAGTATCGATGAGTTTGCACAGACACCGTTAAATACTTTCTACAATAAGCTATAAATACTGCGTTTTCCGTCAAATCGCTAATCGTTCCGTTTCACACAATGGATGCAAATAAACCACATCAAGTGACTGTAATTATGCCAGAATAGAGGCGGATGTAAACTCTTTAAAATCATATTATTGTAATAGAGCTAGACAAAAGCAGGAATTATTACGTATAAAACACCGTATATAGGTCTACATCCAAAACACGGGCTAACAAACATTCATGCGTACGCACGCATCCAGCAATCATTAAGGTCACCCTCCTCCTTTCACCAAGTTTTGGACTGGCGACACTATGCATTATGGGCAGCGACGGAACATTTTCCCACGTATTAATATTTGGCGTCGATTATAACCTTCCGAAAAGCAGACCTTCTATGCAATCGTCTAATAGAAGAAGTTTCAGTGAAACAACTCTCTTTTATATCATTAGCGTCGCCCTCCTCATGTATCAATACTTTGGACTGGCCCTGTCGGAGTACGAACCGTAGCGGATCTTAAATGCGCTTTTTACCTCATAGACTTTCGGTAATTCACTACATGCCGAGCATTTCCATTGCCGCTTTATTTCTTTCAGTGCTTTTCCAGCATCTCAATGCCGTTAACCCATCGACCTAACCACATCCAATGACGACGCATGAAACCTAAGACGTGTTATGGAAAGATGTTAGGTCTGTGATTCTCATTGTTAAGTCTGCTTGTTATTATAATATTATAGTGCTGCGTTATCTTTCAGAACCACAGAGCTATATTTAAATTTAGAGATCGATAGGTATCATTAGCGTAAAAGCTTGTAGACATTCTTTATATCGGCAGAAAGATACGAATTAATGGTGTCGAAGCGAGGAGATTTTGAAACGGAAAATCTTTAGCGAGTGAAAAAAACCATGGTGTTACCATTTGGCGGAGGTAATGTTTATGCACCTTTAAATATATTATATTCTACACTTCTAATACCTCAGTTTTCTATGTGTCATTAGTTGCATGGTTCATTCCTATTTAGCAAGAATCGTACAAAGTTTACAAAGTTATCGTGGTCGCCTGTCAGTCAAAAAGATATAGACATCATTAAATTCAACGATTTTTTTATTGATTTAGTATGTAATAAAAAAGTTTACGTTTATTCAATAATCCGGTTGACAGACCGCAACCGGTTACAATGTAAAATGCAGCTGAAACAGTTTAAACATGAACTCAGATAAGAAAACACATGCATCTTAACTACTAACAAAACAGATAGAATGCAATAATCGGCGTAAGTAGCAGCATACAATTTAACAAAGCATGTTCGCTCGAACTCATTTCCTCTCGCTCTCTACGCCAGCATGTAATCAATTACTCTATCTGGCCCTCCATGTTCAGCCGTGATGAAACATATAACTAAATAGCATTTCTATTGTAAGTGACAGTTCAGGTTCTTTTATTTAAACAATAGGGGAGAACAGGCACTCTTGACCTCCGATGCACCCTTGATCATTAAAAAAATTTCCCTGCAGATTGGGAAATTTTCGCAGAAAATTTTCAATCGGTTGTGAAGATTTCGCATTTTATCCGTTTGGACATTTTTTATTGAGCCACCCTGTGTATTCAGTCAGTTGTCAACCCGCATTGCTACGCTCAAATATCTATCACGTGAATTTGAAACAACAATTTTTGACAAATGCTTGTTTGCTTACCAAACTATAACAGCTGTCGAAGCAAATGCATTCTGTTGAATGTGAGGTCTGTGTCCGCGTCTTGGTGTCCCCCCATCCGGTGCAATTTTCGAACCTCTGTTTCATGTCATTTGTCATGGTTGCGGCTCAAATTTTCGGTTCATAATTAGTCCCATGATTAAATGCCATGCTTACTACCAGGAGTTTTCTCGCCTACTTAAAATAAATGAAAACTGATTCCCACGTGCTTTAAGTCGCTAATTTATTGGCTAATTAAAATAATGATGATTGTTGTCTCCCAAACAAATTCAGTCGCCAAGCAGTCCATCACCTTCCCTGCGAAAGCCACAGTTGCTGCTTAACTCAGAGCTATGCCTCTCTCACCATTTCAACTCTGAACATCACTCACCTAAGCCGTCCGTCTGTTTTCCTACCTTACTCGCCGGATTGGGACCTTCTGTTATCGATATGTTTTGATTAAGTGCCTGTGAGTTGGCTGGTTCCCGTGACTTCGCTTTTTATGGCGCTGTAGACAGGATAGTTTATATCACATTCGTTATTTGACGTCCACGACTTTGACTACGGTTTCATTTCGTGGTCACAAGATATAAATTATTGTTTACTAGCTGCTGAGGTATCCGGCGTTGCCCGGGAATTTTAGTATTCGGACCGTTCCCCGCCAATCTACCCCTCCGTTCCTCCCTCCATCCAACCATCCCTCCCACCCTCCTTCCATCCCTCCCACTCTCCAACCCTCTCTTCGTCCAACCATTCCTCCCATCATCCCCTCCATCCCACCCTTACACCCTGCATCCCACCCTCCCTCCTACTCTCCCTCCCGCTCTCCCACCCTCCATCCTTCCCTTCCGCCTATCCTCCCTCCCTCACTCCCACCCTCCCATCCTCCCACCCTCCCTCCCACCCTCCCTATCTCCCTATCTCCCTCCCTCTCTCCCTCCCTCCATCCCTCCCTCTCTCCATCCCTCCCTCCCCCTCCCTCCCTCCCTCATTTCTGGCTATGTCTGTCCGTTCACGTGACCAAGACGAGCGTAAGTAATCTGTAATTATCTTTTCACGGAACTACAAAACATAAATCAGCATGAGCTTCAACTATCGTGTGTCAGGAAGCAGCTGCGTACAGTTCAGCTTTATGTTGAACGGTAAGCATCCGTTCCGTTGTTATAGACAAGCATTTAGTCAACGTGAGAGTGTCTTTTCTTAGCTGATGCCATTTAGGTTAGTAGACATTTAGTCACCATGTTCTCCCCTGTTGTATATTGCTTGGCTGCATTTGCTGCATTATCAATGCATGATATGATCTTTCCAGTGAAAGGACAGTGCACTGTACAAGGTTGTGAAAATAGGGAATCATCCATCAGCATTGCAGAAGAGATACAAAAGCTGCTTTCTGAGTCATTTCGTCAGCAGCTAAATGAGCACGATCAACGTATTCGGGGGCTTCTTATTGAGTCGTTTCAGCAAATAAAAAGTCAGTTGGACACCGTTGTGACAAGTCTTCAAGCGGTTGACCGACGTTCACAGGAGCAGGATATCTATATCAAGAAAGTTCAAACTAACAATGAGCTTATTAATGCATCGGTTCAGCAAACGAGAAATCAACAGGACACCATATTGAGAAACATTCTGACTGTTGACCGACGTCTGCAGGATCAAGATCAACGTATTCATGAGCTTCTGAATGCATCGTCTCAGCAAATGACAAATCAGCACGATATCGCCATGAGGCAGCTTGATCTTGTTATCCAACTTCTCCTATTTCACGACAACTCCATCAAAAACCAAACACGAAATTCGAGAACACTCACAATAGGTAGAGACTAAAGAGATATTTTACGTATTGATTTGACTGGCAATCGCACTGAGCTCCAACGCTCATTAATTTAACTGAGTGTAAGGTACTTTATTCATGTTGTTACATCCATGAATTCTTCTGTGAATCGCTAGTTGTGGGCCTAAGCTAAATATCAAGACCTCAGATTCGTCGGAGGGCTAACTTTTGTAGGAAGAACTATATTATTATTATTATTCCTGCTATTATTTTGTCGTCTATCATGGTAGTGTCGGTTCTCCAGGAAAGTGAATTAGGCCAATAGCAACTTAGAATGGTGTTAGTATAATAACATAATAAGGTCTTTAATCATAATAATCATAATTAGTTATATTATTATGTCTTTTTCATTACTATTTTTTATTAGAATGATAATGATGACGATGACAATAATAATCAATGATGATTTTTTGCCCTGAGGTACTTCATTTCCCCAGGAACTAAGGGACTTTTATTAGCTCAAAAATGAACGTCTGGTGGGTCAACCCTCGTCTTCAGAGTTTAGGACAAAAGTACCTTTGCCAATTATTAATATTGTTATTATTATTATTATTATTATTATTATTATTATTATTATTATTATTATTATCATCATCATCATCATCATCATCATCATCATCATCATCATCATCATCATCATCATCATCATCACCATCATCATCATCATCATCATCATCATCATCATTATTATTATTATTATTTTTATTATTATTATTATTATTATTATTATAATTATGCCTCTGTCACGACTCTAACGCGCCCTATCTGTAGGAGGTTCCAGTCGATGCAATCTGTACATTTCGAAGGACGTATTTTAACAATGTTATTATTAAAATCATAAACGATAGCAGAGGTCATGTAAAGATGTATATTAATGCTAATGTTAATAGCAATGGTAACTGACAGTTGTTGACACCTCTAAAACTTCTTAGTTAAATATTCAGTTAGTGGTTTCTGATCAGATAGCTTTGTGGACAACACAAATTTATACTTATTCCTTTTTAACTTCTGAATTAGCTTTCCAGACTGGAGACGTATCAAATCTACTCTTGAGAGGTGGCCTTCTCTTCCCTTTCTCCTCATTTTAATATGAATCAAGTGAAGTTAAATGACTGCTTCATATCATTTTATTGCGTAGGAGTCCCTCTTCGACCAGAGATTGTAATTGATTTGGGAGATGGACCTGTTCTGTTGCCCAACATAAACAGATGGATTGTTATTATGCACCGTTTTGATGGATCTCAGAACTTCACCAGAAACTGGTCCGAATACAAGAATGGATTTGGAGATATTGGACGAGGCGAATTTTGGTTGGGAAACGAAATTGTTCATCGTCTGACCAACACAAGCGGAGTCGTCTATTCGCTGCGCATAGAGGTAGTTAAGATTTATAAATCAATAATTCGTTTATTAAAACCAGATTTAATTACAGCTATAATCTTATAAATGCGGGTATTATAACATTGTTGTGGCCCACACGCGCATCTATGGAAATACTTATGACACAACGCTGGCCTCGTGACTCAGCTGGTCCTTTATATTCTCCATGCCTTAGAGCAGCGGTTCTCAACCTGTGGGTCGCGACCCCCACGGGGGTCGCTTGACGATTTGCCAGGGGTCCAAGGGCGGATACAGGAATTTTCGAGGGGGGGCAAAATTTTTGGTCTAGTGAGACAGGAGAAAAAATAATCGACCAATTTTCAGGGAAAAAATACCATTTCATCCGCCGAAAAAACTGATGACCTTTTTTTTTTTTAGTCATCGACCAATTTTTCGGGAAAAAGATACCAATTTATCCGCCAAAAAAGTTGATGACCTTTTTTTTTTAGTCATCGACCAATTTTTCGGGAAAAAGATACCAACTTATCCGCCAAAAAAGTTGATGACCTTTTTTTTTTAGTCATCCATTAATTTTTTTCAGGAAAAGAAGATGCCATTTTCGAACGAGGGGACCACGTCCCGTACGATTTTCTAACAGGGGAGCCAGATGTCCTGTTTTTCTCTCCCACTACATGTGTTTAAAACCAAATGGGGGGGGCCACGTTCCATGCAATTTTTAAATGGGGGGGCCATGGCCGGATTGCCCCCCCTGGATCCGCCCCTGCAGGGGTCGCCAGGACCTTCAGAAATTTGTAAAAAAAGCAATTGTAATTTCCGCTCTAGTTACTACACTGCAGCAACTGAAAAGAAAATTTTCTTATACTTTTTATCAGTAGCGGCGCCAGGGGAGGGCTAAGCCTCACCCTCCTAAAAAAGGACATCTGGGGGTTAAGCCCCCTAAAAAGGCATTAAAACTGAAATATTTCCACGCTAAGGCCCTCTAAAAATGAAATAGATCCATCATCCCATCGTGAGATTTCTTCCAGACGACAAAAAAAAGTTCGTCAGAAATTTTGGCGAATGAAAATGGAACAGAAATTTTGGCAGATGAAAATGGAAAATTTTCGCGAGGATTCAGCCCCCAACCTGAGATCCTGACACCGCCACTGCTTTTTATATAATTCATTCGTTAGATTGCGACAGCAAAAAGTTTTGCCATCTTATAGTTTTCAAATGTAAAGTCCACTTTTACCATTCTTCTAAAAAAAGGGTGGTGTATAAGTCTTAAACCACCCTCTGAGCTCTGAAATCATGAGTAATTTTGTTAAGATGAAAGCTTAAAATTTTACAGTGACAGTGTTCAAATCCAAAAAATTAAACAATTGGGGCCGAAACTCTGAAGTCTTGTACCATGACTATATATATATATATCGTATATATCAGCATAGACAAACTGAGCAATTTCATTCAGATGACAGCTAAAAAATGCAACCATTAGGCCTACAGCGTGGAAATTCAAAATTATAAACAATGGGGGAGAGGCATTTATTGAAGTCTTAAACCATGACTTTCAGGGCTGAAATTCTGAGGAATTGTCTTAGATTAAAAATTGCAAACAAGCGAATGGGACGCTTTTTATGTCTTACACCACGACCAGTGGCGGCGCCAGGGGGGGCTGGAGGGGGCTAAGCCCCCCCTGAATGCGGCTCAGCCCCCCCAAAGCAAAATGCGGAAAATGTCTATAACGGTTTTCGTTATAAGAAAACTAGACAATGATCAATGTCATCGAAATCTACTTTGAGAATGAAGTTAGCGACTTCATTTCTTGGCCTCAGTCTATGAAAACGGGTGACAAGTTTGCACCCTTACCTTTTGACCATACAACCGGACAGGGTTGTCGAAATTGTCGAAGAAACAACATGGCTCTTAGACACCTCGTTCCAGATTGAAACCGTTTTATAAGTATTAGACGTATATATATCGAAAATGCGGTCCTTCAAAAAGTGGTGCAATGTTGTATTTTCTCTTGATTTTTCGCATATTTCACAAATTTTAACATCGTCACCAAAGAATGTTTAGGGTTTTCTCCCTTCTGCAATCAACTATATAATCATAGCGTAGATGCTTGCGCCAGTGGCGTCGACAGAGGGCTAGGGGTTATAGCCTCTAAATGCGGATCGGCCCCCAAAGCAAAAACCAGAAAATATCCATTACGGCTTATTTCGTAATAAGAAAGCTAGACAATGGTCAATCGCATCGAAATCAACTATATATATATACAATATTATATATATATATATATACAATATTATATATATATATATATATTTGTATAGGTCATTTAATTCGTTGCATAGCAAATGCTACAAATTTAGTGAACCAGTTTTGTTGCATTTAGTAGCTGCCTACAGTACTGTAAACCGTTCCTTCTTTATGGAATGGAAGCTGTCAGCCCTACCAAAAGAAAGCTGAACTATTTCGAGTACACTTACAGCTCTGCAGTATGTAAAATTCTTTAAGTCTCCCATAGTAGTGTTGCATCTGTACTGCACATCATGCATGAAAATAATATTACATACTGCTGGTTATCCAGAAGATTGCGTTTTATCCAGAAATTCCTTTGACACAACAATGTAGTTGTCAGATTTGCGTCATGTTTCTCTTACACACCTCAAATGTGTGCGCTCTTGTTATTTTCGGTATAATAATTATTATATTCTTGCTGTGTATACCATCACTGTCTGGGAATGTCGGCCTGCGTTTGATATAATGGTCAACTAAGAAGTCCTAGTGCTATTAGCATATACATGTAAAACATTTGTGTTCGGATAATTATATGTATATATATATATATATATATATATATATATATATAAATATATATACATAAAATAATTGTGTGCATATATCTATGCATGCATATTTTCATTTTCAGGAAACTTAAACTGTTTTCTGTCATTAGTAATATGCAGGCAGATAATAATTATAATAATGTACTGTGAATTCTGTTGGACACCTTTATTGTGATTTATTTTTATTTGTGATTATTTAATTGAATGTCCAGGGTAATGGCCTCTGCTGTCATAGACAATTTCTGAATAACAATACCGTGTTGGACACCTTTATTGTGACAACTTTGGACTCGAGTCTGTGTCCATGGTTGAATTTTTAAACTATAGTACTGAATTGCACACCGTTGTATTGTGGAATTTCTGAATATTAATGCGCTGTTGGACACCTTTATTGTGATTGTTTTATTTTTGATTACTGTAATTGAATGTCCAGGGTAACGGCCTCTGTTGTCATAGACCCTCTCTGAATAATAATACTGTGCTGGACACCTTTATTGTGATAACTTGGAACTCGAGTCCGTGTCCATGGTCGACATTTTATACGATAATACTGAATTGCACACCATTTTATTGTAAAATTTTAGAATATTAATACTGTGTTGGACACCTTTTATTGTGACAATTTAGATCTCGAGTCTGTGTCTATGGTTGACTTTTAATACGATAATACTGAATTGCATACCATTTTATTGTGAAATTTCTGAATATTAATTCTGTGTTGGACACCTTTTATTGTGATAACTTGGAACTCGAGTTTGTGTCCATGGTCGACTTTTTATACGATAATACTGAATTGCACACCATTTTATTGTAAAATTTGTGAATATTAATTTTGTGTTGGACACCTTTTATTGTGACAACTTGGATCTCGAGTCTGTGTCCGCGGTTGACTTTGTATACAATAATACTGAATAGCACACCATTGTATTGTGGAATTTCTGAATATTAATACGCTGTTGGACACCTTTATTGTGATTTTTTTTCTTTGTGATTATTTTAATTGAATGTTTAGGGTAACGGCCTCTGTTGTTTTAGACCATTTCTGAGTAATAATACTATATTGGACACCTTTATTGTCATAACTTGGAATTCTAGTCCGTGTCCATGGTCGACTTTTTATACGATAATACTGAATTGCACACCATTTTATTGTGAAATTTGTGTATATTAATTCGTTGTTGGACACCTCTTATTGTGATAACTTGGAACTCTAGTCAACGTGGTTTTTGAGTGCTTGCATATCGGTATGTCAAAGACAATAGGGACTTACATTACTTCACTGTCTGCACCACATAGCTACTCGGGCTGCTGTGTGCACACGCACTGTATATACTGCATAGCCTGTGCTCAGCTCGGTCTCCAACTCGGGGTATGGTACAGCGCGGTCACGGCATTGACTTTACGCTAACGCGTTTGAGGACCTCCCATGCTCCTTTGCTATCTTAGTTGGACACCTTTGTTTATGTTAATTCGGAACTTAATCTAGGATTGCGGCCGGATACACCAAAAATCAAAAACCTCAGCAATTAACCCACTCAATCTCCAACTACATCTTGCAATGGAATATTGAAGTGGAGCGCGTTTGTGCCAGTGCACAATTTCTTGTAAAACCCTTGGTCGGTATGTGCTTCGTTCATGCATTCGGCACTCACAGCTTCGCGCCTACGGTGATTGCAATATCACCGCCCTGGGAAGAAAATATTCTAGTTGCGTCTCTGGGAGGGAGGAAGGGCTTGGGGCTTCAGCCCCCCCAAACCTGAAATCCTGGCGCCGCCACTGACCACGACTATAATTATCAGCAATGAAGTTATAAACAATTTCGTTAAAATTAGAGCCTAAAATGCTACCATATTGCAGTGTGTGGAAATTCAAAAACATTTTGACAATTGGGAGAGGCACATTCCCTGCCCAAACCCCTTTCAATGTTCGACGCATTGATAAAGAACACACGCAGGCATATATTGCCCAAGTTTATTAAATTGCTTGTCAACCAAAACGAATCAGAGAAAAGGTGAAATGAGTGTTAAGAAATGAAGAACTATTGACCAATTTTCATAGCAGCCAATTGTTTAATAGCTGTTAGGTTTCACAAGCCGAATAAACTTAGGACATTTCAACTTCAAATTACCGAATGGGTAAGGATTAGCGCTCAGAATCGCAAGAGCCAGGAAGCCGCAATAATATTGTCAAAACGAGTTTTGAGTTTTGAGGGCGAAAATGCATGACAAATGTAACAAAAATGAAGTGAAGGGGCAACTCAATCAATTTTGCTTTTGGTGGTCGTCGTAACTTTCAAAATGTTACCATGACCCGCCACACTAAAAAGGTTGAGATCCACTGCCTTAGAGCGACGCCTCAGAAATTTGGAGTCTACAATTTCGGTTCAGAGCTAATGTGTTATTATCAAGTTCGAATGAAGCGCATTATTACTGCTTTGTCACACCATCCCCTGAAAGTCACATAAAAAATATTGCACGGTTAATAATATTATCACCTGAACATGGCTGGGCCTAATATTTAGCGTGACTGTATTTTAAGTATAGATCTAAACGATTGAAAACTTGAAAATGTTCTTTTTGTCTGTCACAGCCTCAAAGGTAGCCATACAGTATAATATTATTTCCGCAGTGGAGCTCAGCAGTGGTCGGATTGCAAATAATATGTTTTTCATACTACAGGTTTATGCAAACGGAACATGGTTCAACGCTGACTACGCCTCCTTTTCTCTTGATTCCGAAAACGACAAGTACGTCCTCCGTCTTTCAGGATACAGCGGAAGTGCCGGAGATTCGCTGATTAACCCTTTCCTTCCGTCGCTTGGATACCACGGTGGAATGAGTTTCTCAACCTACGATGCTGACAACGACAAATGTTCCACTGTATGCGGTTTAAGTTATCGAGCTGGATGGTGGTTCAACTGTTGTGACAGTTCATGTCTTACATGTCCATTCGGTGGATATCACTTCAATTGGTATCCTTTGAGGAATTTGACGCATAATGGGAAAATTCGTGCAGCACGAATGATGCTCAGAAGTAACAACTAACGAGACAAAAATAATTCTTAATGGGTTATATCGTATATTTCGAAGTTTTAAAATGTTCCGGATTTCTTCTTAACCAAGATAATACATAGGCTACGTTCTATTTATTATAGGCCACCAGTATTTTTATACAATGTATTAATTGTAACGCTTTGCCTAACCCACAGCTGAACGATGGGGTAAGCTGGCAGACACCCCTTTATATAATTATATATAATATATAATGGTGCATAGCTGTTTCAAAGCGGTATTTTCTTAAATTGCTTTTGTGCCTATGTTCCTATATTGCTGAGCTACAATGAGCACATTTAAACGATCAAAACGATGTAGTGTTAGTGATAAGGAGGTGCTGAATGTAAAACTGGCTGAAACTGCACTGATGACAGTTTCATGAGCGCAACCACGTCCTGAAATTGGGGGGGGGGAGCAAATGAAAATTCTTACTAGGAGTAATAATAGCGACCGCGAAACGCGCGAAGCAGCGATTGCTGAAGGCAAGAAGCCTCTAATGATGGAGGGAAGAAGAGAGGGAGAGAGGGAGGGAGGGACGTGGCAAGAGTGGCGAGGGAGTGGACAATTGAGACAGGGAGGGAGGGTGGGAAGGGATGGTTAGAGGGAGGAAGGAGGGAGAGGGAGGTAGGAAGGAGGTGGGGGTTTGGGGGTGGGAGAATGGTGTGGAGAATCTTCTCGAAAACCCAAATTTCACGGGTGGCGTACCGATGTTTGTTTATATTATTTTGTGAACATTTGTTTCTTTTGACTATTGATGGTTGTCAAATGAAATGTTCTGTTCTTTATTAGATTTTGTCAGATTCGAATGGATTAAATTGCTTGGGATAAAGTTGGGAATAAATTCGAATTACATTCAGATACAGGTCGATGATAATGTGGTTCTACTTAATTAAATTCCGTCGCTTGTCGCTTTCATTATTATTCGCTCACAGTTAAAACATTCGTGCAGTATTATCTTGCACACAGAACACTGTTTTATGGCATGCTTTGCCAATAATACGACCGTATTGAAAATATTCATGAATCAAAAATTTAGAATACTGACCAATTTTCCGTTTTTATAGCTTTTCGCATCACCAATCATCGGTGTGTATGAGCATACTTAGTCTTCTTTACCCATTTTTATAAATCCTTAAGAAAAAGCGCGGGAATAAGTAAACTAATAATTAAGTGGCAACATAATGCAGATGTCAAAAGAAGTAGATAAAAACTTTAATAATAAAACAATATATTCGGAGCTTAAAGTGTGGGAAAATAAGTGCTTGGACGCCTCTTACCTTTCCAAAAGAAGTGCCTGGACGCCCCTTACATTTCCAGACTGTGCAGACCAATAAGCGGCAGGACAACGCTCAGATTTTAAAATAAGTGCATGGACGCCGTCCATGACCGTCCAGGCACACTTTAAGCCCTGAATATAGTTTTATAAAACATGGCGTAAATTGAAACAAACGACACTGCAATGTAAAATATCACGAATTAAGTTGCAAAATAGAACTTTGCGCAGTATCCAATTGCATTATTACCATTGGGGTCCATATGGACCCCAACCCCCCTATGTGTATAATTGTCTCATATCTGGCCCCACAAGTGGTGTGGAAATTAATTATTTGCAGGAATTACTACTCACCATATATGATGAAAAGTCATAAAATTTCAGTTTCTTAAGTGCATGTCATCACCGATTTTTATTCAATTGAAAACACGCTTGGGGTCCATATGGACCCCAACATACTACGATGGTTAAATAACCATGTGAATTTTGTAATAGCTTGCACCTAATGGATATTTTATATTCTACACTAAAATAGTTTGCTGACATGTTCTATTAACTATTATAATTTTATTTAGATATTTGAATAAACATATTGATTATTCGTCTTATGTTGTACGACCTGTGAAACGAACTGTTTCAAAGAAGAAATTGCGTCGACTTTAGTGATCATTGAACGTTTGAAGCTGACATGTTAGGAGGCGATGGATAGAGTGGAGGTAGTGCTTCACCCGATCTGCAGGAAGGACTAAGGTCTAAGATAAGTTCAGGGAACCTTGATGTCACAATTTCGTTAAAATCTAATTTCTGCCGAAGATTTTTGGTTGCCAATTTCGACACCATCACCACCCTTGCTCTCGATACTATTTATACTTCAGTTTAGCAAGGACATTCGAATCATTTCTGGTGCGTGATACATGTAATCTCTGTTGACGATAGAATGCGCTGCATCTAAAGAATACGGTTAGGTAACAAAAATGCCCAGCATGGACGTCTTGCTGAAACAACGACGGGACTTCAACCATGAAAATGAAATGACATTGGAGAGATGCGGCTTCAACTGTGTCTCTATTTTGACCAGGGCGACCACAACCGACTCCTGCCTCTCATTCCCCCGATTCCATTTCCTCGAATACTCAATCATTTCAAGAGTTACGAGGATTCTAATCTGTTGA
This sequence comes from Lumbricus terrestris, assembly GCA_949752735.1. Classification (NCBI taxonomy): domain Eukaryota; kingdom Metazoa; phylum Annelida; class Clitellata; order Crassiclitellata; family Lumbricidae; genus Lumbricus; species Lumbricus terrestris. The sequence continues at coordinate 17,689,781 of OX457049.1, forward strand.
CTGCTGCAGTCCTGGTCGATTGGGGTCCTGTAAAGCATGACCCACGCCTTCTATCTGTGCAGCCGGAATGATGATAAAAACTGTCACCATTACGATTTTTAATATACATATAGGTAGCCATTTTACATACAACCTGCCATATATTTCTCCAGTTTTGCCTTCAAACGACTCAACATAATTATCATCATGAGCACTTCCCGATGTGGTTTATTAGTGCAATGGTTCTATAATTCTTACACTGTGTTAAGTATCCTTCCTTGTGCATTGTTAAAAGTACATACTTCTCCGGAATTGTTTCTTTCATGCATACTTGTTTTCATAAAATTAATCATGAATCTCTTTCATCATGTACGATTTATCATCTTCTTTATCGTCCTCAATTGCGTATCAGAAAAGAAAGATGAAAAAAACTGGTTCGAAAAAGCAACGTGAAAAAATATTTAATTTGGTGTTCTCCTTTCATACCTGAAAATTGGTTGCAAATTACATTTGTAATATACTGAGTAACTTAAAGCAGCTCGTTTAAAAATTGTCCAGGGCAAAACATACACCTTTGGTTTATGGATTTCTTTTTATATAAATACCCAATCATCGTTTTAACATAACATTCATTAATTAGAATACTGGTTAAGCACCTTGCTCTTAAGTGCTGTAATATTATATGCCGAGCAAATTTCTGTCCAGGGTAAGGGCATCTGTAACAGTATTTTTTGTTGTCATAGACCCTGGTCAAATCGGATCTATCCGGACATAACATTAGCGAATCGCTCTCTACTTCGAATTTCACAAAATAATAGCCCAGGGTAGAATAAGTTTTAAATAAGTTGACTGAATTTGGTCTGTTTTAAACCTTAGCGTATTCATCAACTCAATCATTATTTGTTCTCTGACAGTGAAAGTCCTATGACTTAATAAAAGAGGAGACCGACGATATAAATTGTTCTTTGTTATCATACAGTTTCGCTATACTGAATCAACCTACAAGTAGGCCTACCAACATTTTTAAACACCTTTACAATCCTCTGTATATAAGGCTCTAAATAGTTGTGCCAGCCCCAAGTCCGGATAAAGTTTAAGGGTGACATTAATCATCTTTGATATGACAGTGTCGTTAAACATGTAATGAGACGACTTCATAGCTGCTACAATCATCTCATAGCAACAACTGAAGCATCCCGCAATTCTTCGCGAAACAATTCCAAAGAAACCATGATTGAAGATTAGAACGAATAACTAAAAAATCTTACTTTTGATAATTTTATAGCGTCAACCTACAAAACCATCACTACTACTAAGTTTAGTAGCGACCTGAACCGATGACATCACAGTTATCTATTGACGCTATAACAATTTTAATTAAATTTTACCGGATCAACAAAGGTACAGTTGACTGAACCCCATTGCAACGTTTAAAAAAGTGATATGGTTGACGCTTTTGTATTCAAGTTCTTGCAAGATAATTGATTCAATTAGATACCTTTAAAACACACTCACAAATATTTATATAAATAAAAAATCTGTGTTTGGATTAATAAAGTTGGATTTTCGGTTCAGATGAGAAAAAAAATCTTAGAAACAGTTGCCATTAAGCAATAAATAAGGAATTTTCAGGTATGAAATGTTAACACTATCAATGACGTTTTCTTAAATGAAATTAAATGTTTAAGATAGCAACGAAAATATTCCTCGTGTATTATTTCAAACTTAGGTGATCGTAGGATGATTAAAATTAAAAGTATAAACAGTTGACCACAAAATTAACAACAGGATTGCAATCAAACTATCTGACAGCTATGCAAGGCACCATCACGTTCCATTGCTCGTTTGATCAACGCCAAATAGCGAGTGAAAGGATGAGTCGACTTTGGGGGGGGGGACAGAAAGTAAGCGGTTTCTACAATGAATATAATTTTGGTCTATGATTATAAGACTGAAATGATAATAAAATTGATATCATTCGACACCTTTAAAACAAGTTCATGGATGCTTTATATAAAAGAATCGCGTTCTGCGTGATAGTCTTTTCCGTCTACCTACAATAATTTAGTTACCGCAGGCTAATTATATGCAAATAAACACCATGAACCACTGAAAACGCTTACTCATAATTCTAGTAGGCTGCTTCGCAACTGCTCAGCCCTATAATTTATTATGTACATGTATGTACGCATGCATCTTCATAACACTCCGCTTCCATCGAACACACCAAACCCATCGCTGGACACTACATGCTCTCTCGTGGTCCACCGCCTCTTACTAGATGTTCTATTGGTCTCCTGTTGTCACATTCATCTGTTTCAATATTATATTATTATATTATTAGGTCTACTCGCTTATCAATCGCTGCTTCATTTCTGATTTATCTTACATACTCGTGAGAGTGAACGGACTTAGAATTGTCATTTGTCCGGAGTTATTATTTCCTCGGTTAAACGGACATTCTTTGGATAATCGCAATCATAATATAGCGCCAGGGAAAATTCAGTGGCGCTACCGAACTGACAGCACCAAACCACGATCCAAGAGAACGGTTTTCAAACGCTTGCGGGAGTCTCCATAAATTATAATATTTTGTTTGCGCGCATTAATTATGTTGTTAAGCGTTTGAAAACACGGACTTCGATTAGACACCCTTAAATCCTGGTCAACTAAAGATATAAACGTAAAACCTCGCGATTTAAAAATAATCCCGCTTCCTGGTGCATCCAAAATAATGGAATTAATGGCATTAGAACATAATCATGTAATGCATAATTACATAATAAATCCCTCATTGGTCATTCTTTAGCAATGCCAGCCACAAGGTTGGAGAAAAGAGGAGAGTGTCGTCTAAGATCTTTGATATACATGTAATACGCAATGTTGATAAACTGATAATACTATAACGATAAGCGCGTAATGAGTAGTTATTGTGAAGCAACAAGGTATTGAAAGGTGTCTAAAATCGTGAAGCAAAATCTAGGGCGAAATTGCCGTATCGGCGACCGAAGTATTAAAAAAAATCTTAGTATAGTAGGCCTAATTATTTTATTCTTGACTGATGGCACTGTCTGCATCATCATTGTTTCTATTATTTGTCTTGCGTCGGTGGATTGAGAACATGGATTTATTGATAATTCAACCACTTCTTCAGATTCAGATTTTCAAACTAACAATCACTCTAATTAGTAATTCCAGATGTCGAAATGACATTCTCCACGATCTTCGATCTTATTCTTCCAGAATTTTGTTGATTGACAGATTTAATGATTGACTTAATTGTGAGTCTGCAGAGTTTCATGAACCGGAAGATACAGTACTGTAGCAAGCTGATTCGCGCCCAGCCCATCCTTGCTTTCAAAGTTTACAACTGCAGGTGCTCAATTAATGTCTGATCATTGCAGCAGAACGCGTTAAAGACACAAGCTGTCTAACAACATAAACGACATACTCAACTTTTCCACTACCTCCTATTCCCTGACGATACAGAATGTGATTTTTTAAACCGGCCTATCATAACATGGGTGGATGGATCCGATTTGACCAAGGTCTATGACAACAGAGGCCGTTACCCTGGGCAGAAATTTGCTCGGCTTATTACAACACTAAAGAGCAAGGTACTTAACCAGTTTTCGTCATATTTGTAAGTTCAGTCTAAGAAATTACGAAAAAGTCATTAGACACCTTTTAAATTGTTGACATGAGCAGATAAATGATGAAAATTCTCATTTTATGCAATTTGTTACCCTTTATTGCTATGACCACTTCAATACGCCCCAATGTAGAAAGAAACAAATAACTTGGAAACTAAGAAAATAAGAAACTATTATGTAAGAAATAAAAATTAGCCTACATTATCACACAATGATTACTTCACATGGTGGAAGTTAATGCTAATCATATTTGACAAAGTATCTCTAAACAACAACCAAGCAAATCATCTTCTAGTTTTGTTAAACCAAAAGCTATGGACACAGAAGGAGTGTGGCGTCGTTTATATTGAAGTCGACGTATAATTCGTGCCGACCAATCACATCATATCTGTCTAAATGTGTGCCGACCAATCATAGGCGATTTCTCATACCGACCAATCACAGTCTTACAACATCGATCTGGAAAATAACTAAAATAATATCAAAATTTGTATAATGATTCGAACATGTCAATGTTTTCTTGTGAATATTGCAGTTTTCTTGCAATATTCACAAGTTAACATTGCATATGTCCGAATTATACAAATGTTGATATTATTTTAGTTGTTTTTCTAGATCGAAGTTGTAAGACTGTGATTGGTCGGCACGAGAAATCGCATATGATTGGCCGTTTTGAGTTGATCGACGTTAATTTATGACTTCACATCTGACTGCAGGGCAGATACGGCATACTCTCTCTAGTGCTAATGTTATACATGTAATGCATCTTAATGGATCTAACGGTGTAACACACCAAAGCAACATCGTTATGTTTCCCGTAATAATATAGGACACTCTACACTCATAAAAAAGGTGTTTAATTTCGTCAAAAGCTAATAAAAACTAAAAAACTAAAATAAAATTATACTAAAATCTAAAATTGAAAATAATATTATGTTACTGTCTTTAGTCTGAGACGCTAATAATCTTTGACATTGAACAGTGCGATATACTGAGACATCCAGGCATACATACAAAGAAGAAAAACTAAAACACCTTACACGTATATTTAAAAGTATAACCAAACATGGCGAATAACTAGTACCAATGAGCACCCAAACACACACAACATGCCAACTTGATATTGAGCCCCACAACTAGAATTGTGGGAAACCATGCAACGCTATAACTACACAATATAACCGAACACGCATATTCCTTTTACAGAGAGACTGCTGTAACAGTTGACTTTGGGCTTGCCTTGTAACACGAAAAGTATTGGGGTCTCACTTTGGCTCTTTAATTTGAACCTCGTACGCGCTTGCATATACCTTTAGATTTGATATTTCCAATGCTATATAAATCGTGGGACGCCTAAGTAATTGATCATGATGGGCTTTGCTCCATTCAACGATTCTAGCATGACATTGCTACCAAACAAGGTCAACTACACGAAAACTGCACCTGTTGTTGAACTCAAAGCCCGGACAAAGAGGAGGCGATGCTACTAATCGTCATCATCACACCCTGTCCTTAACTTGAAACTAACACTAGTTCTAGCTACAAATTAGATTTCATTGAGCTTGCTTTTTAACGCTGTGAGTAGGCTACGTGCTAGATCCTCCTGCAGTTAATCGTGCCATGGTGAAATCGTCTAGACACCTGCTAAACGCTTAATAGTCGTGCTATATAAATATGTGGCGCAAAAGCGGCAATTGAATTTTACATGGATTATGATTACAAGCGCATCCAATCCTCCTTCTATCAAACGAGTAATGTGTATTGGCATTGAGTGCAAGTCATTTACTTACAATCACTGAACGCCATCGACTGAAGCTCAGTCATTAAATCAAGTGTGCCAATAACACATAATCATGAGATGTTTTTTCCTCGTTATGTCTCACATCGCTCTAAAGCTGTTGGTGGTGTTTTATAGTTGTAAACAGTGATAATTGTATTACATATTTCGATTTTTCTCTCTTTGTTCGCACATTTAGTCTGTTCTAATCCAGTGTTCCCGCAGTGTGTTTGCCGATGGCTAACCAAATACACATACACATACACACTTACTTACTTATCGTTACTAAAATTAATCAATTTCAATATTATTTTGTAAAGAAAGTTGGTTATCAGTGATAAATGCGGTCACTGTGACAGAAGGCGAGAGGCAAACCGTCAGCAGGTACAGAATGCAGTTGATCAAATGGTCTCTGACCAAGTTGATGAGGTTCAATAGTATTCCTACTGAAATTGTTATTTAAAATGAGCATCCCTTGAACCTACCAATGTAAAAAATGGTCTTCTTAATGTGCATGAGAGCAAGATGAGTAGAGGGAGGACCACGGACAAACGCCTGTACATCACATCATTGAGGTGACCAGTTGACTAGTGTTTGAAGATTATGGCTGGAATGTCAGGAGATAGAAGAGAGGACCTTGAACAGAATCCTGGAAAACACAAATCTTGACATTGACTCAGTGGGTTCTAATGTCTCCACAGAATAACCACTTTGGTCCGGTCAGCCACAGAACTGGACCAGGTTACGAAGAGATTATCTCAAGACCAGTGAAATTCTCAAAGTACACTAGAGATACTTTCATATTCAAAAATAAACAGTGCCACTAAAACACAAACTCCGCCACGTTAAACTGCAAATTCGACGACGGCCACTAACACACCATTACAACGATTTAGAGATTTACTATATAAGCCTTAAGGTCCTACACTGCCGCACTAAAAAACTTCGAAAGAAAAAAGCTTTTAAGTGCTGTAATATGCCGAGCAAATTTCTGTCCAGGGTAACGGCCTCTGTTGTCATAGACCCTGGTCAAATCGGATCCATCCATCCACTGCCGCACTCTTCTTGCTTACGATGGCACTCACCTCTGTTACAGTAGTTTTAGTTTAACGAATTGCGTGACTTCAACGATCATTAGCTTCGCCCTCCTCTTTATCCAGACCGGAGACTGGCACTGTCAGACTGTGTCAGTGCGCACAATCTTGTTACGAAGTTTGGAAATGTTAATGAGCATGTCAAGTTTATGGACGTCTGGGAGGCAGAACCGAATACAGACAATTTCCAACACGCAAGAGCCATAGGGAAGTGAAGTTCAGCTACAGTTGGTGTTCAAAATGTCCTCATTGTTCACGGACCGTAGACGTAGACGCCACTGTATACATGTATATCCCAATCGATGGTCAGCCACGTGGTCAAACAGCTGCCACTCTTCAATCAGACGCGCCCTACCTAAGATTATCAATGTCATGAATAAGGGAATGAAGAAACACGCCGCTCCGGATTAAGATCTGGACTGCTGGGCGGCCAGCGCTTCGGCATAGTAAACCGGGTGTCTTCCGGGACAGCTACGACGCCCACGGTAACCCACGTTAGTGAACAAAGATGACATATTGAAAACTGGCTAGAGCTGAACTGAACTTACTATCAACTTTTATACGCTGGAATTTGAAATTTTTCGCCGCTGAGTCTCAAACGCTCATAAACTTGACAAACTCACGAGCATTTCTAAACGTCGTCAGGATTAATGCGTTAATATGGCTAATGATAACAGTTATGACAGAAGGGGAGAGTGGGAATGGGGGAGAGGAGAAAGGACGAGGGAGGAGAGGACGTTTTTGGAGCGCTACTGAATCTGTGAGCGGCGCTATACAAGTGTTCAATTACAATTACAGTTTAGGGGACGGAGTATTGGTCGGGAACGCGACGAATCCTAAAATTCCCGGGTGCCCCAGCTAGTATATAATATGTAATTATATTGATTGATTTTTCATCGAACCAAAGACCACATCATTTTATATTGCCGCAATGATGATTTCCTTTTTGTAATCGATTTATTTCTTTATTCTATTACGTACGTATGTGCACATGACATTGCGGTCCTTCAAGATTCTACTCAGAAGCGCTTCCGTGAGCAGCGCGGGCAGTTACTCGGAGTTTCACGCCTATGTGCCTGAGACATTGCGAGTGAAGGAATCGCCGAAGTTCCCTTCACATCGGCTTGAGGTGGATTCGGATATGCAACCCTCCGGTTGCAATGCAACGTATGTACTAATGAGCGCCAAACTCATGGTATTATTTATTTACTTTATAATAGTCAAACCGTTCATGCGACGCGATCAATAATAACATACCTGTTTTTTGTGGGAAAATATTTCATTCCTGGAATTGGAACCGCCCCCCGGCAGATGCCTATGTAAACAGTGAACGAACCTCTTCCATTGTACAAGCAGTCCAGTGTCAACGCGTTTGTAAGTAATGTGTGAACTTTTCAATATAATTGGACACCATTAAAACAGGATTAGACGACGCTACAAATAAAAGAAAAAAGAGAGGCAGAAATTATGTTTTTTATACTTTTTATAGAAACCTTTATACACGTAGTAATTATAACCCAAGTTCTTTTGCTGAATTTATGTTTTGTTGTTGCGCCAAATAAAGTCTCGAATTATTTTGTGTAATACGTTCGACATCATCTGTTTCTTTTATTGTTGCGACAATTATAACAGCAAGAGATTAGAGAAAATTAAATTGTGTCGTAAACTTATTTATTTATTGCCAATGTATAACTCTTGTGAAGGTGTGAAACGACGTCGAGCAATAAATTTTGTGAAGTTTTTAATTGTATCAATCAGTCAATCAATCAATCAATCAATCAATCGTGATTTATATAGCGCCCCTTCATGGTACCTACTCGGAGGCGCTCCTGGCCGAGATCAAGCGAAAAAAAAAGTCTTCACCAGTTTGTGAAATTGAGAACAGCTTGGGTGGTGTCGCATAGTCAAGGGAAGTCCATTCCAGGTTGTTGGACCAACCACAGAGAATGAACGCCTCTCCATTGTTACAGAGCGAGGGAAAGGAACCATTAAGTCACCATGGACAGCAGAGCGCAGTGCGAGGCGACCTATGCAAGTGGAAAGAGGGAGGCAAAGCTCACACAGGTAAGAGGGTGCCCATTCTGATAAGCATCGTCACACCAAAGATGCAATCCTAAATGAGATGCGCTGCGGAAATGAAGCCAGTGCAAGACCTCGCGTATATTAATTATTGGGATACACGGTCGGGCTGTGTGAACCCGCCAATAAGTCCAAGAAACTCTTACTGATGACGATTAACGTCAGAGAAGACCTGAAGGAGATAATTATTAGCAAGACAAAAGCAAATGATCTCATCAGAAGTAGAGAAGTCTGGAGAAGTCATGTGGGAGTCTCATCGTCGTCGCATGACTGACGGAAGAGAGTAAAGAAGAAGAAGAAGAGGAAGAGGAAGAGGAAGAGGAAGAGGAAGAGGAAGAGGAAGAGGAAGAGGAAGAGGAAAAGGAAGAGGAAGAGGAAGAGGAAGAAGAATATATAACAGCATTAAATTATCATTGGTTTGTCTTAAAGATTTAGCATATAAAAAAATTACACAAACCTTTATTTCGTATACTACAGATTGTATAAATTCAGTTCTCGCTTTTTTTTATATAATTCACAGTTCTTTTGTTTTGCGTTATCTCTAAGACGTGGATTGCAGAAAACTATTTATCAACGGTTATCATCATTGCACGGTTTAACGTCGTCCTGTGACATCAATGGCCGTTTACAACAATACACGAATTGTTAAAAGCAATGAAACAGAAACCTATGGCATACATCGAAAGGTGACGAAACGAAGCTTTACAATTTCACCCATGTTCATTGTTTTACAACATGATGAAGTTCACTTCAACGGCCATTGGTGCCATGTGACGTTGATAAATTATTTTAGAATATTAATACAATCCATAAATAACCATCAGAAAGGCACTTCCATAAAAATATAAATCCACAAATAATTTTGTATAAAAATAATAATCAAGATCCAAACTAAACAAACCAAACAACCACCCACCCACCAACGTACGTAACGTTTTGAATGACCCCACCCACCCACCCTCGAGCGTTACGTAATTATGCAATGACCCCTAGAGCTGCGATAGTCATCTTCTGATATTACCAATCATCTCTTCGTTTCATCCCGCATTCCGATATCATCGGCAACTTATTCCGACAGTCTGGATACGTCATCTCCACGGTTGACGTTGCAGTCGTCGGCGTTGCCATGGTCACCGTTGCCAAGGATATTGTCGCCATGAGAAGTCTTTTCGTAGTAACCATCACGAAGATAATCTTATCCACCTCTGACGTTTCCATGACGACCCTCTTCGTCGTGGTCACCATGACAACCGATTCCATCTTCATCGTCACCACGCTCAAAACTTCCATCTACATGTTTGCCGTTCGCTTTTTTGACTGTTTAATGTTGCAGCAAAATTGAAATAAAATGTTGTTCCCTTGCACACCTCGAAAACGAATTCAGGTCTCGTTAGAAATTTAACAGAAGCTCAACACACATATTGATTATTCCAGTTACATCAAAAGTGTACAGTAGCTACCAGCATGAAACAGCAATTAAACAAAGAAAATAACTCTAAAATTTACAATACATCCGTTCAGGAAATATACTCAGAAGCACTCACAGCCCAACAATCGCTAAATAAATTAGATATTAGCGGTTTATAAAATGTATTGGCTTCATTTACAGGGAATAGGAAAGAAGTTCTTATCCGAAAATGACGAGCCTTAATAATGTCCAAAAATAATTTGAATACGAACATGACTAGATTTGTTTTCGTTTTAACACGTCATATATGACTATATCTAACTAATTGCTTTGCTTACTTTTGTATTGTCAGTCCTATGACTGGAATTGTGAGGAGAGAAAGGCCGCTTATATTCGATGCCACACACAATGTTCATTTATCCGTTATGATGGTAATAATATTACTATTATATTGAAATGAATGTAAAAAAGTAGGTTATTGCATGATCACAAGATTCCGTCACAATTTTACATGTGACAAAGAGGACTCAAGCATGTATTATACTGGAGGGAGGCGACGCTAATCATCTTTATTTATGTATTTTATCATTTCTCATCTCTATGTTAATCTTTCCTTCTGCCTTCGTGAGTCCAAAAAAGCAGTACAACAATTGTGGGTCAGAGGGAGAGAGAGAGAGCGAGCGCGGCAACATCCCGTACATCGGACTTTATGCCGTCTTCTTCTTCTTGTCCAGAGTTTAACGACGCCGTTTGGCTCACAGGCCGTTGACGTCTTTTAACATACATTTACTTATATCGACAGTTGGCCTTTTGGCTCTTTTGTTGGATTCTTTTTTTTTTCCTCGGCTCTTTTTTGGCCTTCAGGCTCTTTTTTTGGCTTTTCAAGCTCTTTTTTGGCTCTTAGTCTCTATATTGTACATTAAAGAAGGAACTCTATTTGAGTTTTCTTCTTGCTTTTTTTTTCTTTTTTTTTCCTTTTTTTTCCCTTAAATAAATTCACATATATATGCATGTTATTATTCACATATTTACATTTACTTTCTAATTTCCATTATATATGAGTTATATAACACAATATACATGCATTTCAGCGAACAACAATTTTTGCACTATTTACAGATTCACAGAGGTTTCTGCACTTTTATTGATTCGTAACAACCAATCAACGCAAGGTCCATGCTCGTTGAAACGTATCAACCATTCAGCACAGAATCCGCGTTCATTGTTACAGATATTTACGAATTTCAAGTATCATTTATTGCAGTGTATCATTACCAATCAAACCTCTATTGACATAAATGTTTGCTTAACAATATAATACATTATATATGATAGCATGATGTCTTTTACAGTACTTTTCCTTTATTTATAGTAGTAACAAGATCATACACTGTATTTTGGATGCACCCCAAGTCAAGTACAGTTTTTAGACTGAATTCATTTTTGAATATATTACATATATCTCTTAATATGTTGGATATGTTTTCCTTTTTGCATTCTAACAGTAAATGTTCTATACTGTCAGTGACCCCACAGGTGTCACACATACCAGTGGCATGCCTTTTCATCTTATATAGTCTGCTATTGGTATTGGATACACCTAATCTTAATCTGCTAATTTGGACCTCTTTCTGTCTTGTTGGGTCTAGGAACTTAATATTAGTACTTACAATAGGGCATATGTTCTTATAAAAGTGCCCTTTATTATTGCCATCGTATGCTATTTGCCACTTATTTACTATGTAAGGTTTAATTAGACTATTAATTTCTTCTAACTCTAGGTAATTGGTCGAATTTATGTGGTCTAATTTTAGACCTTCTTTTGCCAACTTATCAGCTCTTTCATTGCCTATTATGTCTACATGGCTTGGTATCCAGACAATAGTTAATTTGTCTGGTTTCAATTGATTTAATAATTCCTGTAGCTCATTGAATAGGGTAGGGCGGGATTTACATGTACCCTTTTTAAGGGAGGTCAAGACACTTAATGAGTCGCTAAAAATAGCATATTTAACATTATCTTGCTCCTCTACATTAATTATCCACTTCACTGCTTCTTTCAATGCAGATAGTTCAGCAGCATATACACTAGCATTATTACATAGTTTGAATCTTTCATCTATATTCAAACCTGGTATGGTAAATGCAGCTGCTGTTACAGTATCTGCCTTAGAACCATCTGTGTATATATGCGTATAAGTTTCATATTTTGAGATAAGATTTAGTGCCATTAATTTTAAAAATTGTGGGTTGTCTACTTGTTTATTTATTTGCTTTTTTAGACTGGTGTCAATGATGATTTTTTTATTAGTCCAGGGTGGGAATAAGGGAAATGAGGGTCCAATAACTGGTGAGTTAAATGTTTTCATAAAGTCATTTATTCGGTATTTAAGAGAATGGTTTTTAAATTGCTTTGTTTTAGAGGTATCAGTCCAATGGTCCTGAACAGCTGCTTTACAGGGATGGTCTTTATTACCTATTATTTTTATTCCCATTTTAAGTGAGTTATAATTTTGTCTAGAGGGAATGGGCATTTCCCCGCACTCATTTTGAAGTGCTGAAGCCGCTGTTCCTTTGGGGGCCCCACAGCACAGTCTTAACGCTTCTGATTGTATAGAGCTAATTTTATTTATATGGGTTTTGCATGCTGATGCATAGGCCACATCTCCATAATCTATAACTGATCTAATTAATGATTTATAGATTGTTAATAGTGATTTCTTTGAAGCACCCCAATGGTAGCCAGAGACTGCCCTCATTAGATTTAGCCTCTTTTTACATTTTTCTATTATGTAATCTATATGGGGCTTCCAATTTAGTTCTCTATCAAAAATCATTCCTAGGAATTTTGCCTTATTTTCCATTTTGATGCTATCTTTGCCAATTTTAATGTTTATCATTGCGTCATTTTTTTTTAATGTTTATCATTGCCGTCATTTCTACTCTTATATATTTATTTCGGGTTTAATGATGTCTTAAAGGTGTCTAATTAAATCCGACATTCTCTTGTAATTTAGCGATAGATACGAGGGCGCTGAACTTCCTTTATGTTAGAGGATAATCGACCCGTTTTTTTTACATTAAGTAACAATATCAAATCTAATTTAGAAATCTCCATAGCGCCAATTTGTAATGACCGTCAAATCAAATTAGATACATGTAAATAGTTAGCACAAAGTCGCAGAAATCAGCGCATGCCACGCCCAAAATCCATAGTTTGCCAACAGTTCCGCTTTAACAAGTTTGGTGCTCAGGAAATAGCAATTGATAGACGACATGCTGAAGTAGCTGAACATCATTAGACACCTTTAAGATATGATCAGAAGTGTAATAAATAAATAGATGTAGCATGTCAAACATTTTAACTTTCCATTATGCTCACGAAAGTACAAAGCACTAATAAGAAATGAAAATAATCATACTTAATCGCAGAATCATAACATGATAATTCAATCACAAAACTCCGCAACTATCCCGATTGTGGTAGGGCCAGTCCCAAGCATGGGGAATAGAGGTGGTCGACGCAAATCGTCTTTTGTAATACATAACTAACCAGATTTAGCATGACGCCTTCAACAGCCTTTGCAGACGTAACATGTCGATACAAAAGATTCTTAGCACACTGTTGTGCTTGTCTGTTTGTTTGTATGTGCACTTGTTATAGCGCCCCTTCAAGCTCCCTATCTACTCAAAGGCGCTCCTGGCTGCAGAGCGGACATTGCATCGGAGTTTCACGCCGAAGCGCTGAGCAATATTGCGAGTGGAGGACTTGCCCAAGGTCCCTACGCGGCGACTTCAGGTGGATTCAAACCTCGAACCTTCCGGTTTCAGGGCACCGATGCCACCACTGTTGCAGTCATTATATTCATTATAATTATCTTATCATTATAGTATGACACAGCTATAGACAGTATACTTTGCAAACTAAGCTTATAGCGTGGAGTTTTTTTGGGGGGGGTGAGGGGGGGCGGGAGAGCGTTGGATAACACGCTGGCGTAGAGAACGAGAGGTAATGAGTTCGAGCTCCCGTTTGGCGGACGTGTTTTGTAGGCTGCTAATAGCGCCGTGTGTTGCAGGCTGTCTGTTCACTAAGTGGTTAAGTTTGATCTTAGTCAAGGTTACTGCATAACGTGTACACCTGAAGAGTAGTGCGTTTGCAGGCGTTAAATTAAAGAAAAATCAGTATTATTATTGAGCACATAGTAAGATCGACATCACGGTAATTACAATTGTGCTGCAAAATTTAAAGCTGTTAGATTATAATGCAAGCGCTGAAATTCTATATAAAATCTGTATCGACGTTTAAATGGTGTTTTAGGCCAACGCTATTTCAAGTTATCACCTAGCTATTGCAAGTGGAACCTGCAAATTTTAATGCGCCTTAAGTTAATTCAGTGCAGGGCATCCATCCACTTATTCACGAATGTTGCATCTAGTCAGTTGGTTAGTCAGTTAAAGGAGATATCAGCGTACCAGGCACGGTTGCCATGCAGGTCAGGGAACGCAGTGCGGTCTATTTTCACCCACAACGATACACATATCCGAAGTTTACTCTAGCCACAGAAAAGCTGTTTATTCCATTGAATTAATGCATCATGCCACTACAACATAGAATAACTGCCAGGTTTAATTCGGAGTTGTTCAGCGCTTTGGCGTGAAACTCCGATGTAGTGTCCACGCTGTAGTCGGGAGCGCATCTGAGTAGCGAGCTCGAAGGGCACTATAACAGTAGCATATGAGTATCCTACCCTAACGAGGCGCTATGTAAATTTATTAAATTAAAAAAAATTAACAAGTGCAAATACATACATACAGTGCGTATAATTGACAAAGTACCGTCGGACAATAAAAGCGCCTGTGTGGTAGTCGATGATAAAAACAACACCTTTTTTGCTGAAAATAAACTCTTATGTAACTAGTTCTAAACGGTTAAAATTCTACTATCATCGCAAAGGGCTTACACAAAATCATTAGTAAATCATATTTAGATAGGTTTAAAGTAGCCTACCTTAACAGTTTTCCAATACCCGACGATCAATTTTAGTAAGCCATAATTGTGCAAGTTTCATTATTATTTAAAAAACCGAACCATCTAGAATTCAGCCTCATTACCATAATCTGCGATGTTGTTGAAGTGACGACGTGAAAGCACAAGACCTATAATTATACAACACTTATAGACAGAAGTTTTAGAAAAAGTTTAAACAAAACATGCGTTCAATTGGCGAGTTTCTAGATTTATATTTGCACATACTAATGTTAGAAGGGTGTGTTATTCGTCATCTTCAGGAGTTTAGCTGCCGAGACGCACTAACATCCACTATCTCCTGCCCCATTTCACCACTCAACCAGTTTCCAATCCACCGAGTATCCCTTCATCTTCTCTGAGTAGCCCCACTACCTATGAAATTCCGATAGATAGTAATATGTGTGCTATGTTCACCCCCCCACCCCATCATAAAGATGGGCCAATGCCAATCTCTCCACTGGATGGTCCTGGAGGCCCTCTGTTAAGGCGCAAGGTTTCAGGTCGATAGCTGCAAAACTGTGGGCGTGCATTCTGGATAAACATATGTACATACAATGTACATAATTATTCACATTCTCCTTCATATGCATGAATAAAAATTTTCACCTTTCCTGCCGTCGTTGCGAAAACGAACTGTCCTGTAACTAGGACAGTACAACATATTGATGATATTGTTGAAATAAGTCTACTGAAAGAAGTCTTCAACTGGCATCGTATAATTGATGGCACCAGCTGCAGCTTGATACGGTGACTATTTCTCATAACGGCGGTAAATGGGTTACAAAACTGCCTCGAATATTTATTCAGAATCAATATAATCTGTTGCTATCGTTTCGTAGTCCCAACTCTGTTCTTATGCCTATGTTGATATGATCATGGGACTGGACATTAATACACATTTAAATACAAATTATCCACCCATTAAAAGGGTGTTTACCAGATCGCTGCAGTATCAGTTGTATGTATGTTGATTGACCTTTTGAAGCGTTAGATAAGTATAATATCCAATGTATAGGCAGCTATGGCTTGGGAAAATAATGGATGTCATTAGAAAACCTTTAAAAAAGTTTGCAATATTGATATAGATAGAGGAATTTGCGTTTGAGTGTAATCTATTTCAACTGGTATGTTGACATAAAGCAAACAAATGCTATTATTTAAAAAGAACACAAAAGTTCTGTCCAGTGTAATTCCATGTTAGATTATATTCTATTCTAAGTACGAACTCATAAAGCGTCACTCACTTAAGAATCCAAACACATGTGTTGTTTTGTATCTGGCAATTTGCAAACCATTTTAACCAGTGGTTCCCAACCCGTGGGCAAAAAGTGTCGCGCCAGGCCTAAAACATGGCCCTCATCTCGCAAAGTAGAATAATTAACAGCATTATTGTGATCTTCCACAATCACCCACGATTTTTCCAGTCTCTTCTTTGTTCTGTAGCGCAACCTAGGCCTAACCTATTCACTGTACTGCGGTAGCTATGGCTAGTGTATAAGTGTCTAAAGTTCTTAAACTTGTTCTCTTACAACAAAGATCAGTTTCTTGTATTTTCTTCTTCGATTTCCAATATTCACAAACAACACAACAATGCATCAACGACGATAAACAATTCAATTGCACGACAGAAACGCCATCTTATTATAATTTTATTATTACTCTAACGTCTTCTACACACGACTAGCACTCCTACAACAACTTATCTCACTCTCAGCGTACACTCTCTCTTCGGTCGCACTGTCCTTCTCTCTGTCGCTCTCTGTCCTTCTCGCTGTCTGTCTGTCTGTCTCTCTCTCTCTCTCCGGCGACGACGCGCCGCGGCACTTTCCCGCCACTCAGTCAGCTGGCCTGTCTGTCTGTACACTCAACAATTAGCTGACCTTGAGCTGGCCTATCCGTACGCTCAACAATTAGCTGATCACTAGGCCTATACGTTATACAAAATTAGCTCACATTACCTCTTTCCTTTCTTTTAAAGAGAGCTAATTATCTATAAAAATTAGCGAACGTACCTTAACTAAACAATGCAAACAGTCCAATATATATAACATCATAAAATATCTTACGCTATAATCTAGATAAACAATCAGCTACTACATTCAATTTACCTTTCTTGTAGTTCAACAGAATGTCAAAATTTTGTAATGATAATGACCATCTGACTAACTTAGCAGATTTCGACATTGATTCAGTCAAGTAAACTAAAGGATTATGGTCTGTAAACACATTAATCTTAGAACCAATAAGAATTTCTTTCAACTTATTTAAAGCCCATATGATTGCATAGGCTTCCTTCTCAATCGTCGCCCATCTCCTCTGGGTATCTGTCAGCTTCTGACTTATAAAGGAAACGGGACGTTCTATCCCTTCATTGTCCACCTGTGATAGGACAGCTCCCACAGCAAAATCACTGCTATCACAGTACAAATTAAAAGGTTTACCAACCTCAAAAATATATAAAACCACATTTGACAAGACAATCTGTTTAAGTGAATCAAAGGATTTCTGATGTGCATCAGTCCAAACAATGTTCTCAGGTACTTTCTTGCTGGTTAAGTCTGTCAATGGTTTAGCAATTTCAGCAAAATTACAAATAAACTGTCTGTAAAACCCAAAAAATCCTAAGACCTGTTTCACTTCCTTCCTGGTTTCAGGTTTCTTCAAATTAATCAAACTGTCAATCCTATCTGGATTCATCATCTTCTTCCCTGATCCTATAAGGTGACCGATGAACTTCACCTCACTCTTACCAAACACACATTTCTTCAAGTTCAACGTTACATTATGCAGTCTAATTTGTTTCAAAAATAATTCCAAATGCCTTAAATGAATGTCCCAATCATTAGAATGCACTGCAATGTCATCAACATAGGGTTCTGTGAAATCATGTATCGGTTGCAAAATCATATTTATCGCTTTTACAAAAGTCCGTCCAGAGTTAATCATTCCAAAAGGAACACGCGTAAATTCGTACAGTCCATTATGTGTCACAAACGCAGTCTTCCATTGATCACTCTTTTTCACAGAACAAGTCCAATAGGCACTGCGACAGTCCATAACAGAAATAAACTTGGATTTTCCGACTTTGCTCAAAACATCATTGACGATTGGCATAGGATATCTGCAGTTCTCAGTAAAAGAGTTAACGTATCTGTAGTCACAAGCCAATCTCAATGATCCATCCTTCTTTTTGACAATGACAAGTGGACTTGCCATTCGGCTTGACGATGGTTGAATGATGTTTTCTTTCAGCATCTCTTGTATTTGTCTTTCCACTTCTGCCCGGTATATTAGTGGTATTCGATATGCCATGAATTCTTTTTCTCGAAAGTCTGGTTTCAACACCACTTCATGTTCTACTAATGTACATAGTCCCGGTTTGTCCGAAAATCTGTCTGCATAACGATTCAGTACATCAAGTAATTGTTTCTGCTGTTCGCTCGTTAGATGTCCAATTTGTTCATAATCCAATTGGAGTGATTTCTGTTTTGTCTCTGAATAGTATTCCTTCAGCGGTATTTCTACCACTGATCCAAATTCGTCATCCTCTTCCACGATCAGACCACAAGACAATGTTCTCGTAATGAACTTCCTCATCTTGTTGGCATGAATAATCCGTCGACCGTTTTCATTCATGTCCACGAGATACGAATATTTGGATCTTCTTTGCAAGACAGTGCATGGACCATGCCATCGTGAGATTAATTTATTGGTTGACGTTGGATACAGCACGATGACGTTTTCTCCTGGTTCGAATTCTTTATCTTTTGCTCTTTTGTTATATTGACTGGCGTATTGTTTTTGCTTTTCTTCAGCACAGCTCTCGGCGAATGTCAAGGCCTTTTCCATGTCTGCTCTTAAATTCTTCAAGTATTTTGCCGGTTGTACTCCAATGTTCGGTGGTAGATTTATCTCTTTGGTCCAGCTTTCTTTAAGAATGGTTAGTGGCCCTCTCGGCAACTTTCCATAGACCAGCAGATACGGTGCCACTCCTGTAGTTGCATTAGGCACTTCTATCAATGCCCAGACTGTAAATGGAATGATTTTATGCCACTGTCTCGGATTTTCCACAATGACATGATGAACCATCTTCTTGAACGTTTGATTCCATCTCTCCACTAATCCGGCCGCTTCTGGATGTCCTGGCGAATCGAATCGAGGACAACACCCCATCAATTTCAGAAATTCTCTCGTTAGACTGGCTGTAAAATTCGTTCCTCTATCACTCGTTTTCACTGACGGAACTCCCACATCCATGAACAACTTCATCAGAGCTTCGCATACAGCCTTAGCAGTCAATGACTTCATCAAAAAGATTGTCGGCCATCTTGTACATGAGTCTACGATGCACAAGCAATACTTATGCCCTGCTGCTGACGTCGGTTCGATTGGTCCTACGACGTCCATTGTCATTCTTCTGAACGGCACATCCTCCCTTGGTATTGGCGTAATCGGTACTCGATCCATCACCAAACTTCGTGCTTTCAACTGACACTTCTCACAAGACTTGCAGAATTTCACCACATCTCTACGCATCCTTGGCCACACAAAGGACAATTTGATACGTTCTCTTGTCTTCTCTTCTCCCAAGTGTCCGCCAAATACTGACTCGTTTGCCAATTCCATCACCTGAATTCTTCTTTCCTTCGGCAACACCAACTGATACACCAACTGGTCCAACATTTGATGCTTCTTATACATCAACCCATTCACCACACTAAACTCAGATCCTTTGTCTTCAGCTATCTTCCACCACGACTTCAGTGACTCGTCATTTCTCTGCTGCTCTTCAAATTTCTTTGCGTCTGCCAATTGTCTTTCATCACTCGTATTCTCGGCAAACAAATCTCTCATACTCGTGTCCATTTCACTATCACTTCCAGAATCATCATAATCATCACGTTCACATGCAACCATCTCTTCTTCAATTTCATTGCTCCTGGATGTTACTCCTTCTTCTTCTTCTTGAACGCTTTGTTCATCATCGCTTTCTGTGTCATCGTCTAGCAAACTTTCATTTAGCTGTTCCTCTTCTCCTTCTTCCACTTCTCTTCTCCGACTTTGTGCTCTCGTAGTCACATTCGCTTGCAATTCTCCTTGCAATACACTCACTGGTGGAACCTCTTTCAGTTCTGCAATTATTTCTGGATGCAGCAAGAACTTTTCTTTGTTATCTTTGCACAAGACTGCTGGAATGCTGGCACATACCAAGGTTAAATATGGCGCGATATTTACTCCCTTGTCCTTCAAATCTCCTCCTTCGTGTACGTTATGACCACTCATCCGCACTTCTATTTTCACCAACTTAGCTGGAATGGGTTCTCCAGCCACACATTGCAAATGTACTCTGCCAATTTCTTCTACTGTCGCTCCTTTCAATAATTCCTCATTGATTACTGGAATCTCAGTACCAGAGTCAATCAGCGCTTTTACTTGCACGGGATGACAACTGTCATCTTTTCCACGTATATCTACATCTACATGCCGTAGTAAGGACTTCTTCGTACGTTGACACTGATCTTTACTTTCTGTTTCTCGACAAGTATCCGTAATGGGAGCAGATTTTACTACTTCTCTCTGTATAGTAAACTGAGGCGTACACTTCATTACTGACTTCACTTCCGTTTCGCGGTTGTCTTGTCCTTCCAGCTGATTAGGTGCATTCATTACTTGGATCTGATTTACTCTGAGATTTTCTGCACTTCGAGTAAATCTATTTCTCAGATTTGTCATTCTTGGTGGTGCTTGACAATCCTTTATCAAATGTCGGTCTGACTGACAATTATGGCAACGTTTCCTCACAATACCTCTCTGTTCAGTGCTCTCCCGTCTGTAATTGTACGGAGTATATGATGCATTGCTTTCTCTTTGACGTCCCATCACTGGAATTCGACTATATATTTGTCTGTCACCCGTTGCTTCTCTTCTGTCTTGACCAAACTGTCTTCCAGGAGCACTATCTTTCCTTACTTCATTACTTCTGGCTTGGCTTCCCGTTTCTTTGTTACTACTATTCCACCTGGTTTGCTTCGAACTATTACCCCATGCTTCATATTTCGGTTTCTCTTGAAACATTAGACCAATTCGATTGTTCACATGTATGTCTGCGAGATCTGCAACATTACTAGCTTCCAAGCATTCAGTACCCTCCTTTGCTAGTACAAATTGTAGTGGACCCGGTGGTAGACATTCTTTCAACTTATCCGCCACCAACAGATCAAATAACTTCTCATAGTCTTTGCCCACTCGCCTACTTCTGACATAATAGTTCAACAGATTCTTCAATCTTGCTGTAAACATGGTGTATGTCTCTTCTGCCGTTTTCTTCGCATCTACAAATCGTGATCGATATTCTCTCGCTGTCAATTTGAATTCTTTTAGTAAATGTTATTTCACTATGTCGTAATTGTCTAGATCATCAAAAGACAATCGGTTTAACACCGTTCTCGCTCTTGGTGTCATTAGTGGCAACAGCAATTTGACCCAAAACTGCTTTTCCACCGTAAAACTGTTGAATGCATTCTCAACTGTCTCAAAATATAATGGCACCTCCATCATAATTATCATATGGCATCTTAGGTAACACGTGTTTCATTGCATCACCTATCTTCTTAATCTTAGACACCATTGTCTCACTTTCTCGGATCCTATTTCGTTCTAACTCCTCACGGCTTCTTCTTTCGTCTTCATTTCGTTCCCTCAGTCTATTTTGATCTTCTTCCCTACGCAGTTCTTCTTGTTCTATCTTCTGCTGCAACAATTCTAACTGCCTTCTGCGTTCCTCCTTTTCTATAGCCATTTCTCGGAGCTGAGCTTCCTTAAGAGCGAGTTTCTTTTGTTCTAATTGTACTTGTTCTTCCCTTTCTCGTTCTGCCTTTTCCAAATTTTCTTTCTCCATATTCAATTCTTCCTGTCGAATCTCTTCGGCTCTTTGTAATTCTGCCAAACGCATGGCTTCCTTGACTTCCTCGCGAGCCTTTTGCTCTTCAATCTGTTGTTTCCGTATTTCTTCATCACTTTTCCTTGCCCTCTCGTATTCTATCATCAATTCCATTCTTCTTCGTTCAGCTTCGTCACGATCTCTTTTCAGTTGTTCTAACTGAAGCTGGAACTGCTGCTTCTGCATCTCTATCTCTTCTTGTCTCATCCTTTCTGCTTGTTCTGCTCTTACTTTTTCCTCTTGTCTCCGTTCTTTCTCTTCTTGTCTCCTTTGTTCCTCTTTCTCATTCTCCTCCTGTCTCCGTTTCTCCTCTTTCTCTTTCTCTTCTTGTTTCCGTTCTTTCTCTTCTTGTCTCCGTTGCTCTTCTTTCTCTTTCTCCTCTTGTCTCCGTTTCTCTTTTTTCTCTTTCTCTTCTTGCTTACGTTGCTCCTCTTTCTCTTTCTCTTCTTGTCTCCGTTGCTCCTCCCTCATCATCATAAATTGCATCAACGCCTCCATAGACATAGCCTGTGGTTTCTCCTCAGCCCCACCCACAGCGCCTTTCTCTTCAGCTTCCATTTTTAGCCAATCCTCTGCTAAAGCTCTCATCAAATTTTCCCTTGACATCTCTTCGACTTCTTGCACGTCTAGACCAGCTTCGATTAATAATTTTATTATTCGATCAGAAGACATCTTTTTTATACTAGCTTGTTTTTGTTCTGTAAGTTTCTCCATCTTACTTCTTTACTTCAAATGATTTCCGTGAAGAAATCGAGGGAGTGGCTATGATTGCTGTAATTGGTTGACTTTAATTCTTATTGCTTGTTTATTCAAGGAGCGAGTTTTGTATACCTCTCTCTGGCGTTGCGTTGACGTAATGTCGTTCGTATGCCCGTTGTATCTTCTCACCAGTTGTTCGGATGCTCGGAATGCTTCTCCGCTTGATCAAATGCTCATTCTCCTTCTCCCGTGAGGTCGGCTTCTCGTAATGATTTGAAATTCACTGTCCGTAGCTTGGACTAAAAATCCACCGTTCGTAAATATCCCTCCGGTCGTAACTTGGATACAAAATCCCACCGTCCGTAACTTGGATTGACAATATCCCCACGTTCGTAAATATCCTTCAGTCCGTAAACTTGGATTGACAATCCCACCGCTGCCACCAAATGTGAGCTTAATAATCAGTCACGATTTTCCAGTCTCTTCTTTAGTTCTGCAGCGCAGCCTAGGCCTAACCTATTCACTGTACTGCGGTAGCTATGGCTAGGTTATAAGTGTCTAAAGTTCTTAAACTTGTTCACTTACAACAAAGATCAGTTTCTTGTATTTTCTTCTTCGATTTCCAACATTCGCAAACAACACAACAATGTATCAACGACGACAAACAATTCAATTGCACGACAGAAACGCCATCTTATTATATTACTCTTCTAACGCCTTCTACACACGACTAGCACTCCTTCTACAACTTATCTCACTCTCAGCGTACATTCTCTCTTCGGTCGCACTGTCCCTCTCTCTGCCTCTCTCTGTCCTTCTCGCTGTCTGTCTGTCTCTCTCTCTCGCTCTCCGGCGACGACGCGCCGCGGCACTTTCCCGCCACTCAGTCAGCTGGCCTGTCTGTCTGTACACTCAACAATTAGCTGACCTTGAGCTGGCCTATCCGTACGCTCAACAATTAGCCGATCACCACACGCTATACAAAATTAGCTCACAGAGATGAAAATGCTGCGGTGGATACTGGGGGTGTCACTGCGGGACAGAAGAAGAAATGAAGACATTGGGAGTGACATGTATTACAAACAAGGTACGGGAGGCCAGACTAAGATGGTATGGTCACGTGGAGAGAGCGTTGGAAGATGACAGCATCAAGAGAGTGATGAACGAGGAGGTGGAGAGGCGACGAAGCCGAGGACGACAGAAGGAGAGATGGATGGATGCGATCAAACAGGACTTCGAACTACTCAACCTCAAAAAGGAAGATACAGCACACAGAGTGCTGTGGAGAAAACAGAGCCGAGTGGTTGACCCCTCCACTGCGAGGGATTAATTCCAAGCGGAAGGAAAATAAAAAGAAGAAGAATATATTCTTAAAACTATTAGAAGCCTGAACGAGCAAATTGTCCTTTTGTTTACATGACGCGTTTTATTTTCTGAAAGAAAGACTTTAGTATGATTGGAGTCAACATATACGCAATTCAAGACGCCTGGCGGTCTTATATAGAAATGATGTTCTATAATTAAAGGTATGCAAACTCAATTGATTAATTGAATAGGTCACATGTTTCTAACAACTTCTCATGATAAATATTGTGGCTTTATATTTTCAGAACAGTCGTATTATAGGCAATGCATGACTTAAACACGTGTGATATTCATTTATAGCGCCCCATATAAGAATAAAAATGCGAGCAATCGTTATTATGGTGACATTTACTCTGACAATTGACAATAATTACGCGTGTAAAGCATCCTGGAAGTGGCTTGCTATTGACGATGCTATATAAATTGTCTGAATTACAATTACAATTAGCCCGTAAATTTTATAAGGCAAAACAAACATGAAGTCACCATCCCTATGGCCAGCCTTAAGGACATCCATGCATGAATCCATTTGATATACACGAATAGAGCTTAAAGATGCTGCAAGGGAATGAAAATAGAGTGACTTTCGAACACACCTATAAACGCTTGCAAAACGAAGTTAGAACATCAGCATAACATCAGCGTAGGCCTACGTCTTCTTGGCGAAATTAACTGCCAAGATTTCATCCATCCGTGCAGCTACCTCTGAAGCTCCATCGTCGGATGATACCCATCTACATGTACATGTACAACCCACTTTCTTTTTACTCTTCGATAAATCAATAGCGCTGAAATGCGGTCGCTCATCTTAACGTCGGAACCAAGCACTTGTGAAGTGGATCATGTAGCTACAGTCCTCGAACACAGGAATTCATCGATGGCATCTTCCGTTCCTCATTCCATGCTGTGCAATTGATCGATTCCAGAGACGCAGCTATTCTCCAGCGCATCACTAATTCCTTAGCCTTGCGGATGAACCTCTGGAGTGAATTTGCTCCATCTTGTTACTACGCACAAATTGCGGTGTTTTAGCTTCTCTTGTTCTGTGTGGGTTTCTGGAAGTAAGTATTTTATTTATTACTCCTCTTGCAAGCGCACAATGAAGCATAAAACATTTTATCACATTGAATTAATAACTTGCATTTAAGCGTACAATGTTAATCAAAATAATTGTAATACAATTATTAAATATCTGAGCGTTAAGTAAATCGTCTATACATCATTCTTGTGACAAATACCTTTCTACATTAGTTTAATCAACAAATCACAGCGTGGTATCTAGAGATTATGTGAGCGAAGATTAAGAGAGTATCCAGTCAGAAAATATTCATACATGACTGTACACACCCCGGGCGGCTTAATGGAATGTTTGGCATTCTAGCATCACTAAAGTATTATTATTGAAAAATTCGTAGGAATAAAACTTTTTTAAATTTTAACTGTCTCTTATATAAAGTGCGGAGACCATTTTCCAAACTGATGAAATTTATCACCGGGTGAGATGCGGGGAGTGGCGTCGGACTCTTACGGGCATTGAGCCCAATGATATTGATGATGATGAGGAGGAGGAGGATCCAGATTTGACCAGGGTCTATGACAACAGAGGCCGTTACCCTGGACAGAAATTTGCTCGGCATATTACAGCACTTTAGAGATGCGGATTTATAAAATACTGGTTTAAAACGTTTAAAAGGTGTTAAAACCGTGCGCACTGAATGATCGTAATAATTAATAATAATCGTCTTCATTTATTTATCAAACTGTCACAACGCTGAGCAATTTCAATTCAAATTTGATAAGACGTATGACCACAAGTTATTTTAAGAGTCGAATTGGTTGCCCAAGATGTTTCCATTGCACTGAACATTTGATATTTACTTTATAAATACCGAGACTCGCGTCTGAATGCAACTAATCCACGACTTCTCTTGCCACAGTTTGAAATGTCTTTAGGCTGAAGCAAAAAAAAAACTAATGACACTTTTTATTTGTTGTTTCTACATTCACGAATTCATAATGCGACTTTCTTGGTACTGCCCATTCAAAGGCGCGTATCTATAATGCTTAGGAGACTATGAATATGGCTATCATGAATATAATATTTACCAGAACCCTTGATGCCATAATTATGGGAGTTCATATTAGCCATGACAAAACCCATTTGGGTAGCAATAAATAATTGTACATGCAGATGCAGTAAATGTAATTTAGAGATTACATGCGCCAAATAGTTGCTCGCACGATCTATGAGGGAGAACGAAAGGTAAAACAATCTACCAGATACGAATCTAGCCGATAGTTCAAAAAGAAACAAGACGGCAGAAACTCATATGAAACTTTATTGAAATGGAATAACTATCTTTAAAATATACGTCGATGTAGACAAGAGTTATCGTTAAAGTATAGGATAATGAACTGAATGCTATCATTGCGGTGCTTTATGAATTAAAAATAACTCTCGCTATCATGAGTAGGAAGGGGCGCTATATAAGTTGTCGGAATGATTGAATGAATGAGATCTGTTGACTGATATCGGCAATAATTAAATACCTTTAAAATAAGTTACAACGGTCTTATAAATAATTTTAATCTTGTTCATAATATTTATGCTACCTTTCCCGTTATTCAATGGTTCATTCTATGAGTTTAGTTCATCATCATCATCATCATCATCATCATCATCATCATCATCATCATCATCATCATCATCATCATCATCATCATCATCATCATCATCATCATCATCATCATCATCATCATCATCATCATCATCATCATCATCATCATCATCATCATCATCATCATCATCATCATCATCATCATCATCATCATCATCATCATCATCATCATCATCATCATCATCATCATCATCATCATCATCATCATCATCATCATCATCATCATCATCATCATCATCATCATCATCATCATCATCATCATCATCATCATCATCATCATCATCATCATCATCATCATCATCATCATCATCATCATCATCATCATCATCATCATCATCATCATCATCATCATCATCATCATCATCATCATCATCATCATCATCATCATCATCATCATCATCATCATCATCATCATCATCATCATCATCATCATCATCATCATCATCATCATCATCATCATCATCATCATCATCATCATCATCATCATCATCATCATCATCATCATCATCATCATCATCATCATCATCATCATCATCATCATCATCATCATCGTCGTCGTCGTCGTCGTCGTCATCGTCGTCGTCGTCGTCGTCGTCGTCATCATCGTCTTGACCATTCTCATTGCTGCGGATCGGAGACCAGAGCCAACGACGTCAGTTTCCTTCAGTCCTCTATGTACCTCGCTCTCCTTATGCAATCCGCCATCGACAACTACATCCTTTCCTCACTATCGTCCATCCAGCTTCTTCTCGGTCTTCCTCTTGCTCTTTTTCCATCCACATAACTCTCACATATGAAGGTCGGTAGATGGTCCGCTCTGGCCATGTGTCCAAAGGACTGTAGTTCAACTTCCTTCTCTTCACCAGTGTTCTCATAAGTCTTATATTCAGCCAAGTTCCAATAGCTATGTCTCTCCAGATCGCCGTGAGTGACCCCAGGGCCGTACGCGCCATCCTTAGTCTGGCTCTTATTTTCGACTCCCATCTCCAGTTTATTCATTTGTCTCCTAAGTATCGGAACGATTCCACTTGTTCCAAGATCTCACCATTGCACTTGATCGAGACCTTGTCATGTGCTCTGTCAACTACCAACACCTTTGTTTTCTTGGTAGATCTATTTTTTTCCAGTCCATACTTTCTAGATGTCACATTTACTTTTGTCCAGCAGTTGTTGAAGCGCTTTTTTGACGCAGCGACAAGTACGATATCAAACGCATATCGCAAGTTGTTTATTGTCCGTCCGCTTATTGTTATTCCAATCCAGTTGAGTTCATCCACAGACTCTCTCTGAATAACAGTTAAACGACAGTGGTTATATCAAGCAGCCCCGTCTCAACCCTTTTCTGATCCTGAACCATTCCGTAGTTTCTTTATCTATGCGAAGTTGCGAATTGATGATTGATGATTGATGTATAGGCTTTTAAGCGCTTGCACAACTTGATTGTTTACCCCCATTTATTTCATCACCGACCACTGGTCCGACCAGAGTTTTCCATGCCGAGTCGAATGCTTTTTCAGTCTATAAAGGCTATGCATAAAGGTATTTGAGATTCAATTGCTTTCTCAGTGACAATTCTCTTGTGCCCACTCCTTTTCTCAATCCCATCTGCCCATCTACCATCTCCTCTTCTGCTCACCTCTGCATCCTGCCGAGTAATACTCTGAGTAATATTTTACTTGCATGACTGAATTACTGTTCTGTTCCCCTCACATTTTGTTGTTCCATTGACATACATGTACACTCGTCTCAAGTCTTTCATTTTCTGGTTTTTGGCTATAAAATGGTGTTTATTTATTAAATAAAATGGTGTTTACTTTTTAAATAAAATGGTGTTTACTTATTAAATAAAATGGTGTTTACTTATTAAATAAACAGTAAAAGTCATTATTAAGAGTTTAACTCTTCCGCTAACTATTGTAACAACAGTAGTGCTTCCAGATAAGATATGTGTACGAATTATATTAGAAAGACCATTTCACAGCAAAGGTCCAAAATAAGCAAAGGCACTGTTGGGACGGTAGCAGTCCGAGTCCCCGAGACCGTGGGAAAGAGGCAGAGGT
The DNA here is from genome assembly GCA_949752735.1 of Lumbricus terrestris. Taxonomy (NCBI): domain Eukaryota; kingdom Metazoa; phylum Annelida; class Clitellata; order Crassiclitellata; family Lumbricidae; genus Lumbricus; species Lumbricus terrestris. The sequence continues at coordinate 17,718,542 of OX457049.1, forward strand.
AGGGCAAGTTATGTAGATTCGAGCGGCGCTTGGATGGATGGTGAATACTTGGCGAATGTAAGACAGTCGAGAGGATCGTAATGTGTTGTACGTAGCCATAGGCGTAACTTTCTATTGTGACGGTGGTGTCCTGTCACCACCACTTTTAAAAGTGGTGGTGACAGTCACCACCACTTTTTTGAGCCGACAAAGAAATATTTTTTTAAATCATGAAAGCATTTTGCTGTCTAACATAAAAAGGCTATTCATGATTAGCACCGCAATGGCGTCAATGCTAATAGATGCGTCCACAGTCATGTCCGTAGGCCTAAATCCTAAAATATTATGGAGAGAAGGGAAGGAATTCCCATTCCACCTTAAACTTGGAGAGGGAATGTGATGCAATTCCCTTCCACAAGTGACAAATCGTTATGGCTTCGAGGCACTGGCTTACACAACCACTCAGCATCATTATTAGGCTACTATCACGAGTATCACGATAGCATTGATGGCACCTCCGTACCCTAAACCGGACAATTAGCTCAGAGTTTTAATTTTAAGGAAAGGTCAGCAGGCTAGACCATTGTCTCTTGGATGATATAATTGCGCGAATGAGACTGATTCAACTGAAGACCACAGCACACAATTATACGAAGTTGGTCGCTGACAGCAAACTTTTCCGCACAATCGAATCATGGACTCTTTCCGCGCCTCAGATTCACATTTCGATGTGACCTTGCGCGCGTTACAAAATTTATTTAATAATAATGGACGGTTTTAGGAGGAATGGGACGCACAATAGGCCTAATATGTCATCCTATTAAACTGGTTGGTCAGATAAGAGATATGGCAACTAATTATTAAGACAGCTGTGACTTATGAAATATTTTCAAACATATTCTTATATAGATGGGAAAGGAACGCTTCTAGAGAGGGATGATATATATATATATATATATATATTTTGATCGATTTTACAGAGGATATAAGTAAATTTAATTGAATAAAATTGATAACCCTCGAGTGCCCAAGGGGGGGTCCGACCGGACCCCAGGTCCGTTTTTTCCGGATAACTTTTTAACGACTATAGATGTGCACAAATGCTTTTAGGTATTCCTAGAGCAACCATTTGGACATCGAATGGTATATTTTGCGTGAGTATTGTCCAACCCTGTACCCCGCAACAACATCGTATACTAAGGGTACCGCAAGATTTGCTGCTATTCCTTCGGTAAATAACGCAAGCAAGAATTATACTGTGTATCATGAGATTTTTACACTATTATTTTGCACCAGGTGGTGCTATTGTGATATAAAATACATCAGTCGACTGAAAATTCATTTAGGATTACACAGAACTAAATTATGTTATGATATTCCAATACCTTCTTAAGATTTTAGAATGAAAACGATAGACTTCCTTCGGTAAATGACGCAAGCAAGCATAAAATGTGTATCAAGAGATTTTTACACTATTATTTTACACCAGGTGGTGCTATAATTGTGGTATAAGATACATCAATCGATTGCAAATTCATCTGGGAATACATAGAACTAAATTCTGTAACGATATTCCAATCCCTTCTCAAGATATTAGCATGAAAACGCTGGGGTCCGCGCGGACCCCACCGTTGGGCCTTCGTGTACCAAAAAATACCTTGGGCACTCGAGTGATAAGTAAAGCGCTGTGTGCACAGGAGTGCCTTTGAAATCACTTCAACGATTTTATCCGTCGTTTTCCAAGTTACAAGCAGGATTTGCGTGATGGTAGGCTAAATAGGCTATACGCTACAACTAATTATTGAACACCGCAAATGCACACTATTTAGGCTAGAGATAGAACTGAAGTAGCGATCGAGACAGACGAATGGAATGGGAGGAATCTGAATAAAATTTGTGAAAGAGTTGTGTTTCAAACATTGATTTGGTGATCCGTGAGTGGAAAGATAGTGAAGCGCACCAGCCATAGAAACGAAATGGTAAAGATTGAGAATAGAGAAGGAAGTGAGTGAGAGAGTTCTCATCAGAGTTCAGACTAAATTTATATCTGGGTAAGGGGTGTAAGAAGCCGTGGAAAAAATGGAAGGGAGAAGTTGTGAGCAAAGAAATAGTCACCACCACTTTTCCGGGGAAAGTTACGCCCATGTACGTAGCACGGTACAAGATACAATAATATTGTAGAGGATGCGCTTAGAGACTTGATTAAAAACCTGTCAGATTATCCATTTGTTTACAAATGAAAGATAAAAGAAAGGCAGAGTGACCGACAGACACATAGACCTACAGAGAAGGACAGATAAAGAGACACATAGACAGACACGGAAGCGTGGTACGCGTTAAATTAATCTGCTTAGCAACACCGCACAATAATCGTATCCAGGGACGCTTTTATACCTGAGCTTACCGCTAGGCTTGCAAAAATGGCGCCAGCGTAACGGACAATTTAACATGCTTTTCATAGGTAACTCACAAATCTCTCAATAAATCTTCCTGTCGTTGTCGAAGAATGTTCATATTTATCGCATTATTAGCTAAAATTCATCTGAATATCCAATAATCAAATTCACTGTCATTGTCGGCGAGAAAACCTTAAGCCTGACAATAAAGAAGTGAAAAGTTTGTAGGCCTGCAATCATCTTTGGAAATTCTTTTCATTATAATAGTTAAGAGAAACTTTGATTAACGCTATCGATGTTAAGTGCAGATAAATAGAAATGAACCACTCGGTAAACAGATTTTATATGGCCTTGAGAGAACGATTCAAAGGTGTCCAAGAAAACGAGCAGGCATTGAAATTTTTAGCGATGCTCAGAGTTCTTGCGCATGTTTACCATCACCATGATCGGAAAACCCCGACATCATTATGGTCATTATCATCATCGCTGTCGTAGCAATTGTCGTCATCAACAATATAATTATCGTTGTCATCGTCATCATCATCATCATCGTCATCATCATCATCATCATCATCATCATCATCATCATCATCATCATCATCATCATCATCATCATCATCATCATCATCATCATCATCACCATCATCATCATCACCATCATCATCATCATCATCATCATCATCATCATCATCATCATCATCATCATCATCATCATCATCATCATCATCATCATCATCATCATCATCATCATCATCATCACCATCACCATCACCATCACCATCACCATCACCATCACCATCACCATCACCATCACCATCACCATCACCATCATCATCACCATCACCATCACCATCGTCATCGTCATCGTCATCGTCATCGTAATCGTCATCGTCATCGTCATCGTCATCGTCATCGTCATCGTCATCGTCATCGTCATCGTCATCGTCATCGTCATCGTCGTCATCATCATCATCATCATCATTATCATCGTATTTGGCACTGGCTCTCAAATTGCAGTCTTCCCAGGGTACTTCTGTCTTATCATCCCATTCTTGAACTCGGCAGCCTCTACCTTACCTGAATGCCTGAAATAAAACGGCACTCTACAGACACCTTTCGATTAGACGATTCAAAAACTATAAATAACAGATTTCCTACAACAAGTCATTGCTAGGGTCTCTAAACGATTTTATTTAACGACGCAAAAAATATCCCGGTTTCTCGATAGAATGGCAATGGCTTATGCGCAATAATAGCAAAATACTAACTCTGGTCCTAAGGGAAAGTATTATCATAAAATAATTAAGTAATATACTGTAGTGTATTATACTAAGCAGATGAATAGGGTGTCGCTAAGCTTCATCGTTGCTGCATTGTAATGCACATCGATCAGAGGTAACAACTAATAATGTAGTTGAACAGTTGTAAGAAATGCTGGTCAACTCTTTCTCATCTTTCCTAAAACAGTTTCTGTAATGAATTATTATGATGGTATCCGTTTGCCATCGCCCTTTCAACGCAAGCGTTTGATAAACATTCTATTTGATTGCGGTTCACTGCAGTCATAGTCGACATTATCTACATTATATGGAGCGATTCTGAGGAGTTTCTATTGAGCCGGCGCGGGATAAATTCAGGATTACGATGACATTAGATACATGGCAATAATTTGATGACGATAAGGGCTATATATAGCTTCGATTTGAGGGTGAATAGACTAATCTTTGCATTGATGGAGACATTCAGCCATTTGCTAATAATAGCTTACACATTTGAAACTCAACAGTGAAAAGACTCTTGCAATTAATAACTATTATACTGGATGGATCCAGATAGTGCTTATGACAACAGAGGCCGTTTCACTCGAAAACAATTTGTTTAGCATAATATAGCTCTTTTAACTACTTCACTAATATAAAAATGTCCGTGGGATTTCTAGGTGTGTAATTTTATTTCCACTGTCCTGCAAAGCTGAAAATTGGTATGCCTATTCAGAAAAGAAAAATCCTACATACAACCACTGCTCATAAAGCATGTATTGTAAAAATATTTAGGCATAATTTTTTAATCAAAATGACCGATGGCTATCGGAAAAAAGAGGGACGGGAAAAAGACGAAAGGAAGAAAGAAAGATGAGGGACGTTGAGTGGGAGGGAGCAATGATGAGAGAGATGGTAGAGAGGGAAATGAAGAGAGATACATTTGTATTGGAAATAATAATATTGTATAACTTTTTTAAGGTGGACACGAAGATAATGAGCGTCAGAATATTTTTATACAATGATTTTGTTCTAATTGAGCAATTATTATTCAGAGGTGGTTTCTGTGTATGGGCCTTGAACAATCGCTCACCTATAATATGGAATTTTCATACGTTTGTTCATTAGCTAATTATAGTTGTGAGTAAAAAAAATAATAATCTTATTCTCATCTGCTAGAGCCGTCGCTTAGAAACCTTTAAAACGAAGTTACTTATTATTTTATATATATTTTCGCGGGATGAAATTCATTACGTTCTTTCTGCCAAAAATGAGTAATTGGATTGATAATGGCCACTGAAAGTTAAAATTATCGTTCTATCGGTGAAATAAAAAAAACAACACGAAAGACGACTGATTTAAGTGAACTATCAAAAGCTGCACGAATTGTTATTTTCCAGCAAAATACAAAATGTCACTAAAATTTCCTTATTACGGAATTATCGCGAAACCGTTGTGCTCGCCCCGCGTAACCCTTGAGTTTCGCTGAACTCATTTTGGGAAACTTTGACATAGTCCATCAGAAAAGAACCAAACGATCAAGCTCCCGCACACCCGTTGAACCTCCGCTATACCGTCTTCCAGTCATCCACGCAGAGTACCTCATCGACGCCCCCATACGCCGCCTCCCCATCCCTCATTCCCTGCGGCCATCTCTGGAAGTTTAGTAGTAGGCTACGTGTAGGTGCCCGTGCTCTCTTATTCACAATTTCAAAGCTATTCATCTAAAACCCGGCAGATTGACTGAATGCCACTGTAACGTCGCCCTTGAAACAGAATAAATGATAGGTGAAATTTTTTGCTTGGCAACGCCGGTCATGCGCTTCGCAGTTATCCCCCTAAAACTTAAGAGGGTCAACATAAACAGACCTCCCCCACCTTAGCTTTGGAGAGCGGGGAGGGATGAAGCGGGGGAGACAAATAAAGAAAATATCCTGGGAAACGCTGATTATCCCCGAGGTGGGCAGCGGGGGCGAGGGTTTGGTTAGTTTGGTGGGGTTCGATAGAGCTTTGGAGTTGGTGGAGTCGAGAGTCTTTGTGAGGGTCTAGGTTAGATCAAGAAGTAGATCTTTTTCGGGCAATGCGGGGCAACTGGCGTACCGGGTAGTGAAACTGTAAAGTCTAGGTTTAATTTGGGCTCCAAGTTATTTTGTTCTCTCTAGCTTATCGAATAATATTATGTTCAAGAGAAGTAAACTACGAGAGATTCTTCTCCTTCTTATAACGCAATGACAACCGTTTAAAAGGTATTTGGATGTCAAGCATGCATTGAAAAACCATTGCAAACGCAAATAGCTGCTCACGTACATGATCGTTGATGAGGGTATTAATACTCCTAAAAAGGAACTTAGTCCGAGCATAGGCGGAGACCTTGGCCGAGAATTGGAGAGGAAGGAAAGACGCGAAATTTTCCAAAAATTTTCTGACGACCGGCGAAATCTGGAAAAAAAATTCTTTTCGCCGCCAAAAAAGAGTTGATGACCTTTTTTTAGTCATCCGGCCAAATCTCGACGAAATTTTCTATTTTCGCCGCCAAAAAAGTGTTGTGATGACCTTTTTTTAGTCATCCGGCCAAATCTCGACGAAATTTTCTATTTTCGCCGCCCAAATACATGGGCCGTCCCCCCAACACTTTCATTGGGGCCGTCCCTCCTGTCCCCCCTAGGTCTCCGCCCATGAGCAGAAGATGTAGCAGTTTCAGTTGAACGACGTTCTGTGAAGACAAAGGTCATTAACACCGCCCTCCTCATTTATCCAGACCTGGTCGAGTATGAAGAGTGGCTGAGTTAGATGACGAATCGGGTTGGTGGTGCTTTACGGCGATTTATGCCATTAAGAGCCGTCTTAGCAAGTCCTTCAACCGCAATTGCTGATGCCTTTGGTCGTGAAACTCCGATTCAGTGTCCGCTCAGCAGTTGGGAGGGCGTCTGAGTGGATTGCTTGAGAGACGCTATATGAAATGCGATAAATAAATAAACAATGAAATAAAAATGTAGATTTGATTGGTGTTTCTGGTGTTTTCTCTTTCTTTATATCTCTGTTCACCTGTTCTCTTTTTTGGGGGGCGATGTTGCTCCATGTCGGGTTCGAATCTCAAGTCGCAACATGTTGTGCAGACTCTGAACATTTATTGATCATGCGCTTCGGTGTGAAACTCAGTTTCAGTGGCTGTGCGGTGCTGGGGAGCGCCTCTTAGTAGATATGTCTTGAATGGGGCGCTATAACAAGACTCAGTCCTCGTACATAAGAAGTCGAGTTCCTTTTTGAAAAATCACCCCTATGGTACCCAGCCTTGGCATAAACAAATGAAGTAAAATAATAAACCCTTCGCGAGCAGTCAACGTAGCGCATGGCTTTATTAGTTGATCATAACATCTTCATTGTGTAATAACATTATTACTATTAACATTGGCGTTGGACTGGCAGCACCAGTGTACTTGCAGTAACGAAGCGAAACTCTCACAAGCAATTAAATTAATTAAAGCTTTGAACAAATAATTATTGGAGGACATGACAGCTTGAAAGAGGTGTCTAATCAGCAGCTAAGACTGCTTTTCATTTCCGTAGTTAGGATAGCACTGGCATTTATCGACATCTAACGGCGAAGCGATCTTACTTTACCTGTTATCTGTTAACTGTTTGGTTTAAGATTACAATTATCTCTCAGTATACTTAGAAGATGTTTCGTGTCAATCTCTTCGCTACCACTTTGATCTTAAGATCTCGACCTCCTCCTACTCTTCAATAAATCAAGAATGCTTCTCAACAGACTTGGCGATGAAAAATCCTCCCTACCAAACATGTAGATCGATTGACGATGAGCTTAGGTTCGTGTCGGCGATGGATGCTGCGGTGGTCTCAACATCTACACCGCCTAAACGTGCTTCCCATAAGACTACTTGACCATCGTATACCGCCTTTGAGGCTCTGGAGGTTCCCACGGCGTCGCATCATAGCCTTCTGACCGTCAACGCCATCTACATGTATAGGATCCGGGATCTGAACCAACTTCTATCACCTCACATGGAAAACTATTCGAGAGATCCGTCCTGCATAACATCCGACTGCTGATTCTGGGTGTTTGGCTGGTTGGATATTGTCTAACGACAATGTTTCAATACATTGGTCTTGTGCATTGAACTCAACCTTTCAACAGGTTGGGACTGGCACAAAAAAAGACGTTGCATTATACGATAAACATAATTTTCCGACGGTTACGGTCTATTTTGTCATAACCTGTCGTCAATCCCATCATATATCCAAAGGTAGTTGCCTTTGACAGATACGTTTTGGCTTGCTACACAGACGTTTGAGGTCATAGTTGTATCATAGATTCGATCAAAATAACACATTTTTAACGCAAGTGATCAATATATATATTTGCATTGTAAAACGTTTTAAAGGTGTTTAAATGGAGCTAATTGGGATCACTCTTAATTTTGTGTGACGACAGCAGCCTGCTTATGACTGCAAATTATGTTTGGCATAATTATTCACCGACAATTGCATGGTGCCACAGTTTAACGGGGGAACGGACGTCCCTCTGCCTCTGGACTGATTTATGCCTGCCAGGGTCGTTGACATTCTCAATTCCCCTATGCGTGCCATAGCTTGGAAGGATTACAACTAATGTTAAGTCTATCTGGGTTTGTTACGTCATCGTATGGCATCATAATCTAATAAGCTTATCTAATAAGTAGTTCTCTTAGTTCAGTGGCAGCTTGTGACATTCTAGTTCCTTGACGTCTTCTCATTCTTTGTTCAGACTCTGGACTCTAACATAGTCCTTTTCAGTGCTTTGCCATACATGTATATAATTATTATGACCCAAATGGACTCTGAAGTCATTTCATCTTCATTTTCTACTTGATTTATCATAGTCATTATTTTTACTGAGCTTTTATATAGCGCGCCGTAAAAGTCATCTACTCAGAAATGCTCCCAGTTCCCAACACCGGCTGAATAGGGCTGGTTTTTAAGCGAAAAAGGAGCATAGTGGTGTGACCTCTAGGCACAAGGTAGAATGCAACAGGAAGCCCATTCCAGATTCTAGGACCAGCCACTGGGAAAGAGAGCCGCTGCTTTATAATAGTAGTCTGTGAGCGAGGAGCCAAGAGTTCAGCCGATCGGAGGACAGATCGCCTCTGGTCATTAGAAGTGGACCAGCAGAGTTACGGCAGGTAATTGATAGCCACACCCTACATGCAGCGCCAGACTAATGCAGAAACCATGCAGGCGATTCACTGGGGATTTGGAACTTTTAGGAAGCCAGCAGTGATTAAAGTGTTGAAAAATAAGTCCCTGGACGCCCTTATCTTTCCAAAAGAAGTGCCTGGACGCCCCTTACTTTTTCAGTCATTGCTGGCCAATAAGTGTCTGGACGGCGTTCAGATGTTAAAACAAGTGCATGGAAGCTGTCCATGACCGTCCAGCCACTCTTTAAGCCCTGGAAGCAAGTGGATTACATTCCGCGTATACTCCGTGACTTGGTCAAATTTATGAATGCGACCTATAAGACGTGCTGCTGTGCGCAGAAACCGTTTTTGCATCTATATTCTATAACTAACAATTGAAGTAAATTGTCATGCCTCAAACCAGACTGAAATTGATTGAAATGTTTAGCGCTTCTGGCTGTAATATGGTTCCAGAATAAATTATTGATGAAACTGTGAATATAAATTTTGTTGTATGAACGACATGCTTCTCACGAGTGTTAAGATGTAAACTGAATTAAAACCTCAACGAAATTATAAATTTATAGATGAATTTTCGTCGATTTTGAGGTGTGTAAAAGTTCATTTTGTATTCATTTATATTTTGTTCATTTTGTAGCTGATCATCAGGCGACATAAAGAGGCGAAAATAACGAAAAAATCAATTTAAATGGAACTTCATAGAAAAGCTTTGTCTGGATATCGGAATCTTGGAATATATGTAACATGTGGTTACGTAGAACTACAAGTGACGCATTTTGATGTCATTGGAACTGGTAACTCAATTGGCCACATTTAGACATACATTCATACACTCAAACAAGCACATACCAGGTAATTATGCATGCACACACACACGCTCACGCACGCATTCATCCTTACAAAGTTGATACAGTCTCATTCGCCAGATGGCGATGGAAAGTGATGAATATGATATGATGATCGCCTTGCATGACTGCCAATCTATAAATTCAAGACCTCTAATAACTTGTGGTAATTCGTTCACACGTTGAATTGCAGTCAATTTGCAACAATTATTAAACGATGCTTGTCGGTATCGTTGCGTCATGTCCGATAGTGAAAATGAAAGCTTAAGCGGAATTATAATCTAGCGACAAAACTACCTTATTTCGAACACGATTTTTGAAATAATTTAATGATGTTCATTGTTTACGTCAACTAAACATCTGATCGATATACCTAATGGCAATTGATATCGTTTATTTATTTTCCAGTGCGACAATTTATGAAGTTCACCGCGTAATAACGTTAGTGGATGGATGGATCCGACTTGACCAGAGTCTATGACAACAGAGACCGTTACCCTGGACAGAAATTTTCTCAGCTGTAACAGCAGGGTACTTCATAAATTTATAGATACAATACAATGCAATAGAAATGCAAATCACTGTAATACAACGTAGCTTATAAAACAATACAATGCAATACAATGCGTGCACACAATATTATATCCTCTACCAAAATCATTCTGTACTAAATATAAAACTAATTTTTGTGCTCACTTGAGTCGGGAGCGCCTATGAGTAGTTTTCTTCATGAAGGGGCGCTACATAAATTTCCGAATGAATCACTAAATGAATGAATATTATACATACAAGTATATTTGTTTCCATTTTTGTCAACCTTGACCAGACATTTATGGAGGTCGGCAAACAGTGTTTAATCTCGTCCCCCTCCGCTGGGGGGGAATTGAGGTTTCTGGGGGAGGAGACAATTGAGCGTCCGAAGGACGCTCATGAGGCGCGTAGCGCACTGGGGGGGGGGGGTAATGGGGAGGGGGATTTGTATTTTAAAGCGTCATCTTAACAACATAGCTGTACTTTTTTCAGTGATCCATTAGAAACTTGTTGAATTTCCACATTGCAATGGCAGCATTTTAAGGTGTCGTCTTAACAAAATATCTGTACTTTTTCAGTGACCCATTAGAAATTTTTTGAATTTTCATGTTGCAATGGCAGCATTTTAAGGTGTTATCTTAACAAAATAGCTGTACTTTTTCAGTGACCCATTAGAATTTTTTTTGAATTTTCATGTTGCAATGGCAGCATTTTAAGGTGTTATCTTAACAAAATAGCTGTACTTTTTCAGTGACCCATTAGAAATTTTTGGAATTTCCACATTGCAATGGCAGTATTTTAAGGTGTCATCTTAACAAAATAGCCGTACTTTTTTCAGTGACCCATTAGAAACTTTTAGAATTTCCAAATTGCAATGGCAACATTTTAAGGTGTCATCTTAACAAAATAGCTGTACTTCTTCAGTGACCCATTAGAAATTTTTGGAATTTTCACATTGCAATGGCAGTATTTTAAGGTGTCATCTTACCAAAATAGCTGTACTTTTTCAGTGACCCATTAGAATTTTTTTTTAATTTTCATGTTGCAATGGCAGCATTTTAAGGTGTTATCTTAGCAAAATAGCTGTACTTTTTCAGTGACCCATTAGAAATTTTTGGAATTTCCACATTGCAATGGCAGTATTTTAAGGTGTCATCTTAACAAAATAGCCGTACTTTTTTCAGTGACCCATTAGAAACTTTTAGAATTTCCAAATTGCAATGGCAACATTTTAAGGTGTCATCTTAACAAAATAGCTGTACTTTTTCAGTGACCCATTAGAAATTTTTGGAATTTTCACATTGCAATGGCAGTATTTTAAGGTGTCATCTTAACAAAATAGCTGTACTTTTTTCAGTGACCCATTAGAAACTTTTAGAATTTCCAAATTGCAATGGCAAAATTTTAAGGTGTCATCTTAACAAAAAGCCTGTACTTTTTTTCAGTGGCAACATTTTAAGGTGTCATCTTAACAAAAAACCTGTACTTTTTTTCAGTGATCCATTAGAAACTTTTTTAATGTCCACATTGCAATGGCAGCAGTTTAAGGTGTCATCTTAACAAAATTGCTGTACTTTTTCAGTGATCCATTAGAAACTTTTTGAGTTTCCACATCGCAATGGCAGCATTTTAAGGTGTTAACACAATAGCTGTACTTTTTCAGTGACTCTTTAGAAACTTCTTGAATTTCCACATTGCAATGGTACCCTTTGAAGATGCCATTTTAACAAAATAACTCCATTATTTCAGTACTGATAAAAAGTGTTTTAGGATTTCAATATATATATATATTATATTATTGCAATAAAAAAACCTTTATGTATCGTGTTCAGCAGCTCAGTTCTGCTGTTGCTGGGTTATTCCAATGAATTACTGTTTACACGAGTAAATAAGCTGACTTTCCAGCACTGCAATCAGAAACTGCCAGCTTATCCCAGTTTCTCGATATGGCCCTGAGTTGCTGACCAGGACACACTTTCCGAAATCATATTTAATGGTACACAAATCTACCAAGAGCTAATAAAGTACCGGTACCAAAATCAAGAAGCCACTAGTCTTGTAGTAATGATGTTGTTTTACTAGGTGTTCAGATAATAGGACCAAAACATTTTGAAATTTGACAGTTTAAAATGTGAAGGATGGCACTTGATAGCCATTCAGTTGTACAAAAATAGTATTTGTACAAATATTAACAGTAAATTATACTCATTTTTGCTGGATTTTGTCATATAATATAACAGTAAATAATTACTACAACCATGTAGCAGTAAATAATATTGCGGTTATATTATTATAACAGTTCATGTAATGCAATGATGTAAACACTAAACGGCAACTAAATACTATTACCATTTTGACAAATTTTTCTGGAGGAGATGTCATCTCTGTTTTTAGTTAGAAAAAAAATAGTGTTTAATTTAAATATATACAGTAAGTTATATTCATTGCAACATGATAGTAACGTATATTATAGTAGTAAATAATGTCATAATAATCATATAATAGTAAATAATATCACGGTATATTATAACACTTCAAGTAAAACAACGATGAAAAAGTTACTAAAAACCAATAATATTTTGTGAAATTTTTCTGGGGGGGGAAATGTCAATCCTGGGGGGGGAAAGTTCCCCCCCAGAGACGTCTAGATTAAACACTGGTCGGCAAACCCTGGAAAAACCAAACTCATTCATTTCCCAGGCATTTATTTAGCGACTGTACTTTACAAACCCGGTTGGTAGTCGGCGATGGATAGTAGGCCTAAATTGGGTCATTATATTTCCAATTGGTTTGACCGTTCTATTTAGGCACCCCTTAAACATTATCAGCCATTGCTATAAAAGATTGGGATGCAGTAATTTTTTTTAGTCAAGTTTTGGGCAAATCTGCAGCGTTGTAAGGGAGGGTCGACTTAGTCACCTTTTAAATGGTATTAGTTCTTACTATAAAAAGTTGAGATGCTGAAACTTTTAAAGTTCATTAAAGTGTAATACCAAAGGTCACCCTACACACCTTTAAAAAGCGATCAAATTGCGCTATATAAGCATAGGAAACAACAGCTGCATGATTGTGATCTGTTCAAAGCTAAAATCGATTCATCGAGTTGTGCTAGATCAATGTCAATGGGAAAATGAGGGATTCGTCTGAATGGCATAATCGTCTTTAAAGAGACCCATTAGAGCTGTAGGAAAAAATGCAGACTGGAAAAAATATAGAAGTGAAAGTAAATTTCATGTTACATGCAATTTTTTAGATGAAGATACACGTAAAAGTCTTACCAGAGTCATTCACCCTCGGATGATCGAGCGACAGGAAGCCAAGTGGAGCAACGACGTCAGTGGATGAAAGATGATAGGATTCGACAACGACGAATACATCTAAGTCATTGGCTTCGATGAGGTCTGCGACTTGCCCCGCACTTGGCTTGCTGGTGTCGCTTTAGAAGTTTGTCAACATAAAAATCAGATTAAAATTTTTGATGCGCTTTTGCTATCAATGCGTTGTTTGCTATATCATGATAAGGAAATTCTTTTATTTGAGAATGTCCTGAAATTTGTCATTGCATTTTTCTTCAAACACTTTTCATTTCATTCAATGTAATAAAACGTCGTGACTAGTATCTAAATAGCATCCACCATTATAGTCGTCTGTCTAACTCCTCGCATAATTCTCCGGATCTTGACCCCTTGCCTATCGATTTTGTTTTGATCAAGCGCCTGTAAATAAGGTGGTTAGTGCGACTTTGCTTTTGTGGGCGCTGTAGAAATAATTCAGGGTTTACGATTACGATTACGATTACTAAAACCTTGATAGAACTGTTGGCAATGACGGTTGCTTGTACAGTTGCGGTTGTAACAGTTCTAGTAATAGTAGCTGTTGTAACGGCGGTTAAAACAACGACGATATTTTTATGTTGCCATGCAAAACAATCGACCCTTGGACATGTATTAAAAATTCCAATCATGAACCTCTTGCTTACTCGACGACGGGATTTGTTTTTGAAAATAAAATGACATTGGAAAATATGCGGCTTCAACTGCGTCTTTATTTTGGCAACCGACTCCAGTCTTTCATTCCCTACCTTATTTCATTCCATTTCCCCAGTAAGAATTATATTCCATCCTTTCAACAGTTACGATGATTCTAATCTGTTTACTACAGCGTTGTTCGCTTGGGTCCTGTGTCCAATCTTGCATGTGAAAGCCGCCTTCTATCTGCACAGCTGGAATGATAAAACTGGTGACCCGTCAAAAGCGCGAATGACAAAATCGCGCACACAAATGCGCACGACGAGGAGCACATAGACCCAATACAAAGAAAAAAAATTAATGAGCATCTAAACATACTGAAACAGATTGTTAGAAATATAGACACAATGTGTAAACGTCAATAAAACTGTCACTATTAAGCCAAATATAGTTTGTAAACGGAGCGTTTCATATAAAAAAATTGAAGCATTAAAGTGGAAATCTAGGCTCAACATATCCTAACATTATTGTTCTTGAAAGGAACATTTAATTCTAAACGCAATGAAACATAGACGAAACGCAGCAGCAATACCCGAAAAAATAGTTAGGCTAATTGTAAACAAAATAAAACAGACGAGTAAAAATTTAGTCATCTAAATACATCAGTATTTTTGCACATTGTATAACGTCTAACTATCGTAAATAAGTTCATTAGTGATATATGGAAAGCCTATAAAACACTTATGAAGCATTGTTATTTATAATTTTTATCAAAGTTTTTTGATCCTTGCGCGCTTTTTTGCGCGCTTTTTTTGCGCGCTTTTGTCTGCGCGCTTTGACGGGTAAGGTCCATGTTGCGTGCTTTGCGCGCTATTGTCTGCGCGCATTTGTCAGACAATGGTAATAAGAAATGATAGCATGCATAATCACACAACCGTCGGAGGCTAACCTGGGGTGTTTTTTTCACCCCACTGTTAGTAATTGCCCTGAATTTTTTCAGTGCTTTGAAATTTCGCCATGCGCTTTTGTGTATATGTTCATAGATTATTTTTGCTTATTTTCACATCTTTATATTTTTTTTATTGAATGCATGGTCACGTGACTAACGTCATATGATGGCCATTGTAATTGATAATTTATTTTTGTTGAAGAGGTTTCGACGGTTATCTGCAGCCAATGCAGTTAAACTGATACCAGAATTGATGACAATGTATTGAAAATGATGATAGTGATGATGATAATGAAGAGTTTGTTGATTGTAATTATCTCGGATCTAGATAATGTTGAAATCGATGATGTCATAGACCTAGCCTATGTGTTGCAACTTTGTATGTGGAAAGCATGCAACAAAGCGTTACTTGTGTATAATAGATGACCGTAGACTCGACGATTATGCTTATTTATTTTAACTTAGTTAGGTTTCATAGTTTGTCAATTCCATGCTGAACTTGAATTAAGTGTAATTTTTGGTCAAACATGGTCTAATTTAATACCATAGGCCTAAAATGGTGTGGGGTGACAAATATACCCCAGGTTATCCTAAATGTGATTTTTTTATAGGTTAGCCTCCGAGGGTTAAGAAAATTGCGAAATTTAAATTGCATTGTTCTTTGTCATCTTCTCCTGGCGTCTGATGTCTACACTTTTGATTCACATTTTGAGCCTACTTTGATTAATCAGCCAGTTTCGTTCATTTCCGTAATCTGAGCATGAGCTGATCGCTCGTAGATATCCGACGCCATTTTCTCTTCGTTCTTCCACCGTTTTCTGTTCAGAGTGATGCGGCTCAGATCCTGGAGCGATGTTCAGCAACACTCAACTATAATTATCGTCCGACCATTCTTCATGAAGTTTATGGCAACGTCTTCTCTTTTTCAGACAAAATTAATCTGTCCTAATGGCAATTACTTAATACAATATTTATCGTGCGTACTAAACTTATATAGCATTGTCAATTAATGGTAGAGGTGTTTAAAGACAGCGCTCTAACAATTCGTATTATAGCTGTTAAATTAAAGGCATGAAAACAGTGTGACAAAACAAATTATATTATATTGCAATATTGCAATATATTGCAATATTTTTCGTGCATACTAAACTTATATAGATAGCATTGTCAATTAATGGTAAAGGTGTTTAAAGGCATCGCTCTAACAATTCGTCTAGTTGTTGAATTAAAGGTGTGAAAGCAGTGTGACATAATAAATTATATATTGCGTTCTCAATAATTATGTCGCTTAACCACGAGTATTTTATCGACAACGAGTGATAACAGGGATAATCAGCGTCGACTTTCTCCTTGATCCAGGCTTGGGACTGGCAATTGCTGAGTGCAGTTATTGGCGGAAATGAGCAAATATGTGACCGCGCATGAGATTTACCGGCCTAAGTCGCTAATATTGAAACCGAGTAAATCGAGCGGAAAGGTCATTAAGGGGTAAATCGGTCAAAAAAAGTTTTTGGGGATAATATTAATCATTTATATTTCAACTACTAAATTCAAAAGTTACATGACGAACAGAACAGTATAAATATTTTAATTTTAATTTTTTGTGCGTCGAGTGTCTTAATTATATCCCTGTTTTGGCCGAGTCAAGCGGCCGTTTATTTAAAATTCGCCAACGATCTTCTTGTGAGCGCTGATTAATTAATTATTCATGTCCTGAACTACTTTTTTCCGCTGGATCGATCTGTGCCCTTAGCAAGCGCGTATGAATACAGCCTAATTTACTATGAATAAAAAAGTGAGCAAGCATTATGCGGCGCGACTTTGGCCGGGTGTACCTTACGGCTAATTTCTGATCAGTAAGCTTTGCTTTAATGGCAGCGGATTTAGTTTTACAATGTGCAGAATTATTTTCTCAACCCAACAGTGCACAAAATAAGCAGCTCAAATGCTTTAATAATTAGCAATAAATAAATTTTGGAGAGCCCTATTGTTGACTGAGCCCATGACCCTTACCGCCACCTAACGAATACGAAATTACTATGATAATAGCACGGCCGAAGTCTTGTAAACAAACCTAATCGCGCGATGTTTAAAATGATTTTACAGCTTATTTGAATATAAATTTACGAGAACATCAATTCCTATAATATGTTACAAATGTCTACTTGAGCAAACGTGATGTGAAAAGTGACGATTCAAGTGATTTTAATGAATAATCTGATGCCGATAATAGCTATGTCTCGCGTAGGCTACACCCAGTTCTCAATTAAATGCACGCTACTGTGCGGAGACTCCTTTTTAAATCTGTGCCATTCCTTCAATTTAATTTTCCAAGAAAAGCCGTTGGCACCATTGGAAAGAGCGGAAAATTTTAAGTTTAGAACATAATACTAAATTCTTATGAAAAATCTATTGACTTTTGTGTGGTTCATGAAACGAATGTAATTTTCAACTGGCGATTTCTCCCTAAAACGATTTCTCAAAATGCTACGACTCTAAATCTTTAAAAATTCATATAAATTTCATTTCAAAAGATGCAAATATACGGTTTTCACCAATTTGATCAACTATATCTGTACTATTTAAAACAAACTTAAACTCATTTTTTGAAATTTTCACCTTTGGCCGGGAAATCTCATGCGCGGTCACATATATTAAACCGTTTAATACGGTTTATGCATCCTCATGGATAGGAACACCGCCACTATAACTCATTGACTCATTGTTATGTCACATCAATGCAAGGACGCAATTAGAGGTCACTTAATCACCAGTTGCGCTGGAATTATTTAATGTATAAGTTCGTTTAATTATAAAGGTGTCTAGTGCGACCGATTTAAAAAGTTCGATTCCGTGTTTCGTTTGATGAGTTTTTTAATAGCAAGACTGGTCTCTGGTTTCTCGAAATTAACCAATTCAGATTTGACTCAATTCCTATAAAAGATTTATAATGACTTACTCACAGACGTTATTGTGTTGGACGTGCATGCATGGAAGGCCTCTGAATTTGTTTAAATGATCGACTACGTATAAACATGATGATACATTTGATTTATTAATACTCCGCCACTGGTATATGTTTTTCGTCACTAGGAGTTCATATTCTAGACGTGAAATAAACCCATCAGTGCTAAAAAATTGACGGTGTAGAGTCTTTAGATCTTCCAAAACACTCGGCTATTTTGTTCATTATTTGTAAAAGATAAGCCAACACCCACCGTGTCCGAAACTTATTATGGTAGATCTATTAACTGCATAAAGGTGTTTAGGACGACCGTTCCCCAATTGATAAAATTAATATTCATTCAAGAATTTATTTATCGCCTCTTAAATGGGACTATTCAGAAGCGCTCCCGACTCTAGCACGGCAAAAAGGACAGTTTTGAGTTTAATAGAATATGACGGTAACTCTATTGAAAAGATGTCTATTTCAACCTTTATAACCGATTCGACTTTGACTATATATGATATGACTTGGAAGTTGGAATGACCAACGAAATAAATTAGTCGACGATTTCCCATAATATCATCAGAAATAAAGTAGCAACATTTTAGAATTGTATTTCATAAGATCGTCATCCTGGTCTCGTTTTCAGTTTACGTGTACCATAGCTTTAAAATAGCCGCTGAAATTAGATACCTTTAAAATGATATCAGGGGACTAATATATATTTTGCGCTGACTAAATTAACGATGATGCGGAGTCATAACTTATCTCCAAAAACGCAACTAGCACGACCATAATAATTATGCGCAGACCTCTCTCAGCGACATCTGCTCGATCGTCTATAATAATAATAATAATAGTGCGTCTTTCTGCTTTGTGTTCGTTGTGCATTGGAGAAAAAAGGACAGAAACTGATGACAAGTTAAACGAAACTGAACTGACATACATTGAAAACGTTAAGTATGTCAATAGTATTTGTAGCCGTGAGAAGTAGTTAAACTATCGAATACAAATTAGTCCGAATTATTATGGTTTAAAATGCAATTTAGAATAAGTAGGTCTTTATACACCTTTTAATGTGATGTCACTAAAGCTATATATTAAAACCAGAGAAAACACAATTAGTCACTTAATTTCCGTGTGACAGACGAAAGAGTTGACGTTAACCACAAGATGTTAAAATTCGCATGTTAGGAAATGTCGTGAACTTGGCAAAAGATACTTTAAAGATCTATGGAACAGTATAATAATAGTCGTTGTAGTTGCTGGTGTAGTGGTATTTGTAGTATTGCTTCAAGCTGTACAAGTGACAATCCTGACAAAAGCAGTAATAATAATGTAAACGTATGGCTGTCAAATATATAATAATATATATTATTTATGCTTTTGTCATTCTCCATCTTATTGTCTTTCGATGATATCTGCGGTTATGCTGGCTCGTCCTTTTCTCGTTTCTACCAGTGATATTTTCATTAACGATAAGTAAAATTAGAACTGAAAATATTGATTTCCGTTCAGTGTAACCTAACTGTAACTGAAATTATTTTGAGAACGAAAACTGAAATAGAACTGAAATTAATGCCTGAATACAATGTACGCTTTGCTGCGCTGCAATTCAAATACTCATTGCAGCAATTATTTTGCGCATTTCCTTCATAGTTGTAATTTTAGCTAAAAAACAAAATTTAAATTTTGTTGCTCGAGGTTTACTTTTAATGCGCTGAAAATTTAAATTTCATGTCCAATTGAACGCACATGAGACATTGACCCTCATCTTCATATGCTATTTCTTAAAAAAAACATTCTTCTATTGTGGCCTAATAGAGACGTTTTATAAAATATCTTAACGCAATATACAACACAAAGCGTCATTTAAACACCTTTAAATAGTGCTTACGCTGTCATATAGAAGTTCATCATTATTATTTTTCTTACAATAGTCCCATACTAATCTGAAAATACTGCGGATTCAGGGTCTAACAATATTTGAATATTGCATTACTGAAAAAGCGTCCAAATATCAAATTTAGAATATAATAGACAAAAACTAGCATCCATTGACGGCAATGCCCTGTATTGCTATGCGACATTTTCACACAATGAATATATTCATCGTTGAGCAATTTATTTTGTAATGCTGCTCAATTGATTTTTCAGTGTATGAAATCCTTGTTGTAAGAAACGTTTTCTTCGTTTTTAATCTCTCTCAGATCTTATTAGAAGTGAATGCCACATTGCAGAAAGTTTTCATTTTATAGAATCAGCTCAATGGGTGTCAATGGTGTCTTAGGGTCATGTCCGTTGCAAGATAATAAATTTTGTTCTTGCGCTTGAGCTTTCAAGCCTCTTCAGCTTTGCAAGAAGTCCAATACGTTTGCCTTCTTGATGATTATAGCATTATCTTATCTAAGACCTTCTGTGGTGACACTGCTTTGAGTAGACCGATCGTAGAATTATTTTTCAGACAGCGTGGAGTGGATGTAAACGGATCTGGTCAAAAGACTTGTATTGCCATGCACAATAAGAACTTACTGGAAGTATTTTAACTCTGTCGAAATTACTATGACTTGTGCAACCAGCCCGACAATAATTTTTATGAAGAAAAGTACTGTAATATGACAAAAAAAGTTCCGAGGGAAATGGTCTCTGTTGTCATAAACCCTGTATTTTGTTATCTCAAGAGATAACATGATATTATTTTAGCTAGCAAATTATAATGTCTCGCAGAAATAAACGGTAGCCAACTCTTTTGTGGATGACTTTAACTGATTTACTTTGGCAGGGGCAGTAAAGCCAATTTATACGTAATGCATGAACGAGTAACACCAGTTAAAGCAGGTTCGAGAATACGAAAAAAATTGCAGCTGATAAAAAATTAATTATGTATGGACCCAGAACAGGACGAATCTAGCAGTTGGACCAATACCGAAAACAACTACTTAGATCCTATTAACCAGGGAAATCCAACTCTCTCTTCTGACTGTACTTCAATCTACCACTCTTACTCCAGCTCCTCTTCATCTTCCTCCTCCTCCTCCTCCTCCTCCTTCTCCTCCTCCTCCT
The DNA here is from genome assembly GCA_949752735.1 of Lumbricus terrestris. Taxonomy (NCBI): domain Eukaryota; kingdom Metazoa; phylum Annelida; class Clitellata; order Crassiclitellata; family Lumbricidae; genus Lumbricus; species Lumbricus terrestris. The sequence continues at coordinate 17,739,674 of OX457049.1, forward strand.
CCTCCTCCACCTCCTCCTCCTCCTCCTCATCTTCGTCCAACTCTTCTTTCTCATTCCTCCCCACCATTCTCTTCGCCTATGTTCCTCTTCCTCGTCGTCCACTTCATCAGTTGTTCACTGGAGCGTGTCTTTCATTTGTCCACAGCATCTTCAACGAACCGCTAAACCATACTGATTCCTTTACTGCTATGGCTGTGTGTAAATGATGCTGGGCTTATTGGCTAGTTTTATTCTTAGAAAAGCTTTGAAAAGAACAATCTATTCATCTTTTGTGGCAACACAAAGTCGTGATATCTGAGCCGCAGACCATCATGGTTGCATCGTAAGAGGATGGCGACGCGAATGATCTTTGCAATCACAGAATTTCGTTAAACCGAAGTCTCTTCACATGTCGGCCAACGCAAGTCCTTGTCTCAGTGTCATGTAAATGAAAACAAATGCTAATTTGCTCGTAGACCTACTTTGAAAGTGCAAGCTACCAACCTTTTCTAGAAAGACGTCGCCATTAAATTTATATCATCCATGTTTCAGAATGTTCCTGTCGAGAAAGTGCACGGCTCTGGGCATGCGACTGTTCAGACCCTGGACCGAGATTTAAAATGCCGTCATTTGCAGAAGTCGCTTCTGCATACAAGGTTTTTTAGTGCACATTATCCCTCGTCACATCAGATTCTGGATCCATCCATACATACCACCGGATGATGGGTAGGCTACTCTCATAGAACACCACTCAAACCTTGTCACCATATGCTATATAAACATTAATGTCTCTATTTAACGCACTTTCCGTTCTTGGCTCAGATTGTATAGTAATTTTAAAAAAAACATTGTCACTAAGAAATCGATAATTAATGTTTCTATTAATAATATCAGAGCAATTATAAATTAATTGACTGAATCAACCTATACAAAATTATATATATATATATATATATATATATATATATATATTGTTGATTTCGATGCCATTTACAATTGTTTCGCTGTCATTTTACGAAATAAGTGGTTATGCATATTTTCTGCTCTTTGCTTTGGGGTCTGAACCGCCAGTTTCGTGTTGTCATGGTGTCCCTATCTCATGATGCCGCTGTGGTCCTTGTCCACGCCTTCGTAACAAGCAGAATTGATCATTGCTGCTCAATTCTTGCTATATATCTTCGTTTAATAGCTCAATCTGACACACCGCAGAATGGTTACATGTACATGTTATACGAAATACGGCCCACTGTAGCACGACACGCAGATCGGCTTTACAGCAGTGGGTTCGGTATCTTAACTAATGGCCTAAGTACTGGATCATTTCTGGTCGGCCAAGCCAGAAGTGGGAGGGGCTATCTTTATTTTTAGCAGAACCCGAGTCAAACAACGCAACAGAAAGCGCCACTGGCAGCTAACAGAAAATTCAAAGAAATTTTTGCCCTGAGCGCGGTTTGAACCCGGGTCCGCGCGGCTGACTCTCAGTTTAACGACCAGCGCTCTCACCACTGAGCTACGGGCCACCCATCTAGCTTAATAGGGCGTCTTGACCGGGTCATGCGCTCTGCTGCTCGGCTTATTGGTCACATCCAAAAATTTGTCCCAATTTCTGCCTACATGCGTGATGTTCTGCACTGGCTTCCAGTCTCGCAGCGCATCTCGTAAAGGATAGCAGCACTTGTTTGGTGGTCCTTAATTGGCAGTGTTCTTTCCTGCTTGTCTGATCTCTGTCGCCCTGTCTCTGTCGTAGCCTCCCGTAGAACTCTACGCTCTTCGGCCAATGGGGAGCTGGTCGCTCGAACCCGCTCTGCTACTAGACAGCGTCGAGCATTCTCAGTTGTTGATCCGTCCACATGGAATGGGCTCCCGTTTGCACTACGTTTACTACCTCGGAATAATTTGCCTACTTTCTTCCAGTTTCTTCCAGTTTCTCAAGACCTATCTTGTATAATTATGTGGCTGGCCTGGGAGCGCCTCTGAGATGGTTTCTTAAAGGGGCGCTATTTAAGTTTTCGGAATGAATGAATGAATGAATGAATGAATGAATGGATGAATGAATGAATGAATGAATGAATGAAGATTATTCTAATGAGAACATTTAAAAAAATTCACACCACATATAAAAATTTCATACCTTTTTTAAATGATGCATATGCTTTATTTAAAAAGGGCAGGAACCATAATGGTAAATACAACCTAGGCCCTTCCATAATAATTATCAGCCATAGCAGTGACTTAATGACACTGCATGATTGCAAATAAAGCTATCGTCGTCCTCCTCCTTCATGAAGGATTTGGCCTGTAAGAGCATGTAATGGCTAGGAGAATATCTTCAAGGCCAACATTATCAATCGAACTATTATTCACAGCGACAACATCCATTACGACCAAATGGGGCAACTTGCAGTACCCGAGACAGAATGACGACTCTAGCCCTATAACTAGCCATAACCGACCCGCACAACGCCTAAACTGACCCTAACCGACCCTCAAAACGTCAAATCTGACCCATCCTACCCTCAAAACGCCTAATCTGACATAACCGACCCTCGCGACCCCTAGACCTGAACCTAACCGACACCTCGGTCCCGGATGCTATAATTATGCCTATAATGTAGTATTACCCAATACTAAGATTATAATTATGATCTAGGACCAGGAATTGAGCCTTTCAGAGCGCGAGAGGAATGTATGTCGCACATACATTCTTAGCTAGTTCGGGCATAACTTTTGAATGGCGTGGGATATCAATACAAACTTCACCTCACAATGTGCGTAAATGAACCCTATGCAGCTACTTATACAATATCATAATTTCATACTCTAGAATGAGTGCGAACAATTCCGGCGCCAAAACGGCGGCGCCAAGACGTCCTGCTTCGCGTTAGCGATGTTAACTGCTAAATTTGGCGCTCATGTCAAATGCTGATGTTAAATCGAGTCTGCTACTATTGATATTGGTGTTTCAAATTAAATGTTGAAATGACCTACCCCCACTATGTTAAATTCATGATGACGCATTATGTTGAATCTGGTGGTTATTGATTGACCTGTTTTATCCGACGACATGTGCCATTACTATGTAGGCCTACAGTTATTATGTAACTGTCCAAGGAGATTTAGTAGAACTTACTAATGAAAATTTTATGTTCTACATTTATATAGGGCTAATTATAATCGCTTAAAAGGTGTCCTTACTAATTTTTTTCGAGGGTTTATTCCGACGCACTAAACAGTCGTATTAAATGCAGATGGAGTTTTTTTTATATAGAAATCATTATCTTGATGTATAACAACACTGTTTTATCGACGATGATTATTGCCGCCCTCTTCCTTTATCCATGCTTAGGACTGGCAAAGCCCAAGAAAAGCACTGTATCCACCTAGGTCTCTACCTTAAAAGGTCATTGCATAATTACGTAACGCTCGAGGGTGGGTAGGTCATTGAAAACGTTACGACTGGAATTCGTCACATTCTCACAGCGTAGCCCAAATTTTCGCGAGACACAAAGACGAATTATTTGTTAGTTGTCAGCGATATGAAAGGAAGCACAATTATTGCTTTTAGTGAAAACCTTGCAACCATTCTAATTGCAGAACATACTGCGGTTGATATTCCTTGTAACTGGGGGAATTGAGATAATGCCGAATAAAAGAAAGTTAAATCATATTTTTAGTTTATTCAACAATCCGGTTGACAGTCTGCAATTACTAATTATGCAGTCGTATGTATTTTAAGAGCCACTGCACTGTGTAACTATTAATTCTAAATAAGCGCTGAGCAATTGCGAGTAAAGGACTTGCCCAAGGTCCTTTCGCGGTGACTTCAGCTGGATTCGAACCTGCAACTCTTCGGTTGAAGGCGACGAGTATTCACACTACACCACCGCGCCCCACAATTGGTGAATGAATGAATGAAGGAATGAATGTGTGAATGAGTGAATGAGTGAATGGATGAATGAATGAATGGATGGATGAATGAATGAATGAATGAATGAGTGAATGAATGAAAACTAGGACACCGATAGTAGGAGCTGAGGCGAGAGAGTCAGCGAGAGCGGAGTGACTACATGGGCAGCTGCACAGCACAGGCTACGAGTAGATACCAGCAAATCGCTTGAGATGCTCGTAATAAAAGCATTTAGGCTATTATTGATTTCCAATAACTGTTCTTGTAATTTGGGTGGGCTTCTTGAAGGGTCGCTATATAAATCCTTCAAAATAAGTGAATAAATGAATGAATTGGTGAATAAATGAATGAATGACACCAGCAAATCGCTTGAGATTTTCGTAATATATAACATAACTAAGCTTTTAAACCGTAATTAATTTCCAATGGCTGATCTTGCAATTTGAAAGTGTGCAGAGGTCATCTATGCATGTGCACTTGCAATAATACTCTTCAGCATTTGCACTCAGAAGCGCTCCCGATAATAGCGCGGACACTGAATCAGAGCTTCACACGTGACCGAAGCGCATGAACAATTGCGAGTGATAACCTAGCTCAAGGTTCCTACGCCACAGACGTAAAAACTGTCATTGTAATGGAAGTAGAGGATCGTCAGCCAACATGATCGACGACCATAGAATTAATTCGAATGATAATAATACATGTATTATCATTTTGTCAAATTTTCCACCAGGAATGGATTCCCATTCCTGGTGGAACTTTCCGCACATGAAGACGTTTAAATTAAACACTGGTTTCAACGACATTTTGTTTCGTCGGTTGTGACCATGCTTTCAATAAAGCAAATATAAAAATATGGAATTAAGCAAAAATCATCTGTGAGCAGATACAAGGAAGCGCTTAGCATAACTAGAAAGCAGTAAAATAATACAAGTCATGTACTGATAGTGGGGTGAAAAAATCAGGCCCGGTTAGACAGCGATGGCTGAGTAATACACTGTACAGCTGTAGTTAAACTCTTAGCAAATGATGGATGTCATTAGACACCTTCCAAAAGGGCGTTAATCTGCTATAGATAAGAAAAAGTTGCACATTAATTCAATATTAATTTTATTGAATGGTAAGCTCATAAGTCCTGTAATACGCCGAGCAAGTTTCTGCCCAGAGTAACGGCCTCTGTTGTCCTAGACCCTGGTCAAATCGGATCCATCCATTGTTTAACTAATGCTATATTGAGCAATTCAATAACAATTAATAATGACAATGTTCTTTATTCAAACTGTCGTTACACTGATAGTACTAACACAGCTAATGCTACTGCTACTAGGGCATTTACCCTTGGACAAATAGGCCTACCCCCCGAACAATTACCCCGACAGTTACCCCATGGACAATTACCCCACAGATCCATTACCCCTCGGACAACTACACCCGTGCCAATTACCTCCGGACAACTGCGTGAGCTTGTTCGTATACACGTGACGGAACGAACGTTCTCATGGTCATGGTCTTCGTGTTTGTCAGATCTTCAGCGCTGCCAAAGCCTACCCTAAAGTAACTTAATAAGGACATACATGTATAGGCTCCAACAAGGGCACATGGTTCGTCATGAAACAATAACAAATTATAATCGCATAAAATTAGTATAAGCACATTTGTTCGGGGAAATGTAGTCAAAATATTACTAATGATAGAAACACAGTAAACCCGTAAACACTGACTTTATATATTCGAATATGGCATCGAATATATTTAAAATAGATGTTTAAGGAGAGGCCATTCTTCTTCATTTGTGACCCTTCGTATAATAATAGCGTTCAGTATATTGCTTCTGTGTAATTCCTGACTACGCATCATCGCGAATATTGTTCTTCATCTCCCTCGACTTCTGCCAGAATCTTTGAATATTAAAATGTCAGGCTGATTTTGTACCAAAACACCTTTTAAAGATGGTAAACGTGAATATAAATTCAATTGGACCACATTTGGACGAGATTGATAGAGTAACCAAAAATAATCTTATGTCACGTTGGTTGAACATGTACTGAAGGTGTCTAAAAATGACTGTTTTTGATCTACTAAAAAATTGCTTTACGTTTCAATGCGGATTGTTCCGATTTGACCAGGGTCCATGACAACAGAGGTCGTTACCTGGACAGAAATTTACTCGGCGTATTACAGCACTTGAGAGCTATTTTAACTACGTTTCAATACTTTGCTTTTTCAAAAGTTTAACGACATCGTATGTTGACATTGACCGTTGACGTCTTTGTTTCAATACAATAAATTTCAATACTTTTAAAGGGATTGGGAGCAAACGAAAACGATGTCTAAACTTTCCAACAGCGGTAAATTTTCAGAAAACGATCGCAGCGCTCGTGAGTAAGCTGGTGCCCGCGCTTGGCCTTCAAGTATATAGCGAATTGGAAGTTCGGAGATTACGATCATGATTACGATTATGATTTCTGATCAGATCCTTAGTGTAGCGTATTAAATCGCTATTATCTATCAATCTAACTTGTCTAGTATTAAGTGTTAATTGTAGGTAGAAGTTAAGTCAGACAATGTAGTGGCGTTGATTTAATTAGTTAATTAATTGGCGTTGTTAGAAGAATTAATATTTAGTAATATGATCAGCAAACGAAAACGCAGAAGCGCTACAGAAGTACAGCGAGACTGATATAGGCGTTGGTCGCTATTGGAGACTATAGCAACAAAAACAACGTAACGACGCGTAAGCCAATTAAAACGCAGTCTAACGGATTAAACACACGTCATCGACAGAAACGGTTGAAAGATCGATTTCTGCAGTTGGAGCTAATGGCGAAGGGTCATTTTGTTGTGGCAAATGAACTCTTAAGTGAAATTAGCGGCAGAATGATTGGTATGTGGCACCTTCGACGTTGAGAAGAAGGGTGGCCAACGGACGTTGAGTTTACGAGACAGTTTTTGCGATCGAGGTAAATTCTGGAGCTTGGAGAACTATCGTCATTCGTGGGGTGAAGAGTTTGCTCGAGGATTTTGAATTCTACGAACATTGGAGAGAGTCGCTGGAGATAATCACACGGTTGATTCAAACATTTATGATCACACGGTTGATCTGGACGTTGATGTGCACGCTGGAATTGTGACACATCTCATCCATTCGAGTAAGAATACTGGCATTGGTGAATACTAAATATACTCCTTGGAATTCCGTGGTTCGGCCTGGACTGCGAAATATCTTCGGTCTATATTATTCCACTGCATATTCGAGGACACTTGGTTGTCGAAATACAAGGATCGGAACTACGACAATTTACAGAATTGGCGGACGATGAACTAGAAAGAATTCTACACTCAAGTGAAGCTAAGAAACATAATAAATCTAGCAATCAATCAACGCCAATAAGTAAATAGGGACACTGCATAATTGTATTGTTTCTTTAATAGTAATCAATATATTTTACATTTAAAAGAATTGGTTTCTCTTTGAACTGGCTATTTAAATGCAGTACATGTTTGATACCTGCTAAAATGAGCATATGCTAATAATAGGAGGCTACACTTAGTTGCTTGCATTTAGCATCTCACATGACATTGTATACTTTTATAAACTCTTTTGTAGAATTGTATTGATAATTCTTAATGATTTATTACATAATTGTTCTTCCTTTAAGAAATGAAATCTGTTCGCTTAATGCAAGTTATCGGAGCAATATCAATCTAAAACATGGAAAATACTCCGCAATGGATAAAACTTTTGACCGCAAGGTTCCATGCAGGCTTTTGTTGTTGCTGCTGCTGCATGATGTTGTTACTTTTGGTATTGTTGTCGCAATTGCTGTCGTCATACTAGGGTGGTGTAATATTATAAGACAAAAATACACTAGAGGCGAACTTATTTTACTTTTCAGCAGGGACGATCCGTTTTTCTTATTTTTTAATTAAATAATTAACCGAATCAAATTTTATCCCTATTCAAATGACCCTCAATACCTAATAGAAATGTAATTAATTAAATCTTTGCATTCTTTTTTAAACATCGGCACATAATATGTCACAATTGTGGGGCGCGGTGGTGTAGTGGTGGCGTCGTCGCCTTGCAGCCGGAAGGTTGTAGGTTCGAATCCAACTCACCGCGTAGGGACCTTGGGCAAGTCCTTCACTCACAATTGCTCAGCGATTCGGCGTGAAATTCCGATGCAGTGTCCGCTCTGCATTCGGGAGCGCCTCTGAGTAGTAGAGAGAGAGCTTGAAGGTGCGCTATAACAAGTACGCATACAAACAAACAACGATGATGATAAACGACGCACGTAAGAGATGATTAACGGTCTGCTTGACGAGACATAGACTGACAGAATGTCGTTTCACTGCTAGAGTCGCACTTATTTCGTCGATAACTTGGGTTTTTGAGGTGTATAAAAGGTCAAATCTATAGATCAATTTGTCAGAATTTATTGCGACCCTTTAGGATACTTATACTTTATTCGCTCCAGGCCGAGATAAACCCAGGGAAAGATTTTTCAACAGTAGGTGAAATTGATTGCAGTTTGGGAGGTGTCGCATTTCAGCGGCTAGCGAATAACTGAAGTAATTCTGAATGGACTGCAATGATAACACTGAATTATCCAATATGAGTTTGACCATCTGTTTAAGTTCTGGTTCATACGACAATTATTTATATAAAGTATTCGAGAAATATTTATGTTCAAAATAGGACACAGCTTTTGTGGACTCAATTGATCCCAATAAACCCAATATTTGTCAATAAATAGATGACATATCATGCAATACAAAGCTCATTTAGACACCCTTAAATTGGGCATTATTGTCTATTTCAAGTTTAAAGATACGTTTCGAAGTAAAAAGTGACATTAAATATACGAATCAATTTTTGTCACTAACATTCACGAATGTTAGTAAAAATAATGACGTTGAAGATATTAAATTTTATGCATGCCGTAAGACAAGCATTTCGAAATTCATGCTAGTTTATTACGATCGATTGGTGATATTGGCAATAATATTATCTAGTCGGCAATATCGCCAGATTAATCCAGCAAGAGGAAGGGGATCATCTGATATCTAATCTAATCTACATTTACTATGAAGTATAAAAATTGGGCAAGGCTCTTCTCACAGCCAGTGGCGTAGCCAGAAATTTTTCATGGGGGGGTTTATGGCCGGAAACCCTGTTTTTTGCTATTTTTTCTTACTTAAATGGAAAAAATAACCTTAAAAAATCTTTTTTTCGGAGCCAATGGGGGGGTTTAACCCCCGAAACCCCCCTTGCCTACGCCACTGCCCACAGCAGAGGCTGCAGAGCTATAATCCAGTAGCGCTCTCAGCATGACAGGTCTATGAAACGACAAAGGTCTTCAGTCTGCGATGAGATGCAGGTGAATATGAGAATCATGCTACGAATTGTAGGCGGAAAGGTCAATTCACATTTCACACTGTATAGAAAGCTCAATTCTGAGTGTAAAATTTCGAGCATCACCTTCTGGAATAAGATATCATGAGATTCGTGACAATTCACTGATGACAACATTCTCTGTTTTCTCTGTTTACAGCTACATGTATTTGATGCAGCCAATAATTGAAAGGCTTGGTGCAATAACAAGGTATGTCGAAAATCATGAATGTTGGGAAATCGACTTCAAAGTTTTACCACTTCAAACTATGTATGCGTACTTGCTATAGCGCCCATTCAAGCTCTCTTCTACTCAGAGGCGCTCCCGAATGCAGAGCGGACACTGCATCGGAATTTCACGCCGAAGCGCTGAGCAATTGTGAGTGAAGAACTTGCCCAAGGTTCCTTCGCGGCGAGGTGGATTCGATCCTACAACCTTCCGGCTGCAAGGCGACGACGCCACCACTACACCACCGCGCCTCACGATGACAACATTCTCACGCGCCAAACTGATGTATCTAAGCCATTTGACAACATATCAACAAGCTGTTTTGAGCAAAATGTACCTTAAAATTGTTTTTACCGATATTGGTAAATTATTCAATGCGAAAGATGAAATTATTATTATTTTTTATACATTTTGCATCATATCGGGTTATTGCAACACGGACACTGAGTCATCTTCTGGAATTAAATATCTTGACAATTCACTGATGACAACATTCTCTGTTTTCTCTGTTTACAGCTCTTCGATGCAGCCAATAATTATTATACGAACAAGAAAAAAAGTTCTGTAAAGATTATTTAATTTTGACATTCTGTTAAATTTCAAGCAAGATCTTCATGCGTTTTACAGGTGTGTAAGGGCAACATTTTATTTTCCATTTGCTGCAAAATTTTAACGACGTTGTCAGAAGATTTCAACAATTTATTAACAATCTTTTTTAATCAGCATGTTATACCGTGACGTCATGTTAACTGTGTTACTGAGCAACAATGAAAGCGATATTTAGCGTACCGTTTATAAATATTACATGTTTAACAAAAGCACAGCAATATGTAAGATAGTTACGGTGTATGATACAATGCAATTATCAGAGTATTGTATATTTATAATGTTGTTTTGTCATCGTCGTTGTAATGGGAAATTAAACAACAACTAGGCCCATAGTTGTAAAAAACTTTTTTTACCGTTTTTTATTCTCTTCCAAAACACGTTGTTTTTTTCGGTTTTTTTTTCCCATCGTTTTTTATCGTTTTTTATTTTTCTTCAGCTTTATTTATTCATTTACTTTCTGTTATTATTTTCCTTAATTTTAATTTTTTCCTTGTGTTTTCCGCCAACTCTCAAGGATTCAGCTAACTAAAGTCATTATTTCATCGTTTAACATCATCATTTAAGAAATAGCCTGCGTGTAGTAGGTTCCTAATCAATGTTTTCACGGTTAAAATGCGGTTTTAGATGTAGCAAAGTCAAATCATTTACCGTTTCCGTTTTTTATCGTTTTTTGTCGTTTTTTATTTTTTCGAAAAAAACAACGTTTTTTACCGTTTTTTAATCCGTTTCCATCGTTTTTTACATCTATGACTAGGCCTAATCAATTTTGTATAATCTGTTACTACTTCCCGTCCCCTCCTCCACCTCCTATTCCTCCCTCTCCTCATTCTCCTCCTCATTCTCCTCCTCCCCCTCCTTCTCCTCCATTCTCGTCCTCTATCTTCTTCTCCATCTCCTCGTCTTCCTCCCTATTCTCTTCCTCATCCATATCCTTTTTCTCCTTGTCCCCTCCTTCTCTTCCTTCTCCTACTCCCACTCCTTCTACTCCTCTTCCACCTACTTCTCCTCGTCATCTTCTGTCTCTTCCTTTTCATTCTCCTCCTTCTTCTCCCCGTCTTCCTCCTTTTTCTCCTCCACCTCCTCCATAGCCTTCCCCTCCTAAGCCTCCTCCTCCTCCATATGTTTCTCCTCCTTGTCCACTCCTTCTCGTCGTCCTCGTTCTCTTATTCCTCCTCCTCCTCCGCCTCCTCCTTCTACTTTTACACCTCCTACACCTCTTCCTCCTTCTCTTACTCCTAATCCTTCTCCTACTCCTCCACTGAGCGGTATTGGCAAATACCGGGAACAATAATAATTATAATGATGCTCCTAAACACCTGAAAAGCGTTTGCAAATGAGGCTAGAAATTCAGCAACGGCTTCAGCAACAGATGCATTAAGACATCATTCCTTTAATGATTCATGGGTCATACCCTCCTGTGGCGTTGCCTGTATGTCAACAATAATCTTCCCCACGGTTACGGTCCTCTGCCAAGACGATGGTCTCGGAGACGTCAATGCGCCGTAGATCCATTGAGACATATAGGGGAGCCAAGCAAATCGCGATTTCCCACGAGGCATCTTGAGATCCCGTTTTGCGTCGATGGTCGACTGGAGTCTGGTCACGTGTCCATTTAAACCCAATCGCCTTTTTCTCGATATCGATGTCAGAGGTTGTTGGTTCATTCTCTCTCAAACTTCCGCATTCGTGATGAAGTCAATGCATTTTATGTTACATAATTATCCTCCTCAAACACCATTCATCCAGAGCGTCCACATTCTTCTCGTCCACTTTGGTCAATGTCCTCGCTTCGCCACCATACAGTAATATCAATAGTTCGCAAGCATTATGCAATTTGAGTTTGACCTCCTGGGATATGCGTGAGGACCAGCCATTTCTGCCAATAGCAGAAAGAACATCACTAGACGGCTGATTTTGCGGAGGTGCCAAAATGAAGGTACATCGCTGCATAGTATTGTTGGTAGTAGTGACCGGCATAAATTAAAACCTTTAATAGGTGATAATAGAGCAATAGAACATGATACTCCTCACCGGGAACGTTGTATTACCCTGCCGACTATTGAACAAATTTAATATGCTCTATGAATCGTCCGTGGATGAATCGTCCACTGGATGAATCGGGGACAAAACGTCCGGGGATGAATCCTCATGGGATGAAACGTCCTACAATCAATTTCTCATCGCTTCGGCGTTGAACTCCAATTCAGTGTCCACGCTGCAGTCGGGAGCGCCTCTGAGTAGAGAGCCTGAAGGGGCGCTATAACACGTGCACATGCAAACAAACCCGATAATTAATTAAAAATCGAAATTTTATTTACTTTTACTTGCAATATGGCGACAGTTTGATATTAATTATTCTAAACACTCTAGTAGACTTTACCACGGGACATTGGATCAATGCGCAAATTTATTTATTTATCGCCCAGTTAAAATTGCTTTGAAGGTGTCTAATGAAAAATGCTTATACATTTACAGTAAATAATTATTAGTCTACAGTAATATGAACTGTTTCTGATACTAATTTTAGGTACAAGACAGCGTTTCCCAAACTTTTTGGACCACGGAAGTGACGGTGACACGAAACGGAATATCCCCCCTGAAAGCTATTCGGGGGGAATGAATTAATCTTTCCCCCGGATGGAATTAACCGGTCTAAACTATCCGGGGGGATAAACCATTCTATCCCCTTGTTTGAAAAATGAGCATAATAAAAAAAATTATGTTGTAATCAAAATTTAAAGTGACTCTAGTTGTTTTAAGTGTCCTAAGCAATGCTCAGATAAAGGCAACTCGAATTTATTTAGTGACTCTGAGTGTTTTTAAGTGTTTTAAAACTTTTAAGTGCTCTAAAAACAGAGCAAAAGAAATTATATAGTAAGAATAAACACACTTGTTAGTGTCATTGTTCAACATAAAGCAGATGAAAATTAATTTGCCCAAAAAAATACACGCGGAAGCGGTTTTTTCGACTTTTTGTAATTTGGGGGGATACAATTAATACGGGGGATACTCTATTTTGTGACAGGTGACGGCCCGTCATTGCTCGCAGAACCATTCACCATAATATGTTGTCCTAACAGATATTATTAAACTCAGAGACAAGCCGGGGAAAGCGACAGAGAGCTAGTTACGCCAGACGGTAGAAAGAAACAATAACATGGGAATGCGAAACGATAACATAACTTCGCAATATCACATTATCGCAAAACAATGACATGATAATTACATAATCACAATACTCCGACACTAATCAGCGTATACAATAGAATGGCGAAAGGTAATGCCGATCATCTTTGATATGGCGAGGTGTCGCATAACAGAAACTAACCAAAGCGTCTTCTTGTGGTGCCAGTCCTGAGTCTGTAGACAAAGGAGGAACGCGTAGTTTATCATCATCGTCAAGACATATTGATCCATTTAAACTGCAAACATTTTGCTCATTGTAATAATTATTATCATACTCTGTAGTTATCTAAGATAAAACGAATCGAATCTGCTGCATCGTAATAGAAGCCTGACACGTAAAGCGTATTTGCAGGTAAAGTCTGGCAAATGACGGATTCCATTAAATACCTTTAAAACATGTTCAGACGGATAATAAAATTATAGGAACGTAATTTTATTTGATATAATACATAAAGCATAAAGGTAGCTTCAGTTTAACGCCACTGTGTGGTAACAAAGACCATTAGCGACGCAATCACACACACGAGAACTCTTCGAATTTCTAAGTTACAGATAATTATATACTTTGTACATTTTTTTTCTAAATTAAGGTAAAAAGGACACATGAAACAGAGAAGAATGCAATATGTATAAGACAAATGCGCGAAGGTCATAGTTGCAAAGGAGCAGGAATTGAACATTGGACAGACAAAATGATAAGTATGATAGTTGTGCGAGCGGATAGGACTTGAACTTTCTAATCTGTTCAAAGTAAGACACGACCTATTACCGTTGTACGAAGGCAAACTTGCAAATTTACTAAGTATGAAATACAGGAATTGCATGGGGAACGAAGTAAGATGTGAAGTGTGGGGTGGAGAGAGGAGTACTTTCTTCAGTTTGTGGAAACAAAAGGTCTTCATTGTTTGCGATATGACAACAATTTTGGTAAAGTTAGGGTTCAAGCATCAAATTACACGGTTTTTAGGGCTGTGTGTTAAGTTGGCGAAATATGGAGTGGGGGGAGAGTGTGCAGACTTAAGCTTGTGGAAACAAAAGGTGTGACGCACTTGTGATGATTCACCGATTTGGTAAAGTACGATTATAGTGAGCGAAGAATACAAGTTAGGGTTGCGAGAGAAGAAGAACAAGATGGATTAGGTGTAGCGGACACGTGCAACTTGGCCGAAACATGCGTTCGACACGTCGAAAACACTAAATTCCGAAATTTTCGCCGCGCAAATTCGCTCGGCGGCGGTGTCATGAAACGGAGTATCCCCCCTGAAAGCTATACGGGGGGATGAATTAATCTAACCCACCGTATGGAATTAACCGGTCTATACTATCCGGGGGGATAAACTATTCTATCTCCATTTTCGAAAAATGTGCATAATAAAAATATTTATGCTGTAATCAAAATTTTAAGTGACTCCAATTGTTTTAAGTGTCCTAAGCAATGCTCAGATAAAGGCAACTCGAATTTAATTAGTGACTCTGAGTATTCTTAAGTGTTTAAAATGTTTTAAGTGCTCTAAAAACAGGGCAAGACAAATTATCTAGTCGGAAAAAACATACCAGTTAGTGTCATTGCTCAAAACAAAGCAGATGAAAATTAATTTGCAAAAAACTACACGCGGAAACGGTTTTTTCGAATTTTTTATTTTGGGGTGATACAATTAATACGGGGGATACTCTATTTCGTGACAGCGGCATCCTTCGTGCGGTGCGGAGGCGGCGGCAGCGGCGCTCGGCTCCGACCCACTCGGGCGACTTCGGCCCATTGGCGCTATAAAAATTCTAGAAAGAAAGGTTTATTTATTTGATTCTGCTGCAATGTAAAAAAACTCAACGCTAACGTATATGTATTTCCAGTCTAACAAATGACAGAATCAGATGTCATAAGACACCTTTAATTTATCTTAATCCGAAATTATAAATACTAGAATTTTGCATTTAGTGCACCTTTCTGGTAACTTACGCCGACTTAACTGATCAATTAATGTTACAATTGTGCAATTTTCAAACTGCTAATTTTACTGCACTGCTCGTTCTCTAAAAAAGTCAGTATTGCTGCTTGAGTGTAAGAAAGATAAATTGCATGGAATAAGAAAATTTGATAACACACATGCTCACGAAAAAACACAAAGATAATAATTTATTAACCTACCTTGACGCTCCGATATCTTTTCCCGAACCGCTTCTCAGACACTTTTCTCATATCCTAATAGAGTATTACTTGGTCGCTCTTAGATTGGGAGTGTCTCTGACAATGAAACTAAGTAATTCTAACAAAGACACCATCAATTTCCTAGATATCCCAAAAACAATTCAGGCGGGATTGGGTTAAGAGAATGGTCGTGATCGAACCTATTTTTATCTGAGTGGCGCTATATAAATATTCGACTACAATTTTCTTTTTGACTTGTGACGCTATCCAACAGTCTGATATTATACATCTGCCGTTGTTTACACAGGCAGAGCATTTCAATATTGTATGAGTTGTCGAAAACATATTTAATAATCTAAAGCGTTTAATGGGTGTTAAAAATAAACAGTTGTTACTCTCTCTCTCTCTCTCTCTCTCTCTCTTTCTCTCTCTCTCTCTCTCTCTCTCTCTCTCTCTCTCTCTCTCTCTCTCTCTCTCTCTCTCTCTCTCTCTCTCTCTCCCTCTCTCTCTCTCTCTCTCTCTCTCTCTCTCTCTCTCTCTCTCTCTCTCTCTCTGTTCCTGCCCCTGTCCATGTCTCTGTCTGTCTGTCTATCTATCTGTCTGTCTGTCTCTCTCTCCCTCTCTGTCTCCCTATCTCTTCTTTTTGTGAAGATGTCAACAGAATATTGCTATGAGATGTCGCTAAACTTATGAGAATGAAATATATATTTATTAGACCAGTGGTCTCAAACTCAAGTCATCCTGTGGGCCACATTATAAAATTATAAACACAATGCTTTCATTTCGCAACATGAAGATTATCATGCACGATTGTCGACATCTTTAAGGTGTTTAAGAGGAATCTCCAAATTGTGGTGATTCTCAATTATGCTAAACCACATCTTGGAGTTGTGTTGGACGCTGACTTTGCTAAAGCGAAAACATCGTATCAAGCATTGACTATGACGGTCTATCACATCAGATTGTAAATTGAATGTCGCAACAATAATCTTGTATTAATTGATTATGACCCAGGCGTGTGTAGCGGTCGGTCGACAACAGTAGCAACAACGGTAACAACAACAACAACAACAATCACAAAAACAACAACAACAGCAACAACAGCAACATTAACAACAACAACAACAACAACAACAACAACAACAACAACAGCAACAACAACAATAACAACTACAACAAAAGTTGATTATCTGCGATCAAACGACTGAAACCAATGAAGGGCAGACTATAACCGATGTAAAGAAGGCGTGACCCATATAATATATCGGAATCAACACACTGAGGAATGCACTGAAACTTCTTCTGATCTAAAACATCGTAATTTTCATCAGATATTAGACCAATCGATTTAAAGATTCGGTCAACAATCATAGGAAACCTATCGCAGCTGATCTGCAATCTGCAATTGTAATTATGAATGAAGCTAAAAGACACGTTGTTATTTTTGCTATAATTATGCACTAAGACAAGGATCTCTCACACAATGCTTTCGATATGAATCGTAATCTACCCACTTACATGTAAGCGTAATAACAAAAGAGAAGGTTTGCGAACCAAATCATTCGTAGACACTCAGTCAAATAAAATTGATGGACTGAAGCGCATAAGCTTGAAACCTATCAGGACCCGACCAATAATTATTGTACATTTAATTCAAACTTTCTCTAATTTCTCTTTTTATCGCAACAATTATTTATGTATGGTTCCTCATTCTGAACATTCCTTCGATAACTAATTTTGAATTTCAATTTCTTCCTACTTTCGGTAATATTGTGAGCGTGAAGTTCAATTTATAAAAATATATCTATACAAATACAATTCATTTAAAACGACATCGGCTAGTATTTTCAGCGAAGTATTATTGAGGCTCAGGTACTTTAATATACATGTATATTGGCGACAAGGTTCTTATTTATTTCGTGACTTTACGACAGCAAAATATATATAAAATTCCCGATATATCAAATATTAAGGTGTCTAATCGCAGCGCAATAATTATTTGGAGTTGCATTGTCCAGTGCGTATCGCCACCTCACTCCGAAGGATTGGAAGCCTTCAGTTTTAGCGACATCTGACGTCATATCAAACATGTTGACATTAATGTCGTTTCCTCCGATGTAAAGAACTCTTTTAACACAATTAATAATTGCCATTTTTTACTGTTTAATGATAATGCAATCAACTGATTTTATATAAAATTTATATAAAATAAGTTGATTGCATTTTAAAGGTTTTCAAGGCGAATTCATCCAATTCCGCAACGATAATCTATTCAATTTCGACGTGAGCAATTTAATATTCAAGCAAGTATTTAAAGACGCAAGAGGTCCACATTTAATGTGGACACGCTTCAAGTTTTATTCATAAAAAATATAAAAATTTCTTGGTAATTATAGCGCTCGCCTTAAATACCTTTAAAATGGTATAACCCTGTTCTATATTATGTACATTTTGAACGCTAAATGATATATCATTATCTACGAGCAAATTCTGTAGCAATTTCAATTATGAAAATTTAATGCGAAAAACAAAATTTGATGGTAAGGATTTATGTCTAGTAAAATGAGACTGTGTATGCAGCCCGACCAATGCAATTTAGCCTACAAATGACATCAACATTAAACAGCGGCGTCACAGACGTTCGTTGGAAGATAATGCTAGATTAGGAAAGGCAAATGTATTCGTCTTCCTGCAATGCCGAAGAAGATGGAAAATCATGGGTTTGGATTTAAATTCCAGCAACTGACATAATTTCTAAGACACCTTTTAAACCTATTCATCTGATGCTATAAATAAGGAAACCGCTTTTATGATGATGATTGTTCTCTAGAGCTCGGAGGTTAACCTTTGGTGTTTTCTCACCCTACTGTCAGTATTTGCCCTGAATTTTTTTACTGCTTTGAACTTTTGTCATGCGCTTTTGTGTATCTGTTCATAGACGATTTTTGCTTAATTTCGTATTTTTTAAAATATTTTTTTATTGAATGCATGGTCACGTTATTGACGTCATAATTATAATGGCAATTGTTATTAATAATATATTTGTGTTGAAAGGTTATCTGCAGACAATGCCACTAAACCGAGATCAGAATTGATATAAACGATTTAAAAATGATGATAGTGATGATGATAATGAAGAGTGTGTTTATTATAATGATGTCTTGGATCCAGATAATGCTGATATTGATGATGTAATAGACCTAGCCTACGTGATGCAAGTTTGTATGTGGAAAGCATGCAACAAAGCGTTACTTGTGTATTATGACCGTAGACTCGATGATTGTGCTGATATTTTACCTTCGTTAGGTTTCATAGATTGTCATTTTCATGCTGAACTTGAATTACAAAAAATGATCATTTAGTTAATAATTTTTTACCACTTTCTATTTCGGAGGCTGTTTTAATGGTTTTATTTCATGCCTTTTACATCATGTAATCTTAAATGCATTACTTTTTTGCATTTTTCATTTCTGGGAGTGTTCAAACACCAAAAACACCCCCTAGCTACGGCCTTGCTTGCCTCTAAAATGGCCACTGGCCACTAACAGTGCAGCGATTAGCAGCGTTCACTTCGAACCTTTAAACTACTTCGTAACACATCAATTGGCTCAAGCGACGAAAGGAAATGTTTGTCTTTAATCCCTAATCACTGTGAGTTTTTCTAGCTTATCAAGTGAAATTTCAGTCGCTAACTTTGGCTTTGTTGCAATCTTAAACTTTTTTTACAATAATCTTCGATTGGAGAGAAATTTATTTATTGCTTAAGGAGCCTCAGATTTAGAGGTGTCTAATAAATGATGAGAAAAGGAGAATGCTTAAATCTATCGAGTAGTTTCGTTTTAACGACACTGCAAGATATACTAACTAATAAATCAATTATCTGTTGCGTCACCCCTTCCTTTAGTCACGCAGATTGTCAGAGCATTCGCCGTATAATAGTTCATCGTCAGCATTAATAACTAGATGATTAATTCGAGATCTAAATGTAACATGGCGACAGTTGTATGCATAGCATCGCACACGGAACATATTATTAAGATTATTGCTGAAATTTATATATTTATCACCCATCAAGAACTAGTTTGAAGGTGTCCAATGAAATATGTGGAATAGTGTACCCAGGACTAGCCACCGTGAAAAAGGAAACCATTGAAAAACACAAAAGCAGAGATTAAGAAGCGATGGAAACAACACGACAAAGAGAAACTCCGCATTTGGTCGCACTCTGCCAGTGCCAGTCCCAGGCCTGGATAAATGAGAAGGGCGTCGTTAATGGTCTTTGTTACCACCCAGTGACGTTAAGTTGCA
>OX457049.1:17759632-17789632 GCA_949752735.1 Lumbricus terrestris
AAAGCCTTGGGATTTTTCCGGACACAGTGTATATCGTAAAACACTGCGCTATCAGTCGCTTGTAAGACACCTCTTTTAGTTTGCTCATGCATGCTATATATAATTTTATTACGCAACCAATATCATCTCAGTATGGCACATCCCATATAATTATGTGATAGGTTTCTGATCAGCATATTATAAGAATTTCGTATTATTATAATATTCCTATTCGTAACAACATCAATGTGTTTGCATCGTGTTTAATTCGTGAAAAACTTTTGGAAACTAAAATTGATGCACAGTTCAAAGAGATGCGATAAACTGAGGAATGATAATAAATGAATAAATTGCGCATTGACTTCGTCACTTGCCGTTGCCTTGCAGTGCCAGGACACCGACTGGGTAAATAAGGAGGGTGAAGCTAATCGTCGCTATTTGCAATGACGCCATGGAGTAAAGAAGCAGTTTTTAATTAAATCTTCTGTCGGCAACTTAACTCGTTACTTGCGATCTCACTCTGAGAAGTAGTGAGGGGCGTACAGAATGATTTAATGTGAAACATTTACTTAGCGCTGCCTTTCTGGTCTCTTCAGACTTGGGACTGGCACTCTCGCAGGCAGAGCTGTGGCGGATCTTTGAAGCTAGTCAAGCCGTACCGGAGTTTTCAAATTGAGATTTGGTATTTAAATTTCAAAATAAATATATGACATAAGATATGTTGTACAGGTGTATAGTTGCTGAGAAAATGAGTGTGTAACTTTCTTCACTGAATACTTATATTACAACAGTCAGTTGGTTCGTAATGATCACACAAGATTGCAATGGGAGATTTCTATTGTGTCGCTCGCCGTCATCAAGTAGCGCTCCCAGTGAATAAGATGAATTAAACGCAATGACATTCTAATCATCATCGCTAGACAGCACCGTCTGCATCAGTTTTAGCACTGAGAAAATGTCACAAAAAGACGCCTTTAAAAGATATAATCTTCTGATATAAAGTTCTGAATTTATTTAGCGCCCCTTTAAGAATCCACTCAGAATCGCTTCCAGTCCAATCACGGTAAAGCAAAAATGTTCCAAGTAGCCTGTACAGTAAAAAACTGCAGGCTAATTTTTGGACAATGTAGCCTCGTCTAATTCAAACCCTGAATCGTACAGTTGCAATTATTTATATTTAGTAATATATACCTTTTAAAAGGTGTCTAACAGAATCTCATGAATTTATATTGTGATGCATTATATAGCGCCAATGCTCAATCATCACAAGTAATGAAGCTGGGCGACTCGGAGAAATTCAAGTACGACTGCAGATATAGATGACATTTGTTAGACGAAACCGTTTGAGTTTTTGTTCGTCTACTATGATATAATATATTATATGTCGAATGTAAGGCAACAAAACGACGGATGTACATTGTATGTCCGCGTATGGAATATAGAGACTCTGAGCAAGTTAGTGCTTTAAAACGATATAATCTTCAGATATAAAGTTCTGAATTTATTTAGCGCCCCTTTAAGAATCCACTGAGAATCGCTTCCAGTCCAATCACGGTGAAGCAAAAATGTTCCTATAACGCTAGTTAACAGGCGTATCTTCAGCGGGAGACTATTCCAGACAGATGGATCTACAACTGAGCAGCACGACGCTGACAGGTTGAGGTCCAACACGAGGGACGCTTTTGGGTCTCCTGGATAAGCTAACATGTTTGATTACTATGATGTAATTTCGAAATGCTATGAAATGGTTGCCGAATAAAATGCTATGTTATGTTATGTTAAAACACCGGAAACAAAATGATGTCCGTGCACACCCGAAAAACTGTTGCAAATGACGTTAGAAATTCAGACACGGTTAAAATATAATAATTATCTTATGCATTCGTATCTAAGGTCATAATCGATGCCAACGGTTTTTGTCTGCACGAAACTAATACACGAGAAAGACTATTTCGACGCTGTTCGCCATACAATGTTACCCGTACGAAGCCGGAGACTAGAGGATGGCAACGTTAAATGTATCTGGTTATTATCCATCATTTGCTAAACTTCACATATAAATACTCAAAATTTGAGCTTTTTCCACGATGCAGCAAGTTATACTAGGAAGTTCTAAAGCACGAATATATATGACAGTAAAAAAGTAAGTTTATACCAATCATATTTGTCGGGAGACATCGTCGTAAAACAGCAGAAAACCTAACATCAATGGGTATGTAATATACCGCCTGTCAACTACAGCGACTATAAGATTCATCACAGTAGAAATCAGCGAACAATTGATTTTATTACATTGGCGCTATATAAAATCTTGCATATGAATTAGATTAGGATTGGTGAAGTGGAATTACCTTGCTGCAACGTTAGAGAAGCTCGATGTTTGAGTAGGTAACGCCTAACAGATGGCTTAGGTCATTAGACACCTTTATAATTGTTTAGCACGGCAAATAAATAAGTAACTGATCGAAAATGGGTCGCAGTGTTGAATGCTCGACGACAGAAAGAAGCAATTACATGGAAATAGAAATAATAGCATAAAATAATCACAGCATTACATTATCGCACAATAAATACATGATCACAAAACCCGAACAATGATTCAACTAAGCATTTATCTTTGAACAGTCTATTCTGATATTTCATGGGTGCGATATAAATACTTATAAAAATCTTGGATTCTTCTTCTTGTCTCCTCCATCAGGTGTATGCCGATGACGAGGCCTGCACTCGACTCATGCAATTCTTCAATGGTATCCACGGCTGTACTCGAGTCCATATTCATTTATAATATTATGCGTTGCTTTCGTTGCTGTCACAATAATTGTAATTTCTCGCTGAAAGGAAACTAAGTGGACTACTATCTAAACTGATGTGGTGCCAATCCTAAGATAAAACAAAGCCGCTAGATAAATTCAAATATTAGGTTGGATTTTCGCTTGCTCGGATGGCACTAAGATGCTGAAAACACTGGAATCGAAATGGTTGTTTCAGCACACCTCCAAAACGGGAGCAAATAAATCAATAAAACGAACGGAAGAAACAATGTATGTGATGTGAGACCAAGACAGCATCACAGGCTGTTAATTTTCTTATGACAAAGTGTTCGCATACAGTGACTTACCGTCAATGAACAATTGAAATATTCTGCCTTTTTCTTGAGTACCGTACCACATCATATCTAAAAAATTCATAGAATTTCTATCGCAGCATAGATTATTCAGAGACGCTTTCAGCACAGGATGAAGAAGCGTCTTGAGAGATCGAGAGTATACAGAGAGTTACGACCCGTTTGCTTCGCTGCGGGGAAAGCAACTCGTGGAGGACATAGCCTGGTCGTGTCAGAAAACAAACGGTTATCAGCATGATGACACAGTTCTTCAAATGTCGAAATATCACCAAGAAGGTAATGCTGACGAATAAGCATATTGATCAGGATTTGGAGTCTACCTTTTTCCTGTCGTCCAGCAGGAGCTGCATCAAAACCCTTTCCACTTTCGTTTTTAATTAAATACTATAATGGAGTTTCAAGCGACTCAGTTTCATGAGGGCTTGCAGCCTACCTGTTTCCTGTTTTCCAGCATAGCCCCACACAGGTGCAGGGTTCTGGTTAGGACCAATCAACTGTATAATAGCAATATACAAGTTTAGGCCATGCCATACGAAAAACTAGATAAAAAATTTGCGTATGATACTAGTCTTACCTGCTGATTCCATCGTCAAATAGTGCTACCATCCCAGTTGAAGTGGATCATGTTACACATGTAACCTTAAGATAGACTGTAATAAGACATATGAAATGATTCTCAGAGGATTTGGTGGCGTTCAGGCGGTGGGGCCGACCCATTAAAAACATATCATTTAACCAGATTTAGCAACTCGAAAATTCTTGGTGTAATATTGTCTAATAATCTTAGATTCAATGTTCAAATTGATAAGATATGTTGTAGGGCCAGGCAGTCCCTTTATGCCTTCCGTGTTTTCAGTGCTCATGGTCTATAGCTGGCCTCAAAAGCTATACGATATGGTACGAGCTACAACGCTGTCACATCTGCTTTTTGCCAGGGCTTTTTTTAACGTGCAGTTGTACAATGTACACAAAATGTGCAGTTCTAAACGGATTTGTCCAGTTGTAGAAGCACTTCTGTACAATTAAAACCAGCAAAAGAGGTCATTTCTCCCCGATTGGAAGTAATTTACCATGGAGAATGGGAAAGGAAAGAAGGAGTTGTGCAGTTCTAAAAATTCCTTAAAAACAGCCCTGCTTTGCAGCTCCTGCATGGTGGCCCGGTGTACAATGCTACAGCTTATTTTTATGGTGAAGGAAAAATTAAAATAAGTTGCATGGTTTCGATCTTCTATATAAAAGCAATGATCCAATTGTAGACGTTGTCTACATATATACCTACATACATGCACACACATACGTTGGGGTGGACATCTTTGCCCCGCCAGGTAAGAATGCCGCACTATGTCGAACGCCTTGCGGAAATCCAGTGCAATCGGATGCACATACCGACTCTCATTCAGCAAGTTCGAGGCAAATCGACAACCAGATCACCTTACGTGGCAGAGGGAATTAATCGACGAATAGAAGCAGCTATCACTGGCACACAAAGCCCCATAAGAAAATCGAGTCGTGGCCTTAATATAGACAGGCGCGCCTGCGCTCAATGCGGTTCGTGCCGTATAATTATTTGACGCAGCTCAGACACCTCTTTGACAATTTCCAACGGGCTATAGATAAGTTTGTTAGTTTAAATAACTAAATCGTTGTCATCTGTAAACATTTTGATCAACGTTCCTAGCTTCAGGGATGCCACTTATACCTTTTTCAACCAAGATCTATGTTTTTCTGACTAAGTCAGGTTTCTAGCTTTGCTGTTGTCAAGATCTAGCTTCTTCAGTCGCTGCGTATTTTCTGATATCTTTTCGAAAAAATAGAGATTTTCGGTGATATGCACGAAGGAGGAGTACAAGAAAAGCTTTAAGAAAGATGTCTGATTTTGGAGTGAATGTCTAAAAAAGGTCATCAGCAAATTTGAAAAGAAAAAAAATCTGGAAATTTTGTGACCTGAAAGACGAACAATAAGAAATAAAACAGGTCGTCAGATATTTCATGTATTTTTTTCGAAAATTCCTCGATTTAGCTTTCTCTAGCCTTTTTTTGAAAACATAATAATTTTTTAAAATCAGAGTGGCATTCCTGATTCTTAACATAAGAGTTATTTGAACTCATTGAGGTCAAAAAGTACCAATCACATATTTCAGATTCGTGATATTATCTGGAATTTCAATGTAGATTCTAATATCCAGACAAAAAACTTCCGCAAAGTTCAGATTTGAATGATTTCCTAACGGATATTGGATCTATGTGAACGATTGTCTAACTGTATTGAAGCAAAATTCTCTAATTTTATAAATAAGTGCAAGTAAATTGTAAAGGTGTCTAATGACATCCGTCATTTGTTAGACTTCATCTACAATCAAAAGCTAGCGTCGGAGCAGGTTGATACTGTGAACTTTTCCTAATCTAACCCATCATCCAAGCGCCAATTTGAAATTTTGATGATCTCTACTAAGTTAAATATTAGCAGTATTCTAATGCAATATAAGAACCAATAATAAAGTAAACCTCATGCCAAACAAATTTCTTTTCGAAGGAAACGGCCTCTGTTGTCAGAAGCCCTCGTCAAATCTGGATCCATACATAAGCCTCGTTATCGCCACTGTGCCATTCTTTCATCAGGCGCAAATACACATGTAAAGTTAGATTCGTGATTGGCAGCAATTGAACCGCACTGCATTTCGTGAATCCTTACTGTGCGTTCCTGCCATTGCCGATACATCCTCCCTTACGTATGCATTGACCACAGACAGACCTTTTCTCCATCTGCGATTCGATCATGACGGATGTTCTGAACAGCTTACTTCCTCTACACCTGACAAAGACGTTCCGTTCTAACACTCTGGTTCGACGCCGAGCGTCGCTCCTTCCGCCACCATGCTCGTTGTTGCTTAGAGAGGCGTTTCCGACACGTACCAGCTCATCTTTGTGAAATACGTCCGTGAAGTGTATAGAATAAAAAAAACAACGAGGACACAAAAAATCGTCATCCACTCAAGATAGCCCAGGAAAACCTGGTGGACCTTCTTGGACATGCCCGACGGTAATACCAGCCTACAAAAGAGGGTTTTGCGGTCGAACTTATCTTCCTGCCAGTGTGAATATCGTTCAACGTAACCGGAATTTATATATAGCGTAAAATAAATACGATAAAACGGTATTTTGCCACAGCCATTTAAGAAAGTAATAACTGGTAACTTTATAATTATCCTCCGGACAATTAGCACCCCCCGGACAATTACCCTCGGAAACAATTACCCTCGGGAACAATTACCCTCTGACAATTACCTTCTTAGAGCCGTTGACGACAATGACCATGTAGGTCCGGCCCAAGGCAGCAGCGAGGTCCCTATGAAAAATATACGGAGTTGATTTCATGCCAGTTCGGCATTGACACTACCATACTTACTATTTAAGTAATGTAAAATCAAGGGCGCCCGCATATAGGGGCAGGAGGGTGTGCCCCAGAAAAATAACAGCTATTTTTAATAACTACGTTTTGGTATATTGCAATTTCTTTGTGTCAAGGCACCAAACACCACCACCGCACCAATGGCCCACATGCGAACCTAGGTAAAATACTGAAGTACATTTTTTAAAATATAATATAATGCTGAAGTCTATAATAAATTGATTATTTCGCATTTCTAAACACCGATTATATTGATCATTTACACGAGGTTTTTTAACTATTACATTTGAAAGAGAAACCACAATTATTCGGTAAATTCTGCATAATTACGTCTTTCAATGTTACCATGATTCCTTTGCCTTTGTTCATTCTAGCCCCAATTTCTTTATTACATTTTGCATCATGTGCTATTACATATAATATGCAAGGTAAACAAACTGTTAGATTAGACACCATTAGACACCAATCGGACTTTATAGATCATGTAAATAACCCAGTTAACGACAACTTTTTGATTTTTTTATCCGGGCATGCAACATTAAATGACTCTGTGACTAACCGTGAATCACGATTTTGTTACTGACGTAAAACAGTAAGTCGATGGATTTTTAATTTTACAGTCGTCTCACGTAACTTGAGCGCCTCGTAACACGTTTGATAATCAGTAGCAGCCGATGGACGAATAACAGTGTATTGTTACACCAAAAATAGCATTTGGTCGATTATTAATGGGTGTGTTGTAATAGCATGACAGTTGGCACAATATTATGGTATTTGGTTGAATATCGAGGTATTTGTTTAGATTCTGTAACGATGTGTCGATTAGTATATAATGATGGTTCATGGAATAGCAAGGATGTTTGTTAGAATAAAATAGAATAGTTAGTAGAATGGAATGGTAGATGGCAGTGTGAAAAGGAATTTAGAACAGAACATTTGGTATGATACAAAGGCAGCTATTAGAAGACAATAGACGTTTGTAAAATAGCATTGTGGTTGGCATAATAGTATTTTGAGCGCTGTATAAATTGCGTATAGCAGAATATTTAACAAAAAGTTTGGCTAAAGCCGTGGGTCTGAACATTTTTCCCTGTGTATGACCTAACCAAATAAGCTTGTTGCAATTCGATATCCCACTGCACATGCGGTTGAACGACATAAGATTATTGAGTGCCGTGACTTTAGGCCACGTGTAAATAAACGAGCATTGATTATTATTATCTCACCGATGATTTGTGAGCGTCAAGCGTAATGGGTACCGACTCTATTATTGTGACAGTTTTATAAAATATATAGCGTTGGTGTAAAATGTTTAAAAGGTGTTTAATGGCGATTATTCGATGTATAGCAAATTTTAAAAGGGGATTGCTTTAAATAAATGAATGGTCGCTATATAAATTGCGATTGATTGATTGATTTAATTGCTTAAATCATGAAAAGGTAAAATATAAATAAATTTAAATTAGTTTGTGACTGCATACGTCGTTCAATTGATGCTTCTATACTATCGCTGCTGCTTCCTCCGTTATCGATGATGTGAATTTATATACATATGTGATTAGTCAATAGAAACCCAAAGTGACACGAAGAAAGCTTTGTGAAGTATGACACAAAGCTTTCTACATAGCGTGCATGTTGTTTTAAATCTTCAGTTGCTGTCTAGAGTAGCAATGTGTTGCTGTCTAGAAAAGCAATGTTGACCTAGTGTCCTAAGATGTTGACTGGAAACAGATTGAAGGCGAAGGACGCAGAGAATGGTATTTGATACCAGACAGTGTCGTCAAACTGCAACAAACCAAAGAAAAAACTATTATCTCTTTTTGACTTCTGGTGTAAACAAAGTTGGCCGTAAAACGCCTTTGTGAGACAGATTGTTATTACATGATTCAAAGTGCGCTCTTGTGCAAGACTTGTTTTGTTAAAGCGCGGTATGAATGACTAATTGTTTTGTATTGTATAGATTCCATATGGACACAGACTGCAAATTTCGCCATACTTGCCTATTTATGACACGGAATACTATGTTTAAAAGGTGTCTAATGACACTGGTTGATAGCAATTAATTGGTTTCATTTGTTGATAGACTTGAATTATAATAATTGCATAAGGTAAAGATAATACGAATAATCAATTATGATTAACATAACTGCAGCAGAATGAAAACAAATCATTAGCTGGAATTGAAAGTTGTGTGTTTTTGTCGAAAAGATTGCGCTTTTTCCGAAAAATCATTAAATCAACCCGCCCATGTTCGAATGGAACGTTTTGGCAAAATTTTCAAAGCAATCGGTCAAGAACGTTCCAAGTTCGGTGGTAACAAACAGAAACGATGTATAATAACGATGTTCTATGTCCCATTGTTCGTTTTCAAGAGGAGTAATAAACAAAATACTTACATACTAACTTACTTACTTTCCAAATTATTCCAAATGTCCAACTGGGGGTTGATTCTAGCCGGAAGGAAACCTGAAGAGAATGTAGCAGAAGCCCGATTATGACGTTGTGGCGTTATTTATTATTATTAATCAGAAGTTTAACGACATCTTATAGCTACAAAGGCTGTTGACGTCTTTAAAGATTTTTAACTGTGCATTCCACTTTTTTCTCCTCGCATTTTTTAAGTAGTAAGATTGGTATATCATTCGTTATACACGCAAGCAGCGTATGCTTAGTTGTTTCAGGCAATTGACATTTAGAACACAGGTCTGTTGTGCTTTTACCTAATACTTTCAGCCAAGTGTTATTAAGAACATGCCACAATCCGAAGTTGGGGAATTAGAACTTCTCTTTTCCTGATGGAGTCCATAAATTTTATATCAGTTGTGACGTTGGGTGTTGGCAAGGTTTTTATAATAACCGGTAATATGTTAAAAGAGGTATCTTATCCACACAGTATTATGTTCGCAAACTATTCAACGTGGGACTAAATAACTATTGGTTAGAGCCCGCATGGCCCGGGAATTCAAATCATTAGAAATATGATCTTCATCTGCTAAAGTTTTCTTTCTCTAAAACTCTACTGACGTGTTTGTGTGAATGCCCTAACGCTTAAACATTGGGGGGGGGGACAAATGCATGGGCCGTCCCCCCCAACGCCTCCATTGGGGGGGACCGTCCCCCCTGTCCCCCCCCCTAGGTCTCCGCCAGTGTGTGGTGCCCACAATGGCCTAAAGAAGCCCGTGGTTGGTCTGAACGACCTAGGAATGGTGGATGGCCAACCAGTGAGACAATCGCGGGAGTTGTACAAAATGGTTGTCATTTGGTCTACGTTCAGCATTTTTCTTGCAGAGACGATAAACTACAGTGGAGATTTTCATTCTCGTTGGCGGAAGTAATTTTACTTCGAAGTTGGACTCAAATTCAACAGATTGTATATCATTTGTTGAGATTCTTTGCAAAGAGAGTATTGATACAAAAGGATTGTCCAAAGGAAGACGAGGTTCTTTGTATGTATCATCTAAAGACCCTAATGTTATGGACTTGTGAAGAGGTGTCTTCTGAATGGTGGAATTCCTCTTCTGTTATAACAATCTGCTCTAAGTTGTTACTAAAGCTTTCAGATTGGCTGCATAGGAGATGCTGTCCGAACTACTTTATTTCTGAAGCAAGCTTATTCCATGAGCAGTGGAACTCCACAATACTTGACAAGACTGAACGACTTGTAAGTGAATTCCACAACTCTGGAATTCTTTGAGGCTGGTTCATAAATAATTATATACACCCAATCATTGTACAAGTCAATACAGGGAGGACAATGGACGTAAAGCTACATTTTTTTCACTACACAATGCCTCTCTTTGAATTTTGGAAAATTAATGAATCAAGATCATTGGAGTCATTATTTGTTTGCACATTAGTAAAATCTAACAGCGACAGTCGTCGCACGATAAGCAATGGGAGAAGTTCAGGACTGCGCTTGAGCTTGAATCAAGGACATTGTACAAGATGTATTGATCCAAGATTAAACAGTGAACACTTATTGCGAGATCTTCCAACTATACAGAAAGTTTCATGTTTCACGTACTACGACAAGCTTTCGCTAATTTTACATGTTGAATAAATTATGGTTTACAATTCGATGAGATTTCACTGGGTAGTAGTCTCTTTGTTGAATTTGTAAAAGCAATATCGATTCAGCCAAACATTATAAGGTCACAGCATCACAACTTTCCGATACCGTATAAGCTTACAGCACAAAGTGGTCTGTTTCAATTACTGAGAGCTCAAGATCTCCTGCAAAATTTAACTGGATCAAACAGCCGTGCTGAATTTAAACTTCTGTCCCTCGTATCAAAGGAATACCTAAGAAAATCTTTAGAATACGAAGTAGGTTCTACATCGAGCGCCGTTGCTTCTGCAGCTTTTGCATATCTGGCTGCTCTTCACTTTGCAACATCAGAATATCAACTTGCCATGCGCTTCTGTTTCGCAATTCATGTTGATCAGAATTCTAACGAGGACAAAGAAACGTTGAATGCAGGATGTTTGTTGTTTATTGGCGATATCACAAGAATCGTTGGACTGTGTGTACTTCTCAAGAAGGTAACTGACAGTGATCTTTGTTACATTGACAGACGGCTTTATCTTGATCTGCGACTTTCGCCAGAAGTGTTTGCCAACTATTTAATTGCATTATCTGCCGAACGAATATCCAAACGTTTAGACTTGCGTCATAAATTACCAGATTCAGTTTTTCCTATGGACGAGTATCTGAAGGCTTTGAGAAAGCCGAAGTATATTGCAGTGATGAAGTCGTGTCGTCATTTTAATACTGCGTTGAAAAACGTATATTGTAGAACAGATTCATTTGCAGAAAACGAGTCTACAGTAATTGTGAACCCTGCGAATCTTAAAGATAGAGTAATTGATGTTCTTATGGAATATTCAGTGGAATATATGGCATCATTTTACAGTACAATTCAAAAAGACTTTGGCATCCAGTGTAACACCGCTGAGTGCTATCGTGCTTTGTATCTCTACAAGTGTCGTCAATACGACGAAGTAAAACATTTGTGCGATCTAATTCTACTTGAGTCTGATCTGCAAAGCGATTTGAAAGAATCTTCGATGGTTAATATTTTGCTGATACCGCCTCTTGACTCTTATTTTGACACAGACGTACAGGCTTTGCTTGGATTTCACACACTTTTCTATTATCTCTCTCCTCCAAATAACACGTTGATACAAGTTAGATTAAGAGTGGAGTCAACGTTTGAGCAATGGTTTGCGTACCGTATGACCGGTCCTGCAAAGGCACTTCATAATTGTCTTTATGGTCATTACCTCTGTAAAAGTCAATATTTTCTTGGAAGACATTTTCTTGCAAGATACTTAAAAGTCAGATGTTGCATCGACTCCAATCTTCCGTGTAAAGATGCCGTAACTGAATTTTGTAATCATAAAGCTAATCTTCCGTTTGAACACATCATTCGCAGAATTATTTTGCGAAAACTTCATTATTACTGACAGATAGTTTATAAGTTGCAGCATATCAGTTGGTAACACCGTGAGTCACGGCGATGTATAAGTTATAAAACAACTCCGCTTAGAAAGAAGGGTGTTTATCGTCACCAGCATGTCTTACAAAATGATGCCATTTGGGAGTGAACTTTTATATTGACCTTCTAATAATCACTGTAGTTGATATGCTTAAACAAAAATCTATCTGGTCTGATATCATGCAGGCCTTATCGTGTGCAAATGATGCTGAATACTCATTGTGTCAAATTGATCGACATCGAATGACATTAAATATTGCTATTTACAAAAGTGGATTAGGCGACCATGTAGCGGTATGTCCCTCTCTAGCGGATCTTCACAATGAAAGGAAGAGTTTTCTCGGTCGCAGGTCCTGCGACCTGGAATGAGATTCCTGTGCAAGTTTGTGTCACGGTATCACTCAACCATGTTCTTCCCTAGCCTTAAGCCTCTCCTATGTTGCCGATGTTGAGTCGGGAGCACTTCTGAGTAGTCAGTATTGAAGAGGCGCTATGATATTATAAGTGCTCCAGAAAAATAAATAAATGAAAACAAATGCCGTTGCCAGTGTTGCAGAGGACCCTATAAAAACTAATAGTATTCGCACTCTATTACACAACATGATGTAACTCAGAGAAAAATCTCAAATTTGGGAATATATTAAAACCTATGATTACATTTTAAAGGTGTCTTATGACATGCATCATTTGAGGGAGTTTTCCGCAAAAACGTTTGATGATGAAATTTTGAAAAGACCGTTAAACATGAACGGTAATCGTAGGTCTCTATTGCTCAGTGACAGAGCACTGGTCGTGAGTTCAAACCTCTTTGGGGCAAAAAGCCTCAAATGTATACTACACCCATCCAAGTCAATAAGTGTGTGCACAATGATCACGCCATTGGTCCGGATAAAGGAAGAGGGCGGAGCTAAGATAATGGTTTTGATATCACACAGTGTCGCTAAATTACTAAACTGTACCGTACCATTATAAACCAGTATATAAAATTATATGCTCCCAGGTATCTGACCATAGATGTCTATATTGTTTTAGATTAAATTGTGACCAAGTGCAATCGAAAGAGAGTTCATGCGTCGTCTTATATTTTATGCAGTGATGTGCATTATTATGTATTGTGAAATAAATTAACTTGAACTTGAACTTTGTAAAGGCGATATATCGCGGTAAGCAGCTTTTTTCAGAGTCACTGAAACAATACGTTCAGACTCAAGCAACAGTGTTTTATTGATCGATGTTGAAGACCACTGACAGGGATGCGGTTATTATATATTAGGCCGACGCAAATTTATGTATTTATAGCTGTAGTCGTATTATTTTTAAGGGTATGAGATGTCAACCGTCACGTCTAAAATTTTGTCAGCAGGACGTTATAAATATCACGCCTCCATTGCTTAGCAGAGTCGTCATATCTTGACGGCATTCTAGCCGCTCTCAGAATAATTACCAAAGTTACTCAGAGGCTCGTTTAGCCTTAGTGCAAAAACCACAGGAAAGGAGAATGCGGCTGTGGCGTGTATGTATGTTTATACGAGCACAGTTTCGCTATATAACAGCTTTGAGTGAATGGATGAATAAATGAATGACACTATCTCCGCTATCACTGTATGTAGTCAATGGTAATTATAATTAAGCGTATAAACCCCTCTCTGCAGTCTCTTCCCGCACTCTCCGGTCTGCTGATCGACTAGATCCCGGGGTTCCAAGGGCAAGGACTGCCGTGGCACAACACCGTGTCTTTGCCATTGTAGACCCTTCTATGTGGAATGACCTCCCTCCCACTATCCGTAGTAAGATCTTATTGTGGGGGGGTTGTAATCTTCAGCTCTTCGCTAGATGAGGTCTTTTCTATTTCCTCGGGTCTGTCACGCTGAATAGCTAGTCTGTATAAAGAGGCGCTTTATAAATTCTTATATACAATACAATACAATGCAATACAATACAATGAAGCTGCATAATAAATACATGACTCATTCACTATATGACAGAGAAAGTCCCAAACATAAAAAGACGACGTTAATCATCACTCCAACAGTCCAGACCCATGACACCATCTACGGAATTTACGGCGGTAGCATGTTAAAAAGATTGTTAATAAACGGTAGCAATCTGCTTATAACACTGCACGACATCGTGAGGTTGAATTAATTACGGCTCTAAAATCTAAATGCTGCATCTCAATGGAAAGAAACCGTTGTCATTAAACACCTGCAAAACGCATGCACTCCACGCTTGAAATTTAGCTGGAGTCAAACGACATCTGATTTTCCGCTCATCAACCAGTCTAAGTACTGAGTTTAAAATGTGTATCAACATTAAACACAGTATGTCTTTATCAGTGCTAAGGTTAACATTGAGCCTCTCAAATAGTGTCGTTGTCAAATTGCAATCATTAATTTATATAGCGCCACACATAGAGAAACTCTTCAGATGCGCTCCGGATCTGACAGCACCGAATCACAATTAAAGAGACTGCAAGGCAACGAACATACCCACTACACCACCTTGCCCTACAAAGGAATTAGTTGAATTAATGTGATCGAAACTCAGCGCTTCTTTTGCCAACGAATCTGCTCTAACATTGCTGGTCAAGTCATTGTGACTTGGGATCGAAATAAATCTTATTTTATCAGAATTTAGTTTCTTAATATGATACAGTGTAAATTGGTGTAATTTTTTGACAGTCGTCTGTGCGTGGCTCAGTGGTTCGCCGTGCGCCCAATTGGCCGTCACCCAGGAAATACGAATTCCACCCTCCTCGTCCAAAGCAAAGGGGGTGTATTTAATCGCGGGTTCTATGTTGAGATAGTTGCTGCTTTAGCGACACTGTCTCTTTTCAAACATGATTATAAACGAGTGTTTGATTGTAATTTCGACACCTCCTTTACGTTGACTCCATGTGTACATAAAGTGATGGCCAGTGAAGTATTTAGATTGTCCAAAAGTTTAAAATGTCTAACGAAATTGTTTGTTTGTATGTGCACTTGTTATAGCGCCCAAGGCAAGCTCACTACTTTGAGGCGCTCCCGACTGCAGAGCGGACACTGCATCGGAGTTTCACGACGAAGCGCTGAGCAATAATTATTGCGAGTGAAGGACTTGCCAAGGTTCCCTACGCGACGACTTGAGGTGGATTCGAACATGCAACCCTTCGGCTCCAAGGTGACGAACATACCCGCTACCTCACCGCGTCCCGCAATGCGTATGTACAAAACGAGTAGCGTTGCCAGCCACCTTTTTGCTAAACAAGTTGGGCACTCACGGATAAGGCTATCGAGGTTTTTAATTTCTTGATCCGTGCGATTCTCCCTATCCTCAGGTTTTTCTCAAGAATGTTAGTATACTCTTTTTACAATTCTTTTGTCTGTCGTATGCAGCATAGCAGGAGAGAGATGGCAGTAATCGCTTCTCGCGGTTCATCTTTATATATTGCAGTTTAGAGCCTTTTAAAAGGTGTCTTAATTGCGCGTTCTTAAAAATTGCCCGTCCTGATCCCAAACTCAATAAAATGATTGTATGCAATATTAATTATAGTTCCAGAATTCAAGACCAGGATTACTTAGCAGAGGAATAGGGCAAGGATGCCCGCTCTCGCCACTGCAACTATTCAATATTTACATTAAAGAACTGACAAGAGAAGCATTAGAAGGCACTGACCAGGGAATTGAGGTGGAAGAGGACGACTTTCAGAAGCTGATGAATCATCGATTGAAGTCTTTGATGAAAATTAACGTAAGAAAAAGACAAAAGTGATGAAGATCATCAGAAAAGAGGGAACAATGATAACGATAGCAAATGATTGTCAGAAGGTTGAGCATTGAACAGGTAAAGGAGTTCTGAACCTGATCACGGAAGATGCGAGATGCCACACGGAAGTCAGGAAGCGGAGAGCGATGGGAAAGGAGACGTTCACGAGAAGGAAAGCGCTGGTAAGAGTAGAAATGAGTAGATACCTCAAGAAAAGAATGATCAAGACGATGATATGGAGTGCGACCATAGATATGGATACGAAACGTGGACCGTGTAGAGGGAAGACGTCAGGCGATTGGAGGCTTTTGAAAAGTGGATAATTATGGCGGAGGATAGAAATGATTAGCTGGACGGAGCACATAACGAAAGAGGTGCAACAGATGGTGGGGAGGAAAGGTAATCACCACAATTAGGAAAGGACAAAGACACTGGGTTGGACTCGTACTGAGAGGAGACGCCCTTATAAGGGAAGAATGGAGGAACGTAAATGAAGAGGAAGACCTAGCCAGAAGCTTCTGGACTGGATAATGCGGGAGGGATATCAAAAGCTAAAACCTACGAATCTGCCAACAGGAGGAGAACAACATGAAGATGATGATTATTATGAATTATTTAGACACCTTTAAAATAAGTTTTATTCTTTGTATATAAATGCAGCGTTCAATTTTTAATTGAAATCACTCTTCGTAAGATGTTTTGTGTTTGAGAATTTGACCAAGATGATTCAGTAATTCACTTACGACTTTATGATTTATTTGTTTATTTATTTACTAGCAATTTGATATATCGATCCTTCGAGGTTACCTACGCAGGAGCGCTCCCAGTCCAACATTGATCAAATAAGGCAGTCTTAAGAAGAGCGAGCATTGAGGCAGACAGACAAAAGGTACTTGGCGAATGATAACAGGGAGCTCATTCCAGGTCGCAGGGTCAGCCACTGAAAAAGCACGGTGCTTAGGGTGCTACTTGATTGCAGTCCGTGAGTGAGGAGCAGTAAGTTCAGCTGAGCGGAGAAAGCAGCGGCGCTGGACGAGCGTGGCGGAGCAGCAGAATTCTTTGCAAGTATAAAGGAGCTAAACCCTCAAAACAACGTCGGACCAAGACAGAAAATCGGTAAGCGATGCCCTGTTGGTAAGAAAACCAGTGTAGTACATTCAGCATGCACTCAGAGACTCGGTGAAACTTGTTAATGCGGCCTATTAGGCGTGCTGTGGTGATTGCGCTATATAAAATGTCGAGATTTTGGAACCAGGTTGGCCAACATCGTGATCGTGTTTTCCAATAGAGATGTTTTGCATAAAGACATTTCCTTTTCCCATGAGTTTTTCGTGATGAGAGCGCCTCTGAATAATTCTAGTCAATATGTGAAAGACGATATATAAATGCTTAAATACGGTATTTTAATGGACCTCTGATATCAACCAAACCACCAGCATGGAACGAAACAACGGAAGTAAGAGAGCAAAATTTGACGTGCAAGTCATACATGGATTCTTTATAGCAGTTGAATTCCCCAAATCGAAGGTGTCTATGCAATGTTGGGCGATTTGAATCGTTTCGGTTTTTAAGTTACTAGTTCGGATGGATGGATGGATGAACAAAAAGTTTAATGACAGCTCATGACATCATAATGGAAGATTATGCTTGAGATGATGATAATAGTATAATTATTGTCACGATAAATCTGTCTTTCGCCAAAATATAGTTAGTTCTATGCAAAGAATAGATACAATACTATGAATCTAGACATTGCAATTTGTTTGGTCTATAATTGCTCATAATAATATAGATTAACTCATTAATTCCAAGGGTAACTCAGAAGCGCTTCCGGCTCTAGCATGGCACAAAAGGACAGTTTT
Source organism: Lumbricus terrestris (assembly GCA_949752735.1). Classification (NCBI taxonomy): domain Eukaryota; kingdom Metazoa; phylum Annelida; class Clitellata; order Crassiclitellata; family Lumbricidae; genus Lumbricus; species Lumbricus terrestris. Next base: position 17,777,252 of record OX457049.1, read on the forward strand.
GAGCTCAATTAAGAAATGTTTGAGTAGGAGCCCCAGGAATCAGACGCAGTTCCATAGTTATATCGGCATTTTTTATTTTTATCATGTGACTTAAACAAAACATGTTTTACTTTACTTTAAAATGTATCTTCCTGCTATGTAAGATTCATTGCATTGTCACTTGTCAGATTAATGAGGACTTCTTGCGCACTTACTAACTCGTCTTTAGTCTGAGTTGGTTAAACATTTGATTCTAAAGATTCGACACCCTCGACTAAGTTTAATGTATGAGCACTTGCTATAGCGCTCCTTAAAGACTACTAATGTAACAGGCGCTCCCGACTACAGCCACTATCGTAGTATTTGTAGTAGTTTGTAGTAGTTCCAGTTAAACGACTATGTGATAGTATGGATCAATAGCGTCACCCTCCTACTTTATCCAGGCTTGAGACTGGCACTTTCAGAAACAACAGCGGTTGAATTTCACTCTGCCTTCGACTTTTATTTACCATCCTGATGACCATTGGTTACATCTATTATAGCCGTGTCAAATCGTGTGCGGGGGATGACTTTGCGATGCTACTGTAAAAATATTAAATTATCATCTCAATGCCAAACATAATTATTGCAGTCTCGGTTGGAAAGTTGTCAAGGAGTCAATGTCCGTTTGTCCGAACTTGAATATAAATAGTCATTTAATGGATGGATGGATCCGATTTGACCAGGGTCTATGACAACAGAGGCCGTTACCCTGGACAGAAATTTGCTCGGCATATTACAGCACTTAAGAGCGTTTTTTAACCTTTTTATTTGCAGTTTAACCTCACTGTGTAGTAACAAAGACCATTAGCGACGCCCTCCTTCTTTATCCAGGCTTGGGACTGGCACTGGCAGAGTGCAACCAGTGGCGGAGTTAGCACTTAGGGGCATTGAGCCCACGGTTGTTGATCTTATGGTAATGGACAGGCTCTGCTATTGTACGACACAATATTTTTCTCAGGCGTTTCAGCGTAAACTCCAATACAGTGTCCGAGCTACAGTAGTTGAAAGCACCTCAGAGTAGAGAGATTGAATGGGTTCTATAGCAAATGCTAGCAGCAAATAAATAAAATACTTAGTGAAAAGGTTTGCTTTAGACACCTTTAAAACCGATCATTCTTTTTTATGAATTGCTCAGACGGCAACAAAAATTTATCTTCTTTGCATATGTCATAGTAACTCAACTCGTCGCGAGATAGCTGATTACCATGGCGTTAACATACATTGATATGGAGTGAAACACACTAATTTTGGATCAGAAACCTGGACTCTAAAAAAAAGATACTAGAAGACTAGTGACTTTTGAAATGTGGTTATGGAGGAAGATGGAGAGGATTAGTTGGACTGAGCATGTATCAAAAGAGGAGGTGCTACAGCGAGTAGAAGAGGAAAGAGCAATGTTGGATACAATAAAGATGAGACAAAAGAAGTGGATAGGACACATCCTGAGAGGAGAATCCCTTCTGAAAGTGATCATTGAAGGAAGAACGAATGGAAAAAGAAAAAGAGGAAGACAATAACGGAAACTACTGGACTGGTTGAAGATTATGGGAAACTGAAAGAAGAGGTTCAACACCGGGAGAAGTGGCGCCGTCTGAAGTTCGAACCTGCCGTGGGGCAGACAGCATGAAGAGAGGGACACAAACACTCAACAGAACTTGATATTAACCCTCGGGCTACCAAGGGGGGGTGGTGGTTGCCACCCCTAGGTTTTTCGCAAATCAAACGCGTTCCGTCTGGAATAAAATTTTGAAAAAATAGGTAGCCGTAGAGGGTTCATTGGGACACATTTTGAGCCAAAAGGTTTGATGAGCCCCCTACCGTTCAAAAGTTACACCCGATATACCAAAGGTACCAGGGGGGGGTGGATACCACCACCCCCCAGAATATCGCCTATGACTTTTTCGCCCTTTAATATTAAGATACACAAATTATACCATTCTATAGAGGGAATGTGGGGCTACATTTTCATGCTCACTGAGTTGTCTTTTGACAACCAGAAGTGCTCAAAATAAATTGAAATGTATATAAAGGTGTTTTATTTTGATAAAATGTTCATGTTTTTTCTATTATAACTTATCCATAATTTATTTTTTAAAAGAAATAAATTATTCCATTCTGTAGAGGGCATTTAGGGCTATTTTTTAATACTAAATAATTAATTGGAATTTGATGACTGGAAGTGCCCAAAATAAATTAAAATGTATAAAAATGTTGGGGTTTTTTGCAACGCGAAACGATATGTCTGCGTAAACGTTTTTCAGCGGCTATAACATGTTTTGTTTGTTTTGTTTGTACATAAAACAGACTTATTACTATTTTTTATTGTTGATAATTGGACTTTATTATATGTAAACTACATATATAAATCATGATCAAAACACACAAAATCTAATATATTCCCTATGCGTAAGTATACGTTTTCGTGTAATCGACGGGTACCCATGGTAAAAAAAATCATAATTTCGAGGGGCATTCATATTTTCTAAACCTAAATATACCATTTTGTGCAGAAATGAATGCTGAATCGAATGGTGTATTACAAGTTATGATATCTCAAACGAAACCCCGAAATCCAGGGGGGTGGTAACCCCCCCCTTGGTAGTCAGTGTTACAAACAAAGCTTGGTATAGCCTGAGGGTTAAATAGTTGAAGTAAGTTTAATTCCTTCCACTGTGCTATTTATTATGGTGAAGTAAGTTGGACGCTCCACCATGAACCTATCTAGCCTTAATTATGCTCTATTTAGCCGAGGTTTGCTCATCAGCACCTATGAATAGAAATCTTGAAAATATGCTGTATAAAATGTTTCTATGTTTTGATTGATATTGCATGTCGATCCCCAAGTTTATATAGCATTGTTCTTCTGTTTTTAACAGGTGTTTAAGACGATCACTCTTATCTGTAATATAGTTCAGTTATTTGAATTGTTTATAGTAAATAACGCAAAATCCGATCGTGGTCATATTTTATATACCGATAGTACACGTCATTTTAAAGATGTTTAATGCGAAAGCGTTTACCACGATGATTAGACTGTATTATTTTAACGTAGGCCTAATTGGTTTGTAACCTGTTGCAATGCAATTGCAATTGTAATCGTACATTTATATAGCGCCATTTCAAGAGAGCTCCTCAGAGGCGCTCCCGACCTGACACCAAACCACAATCAAAGAGAACGGTTTTTAAACGCTTGCGGAAAGGGGCAAAGAAAGACAAAGAAGTTCATTACGGAGACTAATAGGTAACTTATTCCAGAAAGACGGACCGACCATAGCAAAGCTTCTATGTAACACTGTGGAAGATCGAATTATGTATATTGGACACTATTAATTCATTTTTACTGCACTGTATATGCTGTAAATTGTCGTCAATGGCCTTTGATGTCATACGACAGCATTAACATTGGAGATATTATAAATAACGGCAACTACGACGGCAACAATTCCGAGAAATGGACCAACTGTGCAAATGCTCAAATGAATATAATTGTTTAGCTGAACTCTGGTGAAATTCAGTCAGTGTTCTCAATGTTATGACATTGCCAATACGAAGTCTGAGCGATGGAGGAGGTCGACTTTAACCATCTTTGTATAGTTAAACTGAAATAAGTAACAACATACATGTAGATCAAGCCATGGACGAGTGAGAAATTAAGTTATAAGAGGTAAGGCGAAATTATGAGACGTGACACTGAAATAAAAAGTAGTTGTACATGACATTGTGATGTATTACTATACAGGGTGGGCCATAAAAAAGACCCCCCTAGGTTTTTTGCCAATATCTTGACCAAAAGTAAGAATTTCGACATGAAATTTTACAGTCTTAAAGACAATTCATATTTACATTTGATGGCCAGATTTCATCAAAATATTTCAAACAAACCAAAAGTTATGCCACTTTTAGGAAGGCCACCCACCGTTTTTTGACGATTCAAAAACGTAACGCAACAAAAAGTAGGTTTTTGCCAATATCTTGGCCAAGAGTAAGAATTTCGACATGAATATTTACAGGTTTATAGACAATTCATATCTACATATGATGGCCAGATTTCATAAAAATATTCCGAACAGAACAAAAGTTATATCACTTTTAGTGAGGCCACCCTACGTTTTTTGACTTTTTTGAATCATCAAAAAACGTAGGGTGGCCTCACTAAAAGTGATATAACTTTTGTTCTGTTTGAAATATTTTTATGAAATCTGGCCATCATATGTAGATATGAATTGTCTATTAACCTGTAAAATTTCATTTTGAAATTCGTATTTTTGGTCAAGATATTGGCAAAAACCTACTTTTTGTTGCGTTACGTTTTTGAATCGTCAAAAACCGGTGGGTGGCCTCCATAATAGTGGCATAACTTTTGCTCTGTTTGAAATATTTTGATGAAATTTGGCCATCACGTGTAAATATGAATTGTCTATAAGCCTGTAAAATTTCATTTGGAAATTCTTAATTTTGGTCAAGATATTGGCAAAAAACCTAGGTTTTTTTTTTGGCCCACCCTGTATATAATTAACCACTTATTTTATTATGACACATTTCTTTATCGCTAACCATCCCATAATAAATAATTATTTTGAAGAATATAAATTTATTCATTTTGAATTCGAACGTGAATTCCCGGGATTGAATGGCATAACACTCTAGTCTTATCATGTTAAATACTTCTTTACGCCACACTCGATATTCAACATAAATCTTAGTCAGACCCTCGGTAACTTCTCTACAATTCTTATACCGAACTAAGTTGAAATGAAGTTCGTTGACGACAATTCACACCATAATAATCATACCCTTATTACACAGTGGAGTAAATTCAATTAATTCAATTGATAGCATCCAATAACGATATCATTATTGATCATTGTTTAACAGCAAATTGTTTTACAGTTGACGACATCGACTATTTTAAAATAATCATGTCATCGTATCATATTAAAAATAATATATAGCGCTTTGAGAAAACAACCGGGGAATAGATGTCTTGAGAAGATCCGGAAAGATAAGGGGAGAACCGAGGCATGAGCTTAGCCCGTATATATGCACGACGGTGAAAGCCATTCCATATGGATGGTCTTATCACAGCAAACGTTCGGCTCTGAGCCAAGGCACACAGAACACGAGGGGCAAAGAGGTCAAGGCGGTCACGGTGGTCGGTGTAGCGCAAGAGACGAACAGATGGCACCAGATGTCGCTGAGAGAGAGAGGCTTACTCATTATTATAATCAGAAATTGTTTTTGGACAACACTAAGTTGTGATTTGGAATCCAAAAACTAAAATTATAACACGACGAAAATCTATAAAAAGGTATCTAATCGGTATAGCGCAAGATGGCACAAGATTTCACTTATAATTATGTTATGCATATATTCGCAGATATATTTAATGGCCAAACCTAGTTGGAATTCTTCTTCCTCAGCCGTCCTCGTGACGAGGGTTGGCCGCATCATGAACAATCTTCTTCCACTCTCTTCGATCTTCCGTGCTCCTTGTGATCTGTTCCAACGTCATTCCAGTCCAGGCTCGAATGTTATCCATCCATGTCGTGCAAGGTCTTCCTCTTCCTTTTCCCCCCGGTGTTGTACCCTGTATCAGGTCTTTTTCCATGTTGTCATCCAGGGCCGTAAATCTGCTTCTAAATGTGGGGAGGGAAAATTTTCCCTTCGGAATTGTGCGCACTATACCCCTCAAGGACTCCACTGGTCACTGAGTTCAGTGACACCCTATATATAGGTTAAGGTTAGTGTTAAAAAATTGTTGATTCACCCTCATCATCTTGACCATCCTCATTGCTGCGGATCGGAGACCAGAGCCAACGACGTCATGAGTTTCCTCCATCCGTCTCTGTCCCTCGCTCTCCTTATATCCGCCATCGACAACCCCATCCACTCCTTGACATTCACACTACTGCACATAATTTTATGTTCGGACTACAGGGAACAACACGACAAGGGTTCTTTTGCCAAACCAAAAAAGTTGAAAGTACTAGGCCCATATAGTCGCTTAATTGTTTCTTCATTTTGACTTCCTGCATCTGAATGTTTTAGTAGGCCTAGACATCCACCTTAGCGACTCATTTGTATGGTCTATAGGTCTACTGTAAATTTAGATGTCACCCGCTTCTGTATTTTTCAAGTTTGATCATCGTCTTAGGGTCTTAGACAAGTCGGTTACAGTATTCTAAAAAAATGCGTTGACAAGGAGACATGTTTAAGAGTTGAGTGAACCTCAGTCAATAATGTACCTATAAGCTAGGTGGATAAAATTAATTTTAATTATCCATAACTTCCTACATGCAGCCTACATAATCCACAACAATAGGCTTGCTTTATCATGTCATTTTGTCATTATTGCATTCCTTGCCTATCGATTTCGTTAATAGCTAAATTTCTTTTGACTGAGACCTCTGGCTTCCGTGACTTAAGCATACAGCTTCTGTTGGCCGTGAAGAAATCTCGAGATTGTGATTGCGCTCACAAATGCAAACTACAACCAACCCAGATTTTTAAGTGGACAAACTAAAATTGACAGAAATCTGATCATAATGATAAAATGCTGTTAGTGTTTGTCATATTTCTGATGCACAGATTCAGGCAATAAATTGCATGGCTAATTTTTATGTAGGCTAATGTGAAAAATGTTAAGCTTATAACAGAGAAGGCAGTGTGCATTTGTACTATTTTCTTCACACTTACCAGATTGAAATGGTTTGGAAAACGAAAAATATTAGACTGCTTAAATTATTTAACGCACAGCACTTTTAACCCTCATGCGACCAACATATTTTACTCCTTAATATGACCAACTGGGGTCCTGTGGGACCCCAATGGTCGATAACGCTTTCAGTGCTTTATGCGTCGGTATTGGATAGGGTGACATAACTAAATTGCTTAAATAGGCACTGTCACTGCTATTACTGTTATTAATAATAATATTTATAATAATAATTGCGACAATTTATATGGCGCAATTGCACATGCCATGCCGTTAAAAGGGCATCTTACTAAGCAGGTATACCATGCAAGATAAGCCCTAACGAGCAAGTAGGCCTATGTTTTAGCATGGATATAAGAGTTCATAGAGTAGTCCTCTATGAACAGTTTTGTCACAGACAGGTTGCTACCGATTGTATTCGCCACACGCTGGTTGGTTGCATGAGCTGTCTTCCTGTCGTTACCGCTTTGACACAGCACTAGTGAGCAACTGAGCATCATCGTCGGTTGGCCTTCGATATTTTTAGCTGAGCGTGGTTGTCGGGATTCCATTTCTACACCACAGTTCTTCATCGCAGTTCTGATTGATGCTTAGTTATAATGAATCATTGCTCGTGATACGTACGTTATTGTCAACACTACCCTTGGATCCATTGTAATGGAGGATTACTTATGACTTGTTGTTCATCGTGCTGCAGAGTGAATGTAGCCAACACAGATCTACCTGGTTTATCAACAAACGATACAAGAGTAAGTTTGTCATGACATCTGAACAAAGAGTCCAATTCCTGGCGCCCCATACCTTGCCTTCATTGCCCCTGGGACATGAGTTTTGTTGCTTCGGATTATACCAACGTACATCATTCGATCTGGAGGAAAACCTGCTCAGCAAGTTCAAAAGATGTAAACAGAGTCATCTGCTACAACGTTCCTGACACTATATCGCCATGGTGATTCAAGTTGTTTCACAACTCTTGCACCTTGCCATGCCTCACGCTGTTCCTTCTGTCTCTACCCGAGTATATGTATATGTCAAAGGCTAGCAAGTAGCAGCATCGTAGCACACCATATCTTGATACCCAAGTGTGCAGGTTTGGACTTTTACGTACTGTCTGAAGTTGCAAATGCCACGGTAAGCCACCATCTGCTCATCCACTCACAGATCTATCTGCACCAGGAATAAAACTTTGGCAATTGAGCTGAAAACACTTTTCATTTGTCATGGAAAGCAACAAGTTTGTCGTTGTTTAGCCGCCTTTCATCACGCGTTGCCTTGTTGTAAAATCTCATGTTTCGGTACTTCATGATGTCCTGGACATGGTCATTATCCTGGTTTATCCGTGCTTTTGTATTTGCTATCGTCACTCTATTCCAGAATTTTCCTTATTGCTTCTTTTGCACTAAATTGTACTGGTCCAATTCTCGCTGTTATAATATCTTTTCATAAAGTAGCGTTCTGTTCTATAAGAAAAACCATTATATTGCTGGGGTCCCGCGGGACCACACCAGATATTTCATATTTAAAAAATAACCGTAAAAGTTAAACCGGATTTCAATCTACGTAAACATTGAGCGATGTCTAAGTGACAAATTCATAAAATGTCATTAAAAAATATTGGCTAGTAAAAAAGTAGCACATGCCGATACGGTGCTGGGGTCCCCCAGGACCCCAGTTGGTCATTTGAGGGTTAATCAAGAATTTATAATTTGTTTAAAATTATTTATAATCCTCTTTTGGCTTACAGTCGAGTAGCCTATGCGGTATAATGTGGATTCGAGATGAACTGCTGTCAGTACTTCTATCAAATCTGAGAGCAAATGGCACACTCCCAATATAATTACCCTATGTACTTGTATACATGTTATGTGTGCATGAATTTATGAGTGTATTGTGTTGTATTATATGAGAATTTATAAAGCGCATATTACAGTACTAGCCATTCAGAGGCGCTCTCAGCGTGACAGCCCCGAGGAAATAAGAAAGACTTCAAGCAGCGAAGGGCTGAAGATAAGATCTTTCTACGGATAGAGGGATGTAGGCCATTCCACATAGAAGGGCTTACAATGGCAAACGCTCGGTGTTGGGTCATAATAGTCCTTGCCCGAGGAACTATAAGTAATCAAATCGATCAGCAAACTGAAGAGGGTGGGGAAGATACTGCGGAGAGGTGTTCTTGCATTTAGTCACAAAAGTAGGCTATATATAATAGTCCTACACGAGCTTGTTCAGTTTGATTTTACACGTATGTATGCAATATATATATACATGTTGTATATAGGCCTATATATATATATATATATATATATATATATATATATATATATATATATATATATATATACACACACACAGTCATTAGCTGTCTTCTCGCTGCGCATGACCGCTTTCTCCCTGAAGTCTTGCAGGATCATATAGGGCCTATATTGGGCGTACTTGTCACATCATAAATTCCTTCCCCTTTGTGTTAATGAAGAGGAGATCTTATCTTTCAAATTTCAATGGATACATTTACACCTCTTGTAAATCTTGCTTTCAGTCTCAAAGAGCAAGTTTCAAAATATCTACGATTCGATTGTGCAATGTGCATTTGCCTACAGCTTGCAGACCTTAACACTATATGACACAGCTGAAATTGTGGGGAGGGAATTCCTTCACGTTCCCTCCCCAGCCTGAAAAGTGAGAAGGGAATTCCCTCCCTTCCCTCCCCGGGATTTACGGCCCTGTAATGTCATCTTCCTTCCTGATTATATGACCATAGTACCTCATCTTCCTTTCTTTTATATTTGCTAGTAGGGTTCTATCTGTTCCAGCCTTTTCCAGCACCCATTCATTAGTTCTTTTTTCTGTCCATGCAATGCGTAGTACTCTTCTCAAACATTTCATTTCGAATGCGTTTATTCTGTCCTCATCAGCTTTCTTTAGTGTCCAACTTTCGCATCCATATGTGGCCACTGGCCACACTAATGCCTTTATGAGTCTTAATTTTGTGGACATGCGTATCCCATGATTCTGCCATATCTTGTAGAGACCCAGACAGACATTATTATATCCCTTTGCTAGTCTCGCTCGGATTTCTTTGGAGCAATCCGCATCTTCTGTAATCAACGATCCCAGATACGGGAACGTGTCTACTTGCTCTAAGACATTGTTGGAATTAGGAAACCAAAAATAATATTATTATAACACAATGAAAATCTAGAAAAAGGTGTCTAATCTTTCGCTTCCTCCGAAGATGGCAAAGTAGTAGTCAGAAAATTATTGCACGACATTGTATTAAATCAGGGCCTTTGACATTAGATTATTTCTTAGGAATGACACAAAAATATCGTAGCTAGCTATACATGTAGTGTATTGTTACATTATTCCTAGCCCTTCTGAAATCGAATGATTGATCCGATAATTATTAATTGATGCGTGCGCAAACTCAAGTGATAAAAATGTCCTTGCTTTTTTATATCCTACTGTGAGTACGGTAGAAGGTAGGAGAGGAATAGGAGGAGAAGGAGGAGGTAGGAGCAGGAGGAGGAAGAGGAGAAGGTAGGAGCCATTTTGTCCGCCATTTTGTTTTTTTTGCAGTGGTACATATAATTATGTCTTTGATTCCATTGCATTCCTTCAACCCTATAATCTTAATTTAGAGCCTAAAACCGTCTTCCTATCACATACAATACTTTACTTTTAGTCATGTGAAGCAATTGGCTGCCATTTTGTCCGCCATCTTGTTTTCCCATGGAACCGCTAAAAATCCAGCTTCCTAACCGCGATTTTCGTTTTCAGGAGGGTCAAGTTAGTCTAGAAACACCAGTTAGAAAATTGTTACATGATTTGCTTCTAACAGTGCAATTTTCAAAATGCCTGACAGTACTGAAAATCAATATGGCGTCCTTAAATCGTCCGGTAGAGGGCTGAAGACGTCAACACAGGAAAGTCAACTTTTTTGTAGCAATTCTGTGATACCATGGTCAACTTTTGATCACTATTAGAATTAGAAATTCGAAAAAAAATGTTTTTTCACTCCGATTCACTCCACCCTATAATTGTGTATGTGCGCTAGTATCAATGTGTGCAAACAACTGTTTTAGATGTGTGAATTTGCGTCTCGTAGGAGGTCCGTAGCTCAGTTGAGAGAGCGCTGGTCGTTAAACTGAGTGTCATCCACGCAACCCGGGTTCGAGCCTCATATAGGGCATTAATTTATTAAAGTTTCTGTTATAGCTGCCATTTGCGCTTTTCTGTTGTTTGACTTGGGTTCTGCTGAAAATATTATTCCCCTTCCCACTTCTGGCTTGGCCGAACCAGGAGTGATCCAGCACTTTGGCTACCGAACCCACTGCTGTAAAGCCGACCTGCGTATCGTGCTATAGTAGTGGGTCGTATTTCATATAACCTGTACCTGTAGACATGTAGACGTTGGCGAGCATTTCTTTTCAGGTTGCATGCATAGATGGATGCCAGCTCATGCATAGCTGCTATTAATTACAATTGCACGGTATATATTTCCAGTGCCTTATTTCTTCAGTTTGAACATCTTCGTGTCTCGTTGTATCACGTCTTTTATTCTGTAGACCATCTGGATCGGTAACATAAATGAGAATATCATTCAGCAAAGTGCAATCGCTTGTTCATTGGAAATTCTAAATTCTAGCCTTCAAACATTATTTACATTTTGCCGAATAAAAATTAACGACGAAGGGCAACTGAAGGATCTGTTCGTACACATCACCGACAAATAGATGTCGACAGGAAATGATTATGACGATGATTACCCCTGATGGTGGTGGCAGTGGCAGTGGCACTGGTACTGTTGTTGTTGTTGTTGTTGCTGCTGCTGTTGTTGTTGTTGTTGCTGTTGACAATGATGATGACGATGACGATGGTGGTGGCGGTGGTGACGGTGACTTTCAGTATTTCCCAGAAATTCCAGACAATTCAAAAGACGACAATCAGAAAAAGATACTAAGAAAAAAAGCCGAAGGTTACTTAGAATATGTTACGCATTTCTATTGTCATTCAATTCCATTTTATCCACTCTTTTGAAAGCAAAATCTAGAGTTGAATCGTTTCTGTTTTCACTTTTGTAGCTTGACCGACCTGTGTAATATTATGTTCCTGCTCACATATGATCACGTATAGCTCCGTCGCTTGGTAAACTCTATCAGTGCCAGCCAGTCCCAAGAGTGGATAAAGGAGAAGGGCGAAGCTGGTGATCTTTGATATTACACACTGTCGTTAATCTGAAAATGCTATTTCAAGAGCATGTCGATCTTTCGTTTTAATGCGTCGGAGTGACGGAATCAACTCTTATATGTAAAATATGTCAGTTAAAAGAGGTGTCGAAAAATATCAGCCTGAGAGCGAACAGAGGACATTGAAACAGCATTGGGCTATGTGTGGTTGGATACTGCGAGCTTATTCTGTTACAGTATGTGTTCCATAGTTATTATACGTGATGACTTGTGCTCTTGAAAACGACTTGATATAAATGATAATGAATTATTGCACACGCAAAATTAAAGAACATTACGACCTAATCCGCATGTTTAGGTGACTTGGTGATGGGATGCTATTATAGTGATTAGAAAACTACAAATGGAAAACAGTAGTAATGATGATGCGACGACGACGCGATGGCGGTGGCGGTGGTG
>OX457049.1:17792132-17927132 GCA_949752735.1 Lumbricus terrestris
TAATCATTCCATATTAAATTTCAATACTCGTTTCAATGTTAATATTATATATTATCAATAAATTTTGGCCACTGCTTTTAAGTTTTCTGTTGCGGCCCTTGGCTTCAAGAATCTTGCTTTTGCGGCCCGCGGTACCAAAAAGGTTGGACAGCACTGTTGTAGACGGCAGTGGCCTACCCTTCTTACTCGACCCACAAGTAGGCTAGGCCTAACACCACACAGTGACACAGCCGTTCGTACTTTCCCTTTCTACGCAATTGTTTGAAAATTACCTCTTTCAATTGTAGCATGGTCTTATCAGGTCAGGAACCCCTCTGAGAAGTTTCTCTTGAAGCGGCGCTATACAAATTTGCAATTGCGACTACGATTTAGTCTACCATAATGCAACTGGTCCGTCGATAGCTGGAAGTGAGAGCAGCTGACTTGCATGCGGACGCGCCGGACGTATTATAGCCTCCTTCGGTAAATGACGCAGGGAAGCATAAAATGTATATCACGAGATTTTTACACTATTATTTTACACCAGGTGGTGCTATTGTGATATAAGATACATCATTCGATTGCAAATTCATTTGGGATCACATAGAACTAAATTCTGTAACGATATTCCAATCCCTTCTCAAGATATCAACATGTAAACAATAGGCATCCTTCGGTAAATCACGCAAGCAAGCATAAAATGTGTATCACGAGATTTGTACACTCCTATTTTGCACCAGGTTTTGCTATTGTGATATAGGATAAACCAATCGATTGCAAATTCATTTGGGATCACATAGAACCAAATCCTGTAACGATATTCCAATCCCTTCTCAAGATATTCACAAAAAAACGTTGGGGTCCGCGCGGACCCCCCCTTGGGCCTTCGTGTACCAAAAAATACCTTGGGCACTCGAGTGTTAAATAGAGCCCCTTCATCTTCAGCTTCCTGGCAGCGATGGGTAATTGGGTACGAGTAAATTACCATCACCTATAATTCTGTACTTGAAAACTGTTGTTATTTAATTCAAGATTTTTCCACTCGAATTGAAAGAGTACTTTAAAAATAGTCGTTTTCTGGACAATAACGAATTTGAGGGTTGGTCCACTTGTGCAGAGCACCGTGCCACCATCCATTTGTTACTTTGCAGAAGCTCAATTGCTAATGAACCCATTACCTACCAACTTTTTCCTGGACAATACTAGCAGTTTTCAACACGTCGTGACATGTAAACATGAGCACAATTGTTGGATGGCATCTAATCGTCTCACTGATCGTTTTACTGTTTGGATTCTCTTAATAAATTATATAAATATACGAGAGAATATAATTATTATTTTACCGTTAATTGTATTCCAAACGTCATAACTCGCCTATTGCCTAAAACACCATTAAAACATGCTAAAATGTCTTTATAAGTAAAATTTAGTACGTGTGTGATTTTATGTACAGCCGCCATAGGGAACAAAAACTATGCAGGTATAGCATGTCTTGAACGAGGGGTAATCTCAAGGTCAAATTAGAGCGGAAGGGACGACGTTTTCAATTTGATCCTGAATATTGTAATTGTGATTGTAATCGTACATTTATATAGCGGTCCTTCAAGATAACTCCTCAGAGGTGCTCTCGACCTGACACCAAACCACAATCAAAGAGAATGGTTTTCAAACGCTTGCGAAAAAGGGGCAAAGAAAGACAAAGAAGTTCATTACGGAGACTAATTGGTAACTTATTCCAGAAAGACCATAACAAAGCTTCTGTGCAGCACTGGGGAAGATCGAGCCATAGGGACAACCAGGTCACCATGCGCAGCAGAGCGAAGGAATCTACGGCCTGGGATGGATAGCACAGGTATACACAGAGTTCCAATAAGATGGGTTGGAGCTTGGCCTGCTAAGCAATTACGCATGAATATTGGAGTCGTTTTAATATGGATATAATTAACAGACGTTTGCTGATTCAGGAATTACATAAATAATTTTAATTATGTAATGTGATCCTTCCGATGGTATTGTTATTCTAACATAAATATCATCAGTTTCCTACATTTCTCGAAAATTAATTTACAATGGCGGAATACATTTTTAAAGAATACGACATATCCGGTTTAAAGTTATCAGATCAATTCATAAAGTAGTTCAGTGTAAATATACAATTATTGGTGAGTTTTCCTTTTCTGATGTTCTGATGTCATTTGCAACCGTTTTCGGGTACATGCTATATTCATTCATTCATTCATTCATTCGTTCATCCATTCATTCATTCGGAAATTTATATAGCGCTCCTTCAAAAAAAAACAACTCAGAGGCGCTCCCGACTCCAGCGCGCCCAAAAGAACAGTTCTAAGTTTAGTAAGGAAGGATACTGGTAGAGTCCCAGGGTGTAGGCGTAGCTCAAAAGGAAGGCCATTCCAGACCACTGGTTCAACCACAGAAAAGGCTCGATTCGTCATGGCAGTAGTACGAGCAAAAGGAACTAAGAGGACTCCCTTATCAGCAAAGCGTAGCTGACGACGTCCTTGGATACCAAATGTAAGGCTGCATAGCGTTATTTAGGGAAATGGAAATGTAGCGACTTCATTTTGTTGATTAGCCTGAGGCGAAGCGAAGCGAATTGGGTTCATCCACTTCAGTCTCTCAAACTCTGCATATGTATAGCTGCATATTATTGTATTCGGACTCGAAGTCTAAACTACGGTCAGTGCACTCACTACTCATCATGTATCTTCCGAGTGGCTCGTTTCTATTAAGCTCCAAGAAATTTGCCGCCAATAAATGGTGCACCACAAGTGGGTGAAATACGTTAAACTATACAACAAGAATTGAGAACGACTCCCAGCTTGTGAAGGTAAGTTCGATCACTCCCAATTCACTTCAATACGTAGGCCTAACCCTTATATACATGTACGATTCATTTATGGTTTGTAAACCAATTTAGTCGTAACTAGAAATTGCGGTGAAATTCATTGCCGAATTCAGAAATACTTAATGTGTAACAGACTCCCGGAAAGACTCATGGCACCATTAAATCATTAGTGACGTGTTTTTTGCGACATGATGACTATCCAGTGATCCCTCCGGCGAGGACAAAGCGTTTTGTAAGGCATGTAGAAAAGCTTGATAGTGTCGCGATTTTCGCGACTTTTTGTCGTGAAATCTCGCGATTTTCGCGACTTTTTGTCAAGATCTCCCGATAAAGTTTTTCCGAAATCTGGCAACCCTGTACCAAAGTGCAAAAATCATTTTGAAATTTAAACACCCTTCGGAAGTTTGTTATGTAAACTATTTAGACTTTGCCATACCAATGATATCACGCTTAGAAGTACTGAACTCCCATCTACCGACCGACAACTTCTTGAAAACTTCAAGTCGAATATTATGATTATATGAAGAAATAATCCATTGCCAACATTAATTGAAATAGTAAAGAAATACATTGCAATTGATTTAATAATTTGACTATGAATTTCATATCCATAGGATATTTTTAAAATGTTTTGAACAACCATTGCTGCATACGTAATCTATATAAATAAAAATGTAAAAAGTTTGTGTCTAATCAAGGATCTCGGAAACTTTTTTGAACGATTGTTTAGAAAAGTTTACCAAAACGTTCCATTCGAATACGAGCGGGTTTGTATAAATGCTTTTGACTCTTCGTTGCAAAATAGGCTCGGAAATGAAACAGCGTCGGTTTACCAAAATTTTTGCAATCGATTCTTACCAAAATTATAAGGTCAACGCAACTTTTTCATCTTTTAATTTACTTTGAAACAAGAGTTATTAGCGTTTTAATAATTATCGTCTGGAAAACAATTAATTGCCCTTTGAATTGATGACCGCATCAGCCACTTAGTCTCTGGATCTCTTTCTGGTCACCTGTCTCTAGCTCCCTATGTATTTGTTGTCTCTGCATCCGTTTGTCTCCCTCTTCCATTCTCTCTGTGATCCCTGTAATATCGATGGCAACCATCTCGATAACACACAGCAAAGCATTGGGGTCAAAAGCGTACAAACTTACAAACAAACAAACAAAACAAACAAACATATGGGAAGTTTCTGAATTATAATATAAGATTACGACTTATCCATGGAAACACTGGCGCAATGCAAGTTCATAGAACAAAGTTTTTACTCTATTATCACAGATTAAATTGGTTGATAATATTTATATTCGCAAACGCTAAACAAAGTCAGAGCCAACGTGTTGTTGTTACATACTTCAGCAAATGTCGGATGTCATTGGACACCTTCATAACGCGAACAACTTGTGCAATAAATAGGAAAGTTTAAAACAAACCAGGAATACATAGATGAAAGGCAATCTTCAAGTTTAAGTTTGGCACACTGTCAGATCAGTGTGTGATAAAGCAATATGGAGTTGGGTATCATCCGCATACTGCTGTAATTTGTTTTCAAAGTGATTAGCAATGCGACTGATTTGGGAAGTAAAGACAGTAAAATAGTAAGGTGCGAAGAACAGATCGATGTGGCACTCCAGCAGTGCCGACCGAGTGGTCCCAATGCCGACCTGCTAATTCTGGTCATGCACGCAGGTAAGAAGCTAACCAATTTTTGGGCTGTCCCAGAGCAGCTAAAGCTATTGGCAAGTTTTGAAAGAAGTTGCTGATGGTCAACAGTGCCAAAGACTGCACTGTGGTCAAGACATACTGAGAGGCATTGTCAATACATGAGAATATAAATAATTATTATCAAGTGTAAGGACAAGGGCAATCTCAGTGGAATAGCCTCCGCGATAAGCATCAATAACATTAGCAATAAAACTTAGCTAACAATAACCATAATCAGAATCACAATAAGAATCATATTCATAGCCACGATCATAATTATGATCATAATCATAATCACAATCTTAGCAATAATTATTATTAATAGTGATGACTACATTTTCTCCAATGCCTGATCATTTCACGACAGATCATTATTAAGTTTCAGTTGAACGACACTGGACGAGATGATGAAGGTTTTTCTCTGACCATAGGAATCGGAGGGTTGCGGGTTCGAATACACCTCAAGCCGCCGCTTAGGGACACCGAAGAGATCCTTCACTCGTAATTGCACATACGCCTTGGCGTGAAACTCCGATTCATTGTCAACGCTGTAGTCGGGAGAAGCTCTGGTTCGAAATGTTGAATGGCCCTATAACAATTGCTCGTACTTATTGTTTGACAACAAAGATCACTAGCGTCGCCCTCCTCCTTTATCTATGTGTGGGACTGGCACTGACCACTGACATATTCATAACCGTTCTTAACCGTAAATTAAATGTGACTCCGCCATTGGTTACCCTGCCAGCGCCAGTCCCGTGCCTGGATAGAGGAGGAGGGCGTCACACAGTGACGTCGAACTGGAACTAACAAAATTAAGGGTGTCGCCGGAACCGGAATTGTTTGTGATAACTATATCTTACATCCTAAGGGTGCATGGATTTTATGAACTCGTTTATAAACAACTCTACAGTTACGTTTAGTTCATATCGAATTTCAATATTGTCAACAGCCATTACACCTTTAAAAAAACCGAATTAATACTTAGGTAGCCTACGATAAATTATCATCTCAAACTTCGAAAGAAGAAAGCTCTTAAGTGTTGTAATATGCCGAGCAAATTTCTGTCCAGGGTAACGGCCTCTGTTGTCATAGACCCTGGTCAAATCGGATACATACATACATCTCATTTCAAATAAATTCAATCACTTAAAGGATCGACTCTCGGCAATGTTGAAAAGATCATTCTATAAGTGTCAGCGAAGCCAATCAGATACTGAATTATACTGAAGAATATATATAACCCGTATGACCACTATTTAATGGTGTTTTAGTATCGTCATTATAACAGAAGATGGTAAAGCAGCAGTAAAGCCATCACAAGCCAATTGGGCTTCATGAATTCTTATTTGCAGATGGCTAAGTCAACCGGATACTTTTTGTCCGCTTGTATCTAAATTCCACCATTTTGTGGTAAGGTTTTACTGCTTGCATTGTGTCACCAATTTTAAAGAAATCTATTTCCTCATCTATGTTCGCTCAAAAGTGCATCTCTCAGCGAAGTGATTTCTGCAATAAAACTCTTCGGCGTATATGACACCTTCACTTTGACACCTCTCTCGGAGCGCCGTTCGAGTGACTGACTCATAGGTCCACTCGACGGCGTGAATGTCCGATGCGTGCGCCTTGTCGTGGTGAGGGAGCTTTAGCCGACTCTGACTTCTGCGAGTTCTGCGGAGACGAGGGTCGGCGACCAAGTACACAAGGGCAACAGTACCTCCGCCGCTGGGAGTCCAGTCTTTGCACGTCAGATGCATAGTGCCTGCCAGTGCCAGTCCCAAGCCTGGAAGAAGTGAGGAGGGCGTCGCAAACGGTCTTTGTTACCATACAGTGGACGTTAAACAGATGAAGAAGACACCTTCAAATCGGAGGTTTCAGCTGCAATAAAAATTATGTGTCGACAAAAAATTGTCATTGAATTTGAAATGCGATTTAGTTTCATAAACATGATAATTATTGTACGTCAACGACCACAATATTATAATAATCCTTGGTAATTCCACAACAGGTCGTAATATGTCGTATCTGATCAACAGCAGTTAATGAAGCCGAATTCTCGTGGCCGCCCTATCCTTTCTAAGGAAATGAAGCCACTAAGAATCTAATTTTCCAATTGTGTGCGGCTATAGAATCTCGGAGGTTCTTTGGACCAATCTAGGAATCGTGTATTTTCCTAAGCCAGCTTTTACTCGATGATGCGCAGCTTTCGATACCGTAGATACCGTAGATTCATCAAAATTATGTTTGCTCTCAACCTTCAGAGTTAGTTAATTTATTGATGGGTTGACTTAATTGAGCGATATCGAATTCGCGACAACACCTGATTGCACGTAAAAAGTCAAGCAATTTTTTGACCGCGCATTGGAAATCCGGCCAAAGTGGCGAAAAATGAAATCTAGCAAATCTAGAGGAAAGGTCATGAACGAGAAAATAAGCAAAAACAACATGGGGTAATATTCATACCCAACTCTCGGTGTGACGCTTATCGCGTCCCCACTTAGGCTATGCGATCTGGTGGATGAACGCGCTGCTTGGGGAGGGAACTATACTGACAAATTTCTGCATGCTGTAGGAAAACTCAAATCCCGCCTGGCTCTTGCTTCTTTCCTTTGGCCTTATAGCGTGCAGGAGGTTTTGAAGCGAGACCGGCGCTACACCGAAGTAGCGATGCTATCGTTACAGCATGGACTGAGCCACACTGAGTGACTGGCAACTGTTTTGAAACAAGCAGCGGATGTCGATGGAGGAGAACGACGACAATAATAAAATTATTATAATCTTCTCTATGACATGACGACGTCGTTAAACGGAAAGATCAACTATCGCAATTTAGCGTATAACAGGTGACCATCCGTTTTCAATGTGTATTCATTCATTCATTGATGCATTTATATAGCGCCTCTTCAAAGAGGCTACTCAGAGTCGCTCCCAACCTATGGGAGGCTAAATAAAAAACGTCTTAGGATGTATTAAAAGCATGTCTTTATATAATCGTCTTAATATAATCAATATATAATGCATCTAATGAATTGTTGCAGTTAGATCATTTTAAAATCATTATCGATGATTCTTGTTATCTTTACGTTCTGCAATAATTACAATTCAAGTCTAGCAACCAATGTGTGCCATTAAACACCTTTTAAACATGGTGTTTCGCGTCATAAATGCGTAAATATGGCGAAATTTGCAGTGTGTCTCCAGAACAGAGTCTCTCATACACAGAGTCGTTTTACGGCCAACTTTATTTGCATCCGAGGTCAAAAAGAAACATTTTTTCTTTAGTTTGTTGCTGTTTAACGACAATGTCTGCTATCAAAAACCATTCTCTGCGTCATTCGCCTTCAATTTGTCTCCAGCTTCAGTCAACATCTTACGGCACTTAGTCTAGGTCAACATTGCTACTCTAGACAATTACTGAAGGATTAAAACAACATGCACACTATGTAGAAAGCTTTGTATTGTGCTTCATTGTCACTTCGAGATTCTATTGTCTGTATATAACTTCACATCATCGATAACGGAGGCAGCAGTAGCAATAGTAGAAGCATCAGTTGAACGACAATGTGTTATGACAAAGATAGCTGTCACCACCCTCCTCCTTTAAACACTGGTTATTAATTACATGTATACATATACAGCGACATTGCCCTGATTTCTCATATTCCAGAGTACCCACGCCGGTCTACCACTCAACAATTGTAACCATAATTACTTTCAAGTCTTACAATATAAATCGGCGGTTCCCAACCCGTGGCCCGCGGGCTAAAAGTGGCCCACCAGGCCTGAGAAAATGGCCCCTCATACTCAAAGAATTAAAAAAGATATATGAAAAATTGACAATTTGGATAGGATAGAACACATAAATATTTTCTATTACAAATTATTTTATTTTGACGTCTATAAATAACATCAAACATTCCATTTTGAATCAATTACATTAAATTTTAGCCTTGTAGCCCCAAAGAAAAAATGGCCTTTATGTCCTCCAACTTAGAAAAAGTGGCCCTATAGTAAAACAAAGGATTGGAACCACTCATATAAATTAATGTTGTGAGACAATTGGTGTAAAACAATGTTGTTTCATATGCATTAGAACCTATTGTCACACTGTTTGAGCATAGAAAGTTGTTAATGATTGCACATTGATCAAAGTTGTTTTTGAAGCTTTGTTTTCATTTCTGTATTATTGTCATGGGACGACGTTAAACATTGAATAATAACAAGAAGAATTCTCACAATCCGAGTCATGAGCCAAGCGTGGGATATTCTTGAGGTGCGGTTCAACCATCCAAACAAAACTCAATTTAAATGGCTGTTCTGTCTGTCTTTCTCTCATCGTGAAGCGAGCGTCAATAGCGCTCAAATAGTAGCTGCTAATCCTGATTCAGTGACAGTAGATCAACATCAACTGTCCATTTTTAATATCAACAACTTGACGGTTGGGTGCCAGCTCATGGCTGTCACAACTTTATTACATTTTCATTTATACACTTTATTATTACTTCTGTGCATTATTTTACATTTCTGACCTGAAACCTGGTGCGGTTTGTCACCTGGATTTGTCGTACTTTGAATTCCACGAATATCATAATCATCTCTCACTCACTCCCCCTCTGTCTGTCTGTCTGTCTGTCTGTCTGTCTAAGCTCGTACGCGCAATCCTATTGTAGCCTACATTACATTCTCTGTGGGTTTTTTTGAATGCCTCTTTATGCCTCTTTATGTATTCGTAATTATACGCTTGCACTTGAGATTGTGGTTTATTTACATAATTATATTCGTACTAGACCAGATCATGTACCCATCATCGTTTCGACGAATATTGTAATACTGTACTTCTTATAATTACATAAAGCACCGATTTAAAGGTGTCTACGCAAACTTAACCGATTATAATAAGGATTTTTAGTTTTAAGCGTTGCGAAAATATCATAGACAAAGACATTTTTTTATTGAACCCATTGCATTCATAAATGCACGTGACTAAGTATAAGCATAATCAGAATTAAGAAAATTCACATAAAGAGTAGGCGGAATAACAACATAGGAGCAATAGGCACACCAAAAGGGACAAGTTCCGCTAAGTAGGGGGCCTAATTATCATTACCTAATTATCAAAAAGACAATGAACAGTGAACATCATGCACCGTAGTTGAAAATTATCAACTAAGTAAAGTTTTGATGTTAGAAAACTTCTTCATGAAATATTGTCATTGAAGACTGATGTAGTCTAGCAGACTACTACTATCAAGACTTCTCGTTCCACTTCGTTCGTCGGATTTCTTTCTTCTCAGGTTGATGGGATATCGCCTTTTTTAGCAATTTGCTCAATTTGACTCAAAATTAAGTTTGATATTTGGGGTGTTCACTGTCTCAGAAAGACGCCAGCAAATCATCTTGCTCGCAATTACAAACGATCTAACTCGCATTTCGTCGCATGTAAGACAAATTATGAACGCGTTGACGCTTACAGAAAATAATTTCCTTTCAACGTTGACGGACTGCCGTCGTTAAACTCTTGCTAGGCAACCACCCATAAGCTTCAGCTTAATTGACGGATAAGATAATATAGTCGATAATCTAAGTGGGCAGTTTCCGCCCCCCTCTTGGACCTACCCCCTTGGGTATATCGGGTATAACTTTTGAACGGTATGGGGTATCATCACAAACCTTACCTCGACATGTGTGTAAATGAACCCCCTAAAAAACGTAAAATGTCGAAATTTCATTCCATATGAAAAAGCTTGATTTTGGAAAAAACTAAAAACTGATGGATAGCACCCCTCTTTGGTAGCCCAAGGGTTAATTTTAGGCCTATATATATTGACCCAAACATGTTCCATGAGTGCATGTGCTATGTACAACAAAAATTTCAGTCATTCATTCTCAAGTTCTATCTAATTGATATAATTTCAACCCATGTTATCGGTAGGGTCCATTGGACCCCAGGTGTGCTAAATGCGTTGGCGCGGAAGGTGTGCGTCGTAGGGATAACGCACATCTTTCTAGAAGCAAGAGCCTTTCAGAAGCGTTTCCAGTGCGTGCAACATCGAGATAAAAGACATAGCAAAGAATATTCCTTGAGTCTAACCAAATCGACTCATTGACGTGACGGACTTAATTATAGCGCAGTATTCAATATTAAAAGAGGTGTTAGTTATAATTGCATAGGTCTGACCGCAAAGAGCAGATCACAAGTAGTTAATGCACATTATGGCCATACCCACATACATAGCCATAGTCGACACTGGTGCATTTAGATACAGGGATCAGTCTCAACACTGTTTTCAAATACTATCGTTGAACAGCTTAATTACTCACCGTTAACACAGTACGTATGTTTACGCCAAAAGATTTTATGTTATGAATTATAATTGTATTAATTAATTTTCTCACTTGAGTTTGTGCACAAATCAATCAATAATTAATGGATGAAACCTTCGATTTCAGAAGGGTCAGGAGCCATAATGTAACAATGCACTATTATAGCTAACCACGAAATTTTTGTGTCAGTTCGGATACCTTAAAACGATACAAATAGCAAGGACATTTTTCTTAAGGAATTATAGTCTAATGACAAAGGTCCTGATATTAATACAATATCGTGCAATAATTTTCTGACTACTACTTTGCCATCTTCAGATGAAGCACAAGATTAAACACCTTTTTCTAGATCTTCATCGTGTTATAATTTCAGCTTTTGATTTCCTAATCCCAACTTGATCATGTCAGTGAACATCTCTCCGACAATATAATAACTATGCATAAAACTCTCTCAGCGACATCTGGCGCCATCTGTTCGTCTCTTGCGACATACCGACCAACGTCACCGCCTTGACCTCTTTGCCCCTCGTGTTCTGTGTGCCTTGGCTCAAAGTCGAGCATTTGCTGTGATAGGATTCTCCATATGGCATGGCTTTCCACGTCGTGTACGGACTAAACTCTTGCCTGAGCGCTTCCAGCATCTTCTCGTTCTTCTCTCAAGACATTTATTCAATCCGGTTGTTTTCTCAAAGCGCTATATTACTTTAAATACGATGCGATATAATAGGGTGGCGTGATTATAGTCGATGTCATCAACTGTGAAATATTTGTTGTTAAGCAATGATCACTAATGGCATCGTAATTCGACGCTGCTATCAATTGAATTAATTGAATTTTCTCCACTGTATAATAAGTGTATAATTATTATGCTGTGAATTGTCGTCAACGAACATCCTTTCAGCTTAGTTCGATACGGGAATTGTAGAGAACATACCGAGGGTCAGACTTAGTTTTAAGTTGAATTGTGAGTGTGGTGTAAATAAGTATTTAACATGATAAGACCAGAGTGTCCCTGAAATTTACATTCAAATTTAATTTAAATGAATTTGTATTCGTAAAAATAGACATTTGTTATGTGATGTTTAGCGATGAAGAAATGTGTCATAATTAAATAAGTGGCTAATTACATATAGTAATACATCAGCACAGTGTCATATACAACTACTTTTTGTTTCAGTGTCTCTAATTTCCTCTTATAACTTGAATTCTCACTCACGTCCATTGCTTGGTCTCTGTTGGTTACTTGCTTCAGTTTAACGACAAAATAGATGGTTAGAGTCGCCCTCCTCCATCGTTCAGACTTGGTACTGGCAATGTCATAATATTGCGGACATTGACTGAGTTTCACCAGAGTTCAGCTGAACAATGATATTAATTTGAGCATTTGCACAGTTGGTCCATTTCTAGGCGTTTTGGCAGTCTTAATTGCCATCGGGAAGAGAGCTCTGTTTAAATAAGAAATTGATTAGTCTAATAAAGGTGTCGAAATTCACGTAGTTCAACGCGCTAGTATCAATGTTTGTCTAGGATGGTTAGTTTCTGTTCCGCGACACTGTGTAATAACAAGATGACAACGTCGACCTCCTCCTCTCTTCATGACTAATATTGGCATCACCACAAAGACTTACATAATTTTATTGCAATTTTCAAATAGATAAACGACTATTCGAATAATCACAATTTGTTTGTCCATGATTTATTCATTTTACGAATATAACACTGAAACCTAGAATAAATTCACAACTACATATTAACTCTGCTGCTGGTAGTAGGTCTACAGTCTGGTCGTGCCAATTCCAAGACCGATAAATGAATGACGATGGTATTACACAGCAGCTATTATCTCCAACGTCATTTTTATTTGCTAAAAAGGCAACAGTTCCATTAGTGGTCCAGATAATTCTACTTGGATGGATGGATCCGATTTGACCAGGTTTTATGACAACAGAGGCCGTTACCCTGGACAGAAATTTGCTCGGCATATTACAGCACTTAAGAGCAAGGTACTGAACCAGGCAACACCGATCTTTCACGGTTGTATCTGGAATGACCTGCTTGAAAGCTGCATATACTACATTTTTTATGACCAATCAAACTTCGTTTCAAAGTCTCTCAAGTTTTTCCGTTTGCTGTGGCTGTTTTGGAAGCGCTACTGAGAAGATTTCTTGAAGGGGCTCTGTATATGTCCTTAGAATGAGTAAATATAGCATATTATGGTCTTCCCCAATTTCTAGAAATGGATAGAAGTTGTCATGAATAATGTTTGGCGTTGAACACCAGTTTAATGTATTTTTCCGATGCTACATAAGGAAACGTCGCAATAGCTAATTTATTGCCGTAGCCATTCACATAGCAGTGCTGTATCAAATCAACAAGCAAGAGAGAACAGAACGGAAATACTATAAATATAAGAATTAAAATTCAGCTTTGTGGATTGTGTTGTTAAGCTTAACCTACTATATTTCCACGGACAGTGCTTGCATTACAACTGAGTTTGCAATAACGCAAAGGTACAGGATAATTCTTCAACCAAATGGCTGCCAAGCGTAAGCGCGAATCTCACCTCGGATTGCTGCCCAGCGGATTAAGCTTACGTGCTCTCTGTAGTACAGTCATTTTATTAATCCACAGAGACGTCTTTGGTGTCATTCTGCTCTCCAGTAATCTGGATACAGTACAGGATCTATTGTACGATCTACATTGTTGTACCTACTTTTACAACTGTAGGCTAACTGTGACTAAGCAATGAAGGGTAAGTGTTTAATCACACTTTAGCAATGTTATAACATAATTTATAATAATTATCACTGCTTGTACAGAGACCTGGACGATGAGAAAAGAGGAAGTCAAACGAATATAAGCGTTCGAGATGTGGATATGGAGAAGGATGGAACGGGTCATCTGGCGTTTAAATTTGTCGCTCAATTTCCCTCGTGTAGCAACATCTTAATTTCAGGTTATTATCACCATGTAACAAAATAATTACTCTATTCTCTTAACATGTTACGGTAAGAAAAACTGTAGATGAAGACTTAGTAATGCAAGTTTGATTAGATGATGTTTAACGACACTTTTGGATAAGAGATATGATTTGCGTCGATCTCCTTCTTTTCCAGGCTTGGAACTGGCATTACCAAACAGAGCTGTTTTAAGGAAATTTTAGAACTGCACAATTTCCTCTTTCCCTTCCCATCCTCCATTTCAAATTATTTATAATCGGGGGAACAAATACCTTTTTCGATAGTTTTCACTGTACACAAGTGCTTCAACAACTGCACAAATAAATCTAGAACCGAACATTTTGTGTACAACTGCACGTTAAAAAAGCCCGTTACCACAGGCTGGTTGGCGGTGAAGCTTTGCGACTATGTAATTATCACGGTATTATTGTGTGATAACGTTTGCCATCTTGTTCTAAATTTCCATCTTTGTGTTTCTTTATACTTTCGGGAGTAAACAAAGTGAAACGTTTGAGACCAGGTCCTGTGTGATAGTAATCGACGTAGGGCAAATTTGCTAAAATTGCTTTATATATTTATTTACAGAAAGTTGTAACTTGTTATAAAGGTGTCAAATGACATCGGTCATTTGGTAGACTCAACTTTAAATATTATACTTAATATGATGGCGTTGAGCTTCATTTGCATTGCAAAAGGGTTTGTACATTTTGTCTCAATTAACTGGGTCATCTTCATCATAGAAATTCACAAAGCGCCAATTTAATGGACCGTCAACAGTTCTATTTTTGTGTGTAAAACGTTGCTAAATTTGTCACATATTATTTTCTCTCAGATATCTACTCGACCATGACTTCGTGATTTTCTCATAGTTTAACTACATGTACTGAGTTTGTTTTTCGTTGTTAATGGACAATCTTTTTTGCCTTTGACAATGTAGTAAAATTTAATCTATAAACTTATATAGCAACAATGGTACAATGGATAAGTTCTAATCTGGGAATAAATCTGAGTTCGTGTAGTTACTGTTTGATTACTGTGTTTGTAAAACAGAACGTAGCGATCTTCCTTTTAGAGATAGTACCTTAAGTCGAAAACCTACATTGTGGTAACCTACGATAGAGTGATATAGACTGATAATTATTCATGTCATGCAAAATCAGCTGAATTCAAGTTGCACTCTCAGTGGCGGCGCCAGGGGGGGCTGGAGGGGGCTAAGCCCCCCTGCATTCGGCTCAGCCCCCCCAAAGCAAAATGAGGAAAATGTCTATAACGGCTAGTTTCGTAATAAGAAAACTAGGCAATCATCAACGGCATCGAAATCTATTTGAGAATGAAGTTAGCGACTTCATTTCTTGGCCTCAGTCTATGAAAACGGGTGACAAGTTTGCACCCTTACCTTTTGACCATACAACCGGACAGGGCTGTCGAAATTGTCGAAGAAACATTATGGCTCTTAGACACCTAGTTTCAGATTGAAACCGATTTATAAGTATTAGACGTATAAAAAATATCGAAATTGCCTAGTCCTTCAAAAAGTGGTGCAAAGCTGCATTTTCTCTTGATTTTTCGCATATTTCACAAAATTAATCATCGTCACAAAAGAATGTTCAGGATTTTCTCCCTCCTGCAATCAACTATATAATCACAGCGTAGATGCTTGCGCCAGTGGCGTCGTTAGAGGGCTAGGGGTTATAACCTCTAAATGCTGTTCAGCCCCCGAAAGCAAAAAGCAGAAAATATCCATTACGGCTTATTTCGTAATAAGAAAGCTAGACAATGGTCAGTGGCATCGAAATCAACTATATATACAATATTATATATATATATATTATATATATATATATTATATATATTATATATATTAAGTTGTATAGGTCAATTAATTCGTTGCATAGTAAATGCTACAAATTTAGTGAACCAGTTTTGTTGCATTTAGTAGCTGCCTACAGTAAACCGTTTCTTCTTTATGAAATGGAAGCTGTCAGCCTTCCCAAAAGTGAGCTGAACAATTCAGAGTACACTTACAGCTCTGAAGTATGTAAATTTTTTAAAGTCTCCCATAGTAGTGTTGCATCTGTACTGCACATCATGCATGAAAATAATATTACAGACTGCTGTTTATCCTGAAAATTGCGTTTTATACAGAAATGCCTTTGACACAACAATGTAGTTGTCAGATTAGCGTCATGTTTCTCTTACCCACCTCAAATGTGCGCGCTCTTGTTATTGTCGGTATATTAAATATTATATTCTTGTTGTGTATACCACCACTGTCTGGGAATGTAGGCCTACGTTTGATATAATGGTCAACTAAAAGGTCCTAGTGCTATTAGCATATACATGTAAAACATTTGTGCTCAGAAAATTATATGTATATATATATATATACATATAATAATTGTGTGCATATAATAAATAATCTAAGCATGCATATTTTTCAATTAAGGAAACTTAAACTGTTTTCTGTCATTAGTAATATGCAGGCAGATAATTATAATAGTGTTCTGTGAATGCTGTTGGACACCTTTATTGTGATTTATTTTTACATGTATTTGTGATTATTTCAATTGAATGTCCAGGGTAACGGCCACTGTTGTCATAGACCCTGGTCAAATCGGATCCATCCATTAATGTGATTACTTTTTTATTGTAAAATTTCTGAGTATTAATACTGTGTTGGACACCTTTATTGTGATAACTTGGAACTCGAGTCCGTGTCCATGGCCGGCTTTTTATACGATTATACTGAATTACACGCCATTTTATTGTAAAATATATGAATATTAATACTGTGTTGGACACCTTTAGTCCGTGTCCACGGTCGACTTTTTATACGATAATACTTAATTGCACACCATTTTATTGTAATATTTCTGAATAATAATCCTGTGTTGGACACCTTTTATTGTGACAACTT
Source organism: Lumbricus terrestris (assembly GCA_949752735.1). NCBI lineage: Eukaryota > Metazoa > Annelida > Clitellata > Crassiclitellata > Lumbricidae > Lumbricus > Lumbricus terrestris. The sequence continues at coordinate 17,808,881 of OX457049.1, forward strand.
GGATCATGAGTCTGCGTTTATGGTTGACTTTTTATACGATCATACTGAAATGCACACCATTGTATTGTGGAATTTCTTATCATTATTGTAGTTAAGCAGAGTGAACTCAATCAACGTTAATACCGCTTCCCCAAAAGGGTGATCCACTTCAGTGTGAAAATTACAGAACCGAGCCATCGCACTGGTTTCACATGCATTCGAGATTTTGTTGTGTGTGATGATAGATCGTATGCAGCACAAGCTCGATAATGAGATCATCCAGAAACAGGGTCGGTTAAGGCCAAGAAGCAGAACGAGGGATCAGATTGTGAACCTTAAGATCATGCTAGAGAAAGCAAGAGAGAGAGGAGTTAACCTCTTAAATTTTGTTTTATTGACTTTACTAAAGCTTTTGAAAGTGCCAGACATGAGCAGTCATGGCTGTCCATGCTCGAAATGGGTTTTCCATCTCATTTATTCCAGCTATTAAGTAACCTGTGCAGGCAACAGCAGGCAAATGTCAGGATAGATGGCCACACTTCGACATAGTTCAATGTTGAAAAAGGAGTTTGACAATGATGCAACCTCTCCACATACTTGTTTAACATTCTAGCAGAACAAGTGACGCGAAAGGCACTAACGGGATTTGCCGCTGGATTTAGGATTGGCGGAAAAACAACATCATGAACCTCAGATACGCTGATGATATCGCCCTTATGGCCACAACATCGTGAAACTATGTTGTCATAGACAACATCACTCATTCCTTCAGTCATTCTGAGTACTTATATAGCGCCCTTCAAGTACCCCCTACTCAAGATCCTGGCATTTCTGAATATAATTTTATGTGATTCATGTCTTCTGTGATTTGCGTTCCTGTGAATTGTTTGAATTGCAAAACTGTATACTTTAACAGGTTGTGGATTGTCAATGCGATTGCTGTGTAAAAGAGAAAATCTACAAGAAATTGATCGCTCTCATCTCAACAACAACTGTGTTACAAAGGAAAAGGCAAGAGATTTAATAAACAAAGTTTGATTAGTCAGATGTTAATAAATAATGATCGAGTTGAAGCGGCTATTAAGAAATGACTTCATTTCGGCGTTGACAACCTTTCCAGCCGTGAGATGTCGTGGAACTGTTGCTATGCAACCCACGTATATAAGTCACACAAGCAACAGATTGATCAAGATCAGCTGTTGACAATCAGATGTCGTTAAACGCCCAGTGTCAATGCCGCAGAATTTGTTTACCTATTCCACACCTCTTTTAAGTTATTAAAACGATTATAAATACTTGTTGCCTTGGATTTTGATTGTTCAGTACGAAGAGATTATAACACATAATTTAGTTGTTTTAGTTTAACATGCCAAAAAATAAATATTTTGTCTTCCACAATTAATACAAGCTCGCCCCTTGCGCTTCCTTAGTTTGACTGGAAAAAAGTCTCTTCTCGATCTCATTAGCTCGTACACCTCCACTATGCAGGACCGTGCTTTCTTTCCCTTTCTATAACTCCTCTTCATGTATTCCTATATAATTATAAACAGTTACGTATTAACTACAGTCGCTATATTGCCTTTTGAAGCATTTGAGTTTATTATAGTTCAGCTTTCAGCCATTTGTGAACCTATTATATCAAAATAAAGCCTTCACAAATGTTAATGCTTTTTTTGTATTTCAATGTATAAATGTTTACTTATTTCAATTTTTTGCCTCTTGAGTAGTCTGGATAAACATTTGCAGGCGGAAAATCCCTCTCCACTCTTTTTTGAAAGTTGTGACGATAAGTAAATTTTGTAAAATATTCTCTAAGTCAAAGGTAGAGTGATCGGCAATGTCGACAACCCTGAAAGGCGGGAGAATGACAAGGGTGAGAATTGGTCACCCGCTTTCATATGCCGAGACCATGAAATGAAGTCGATAAGTCCATACTCATCGGATCTCCAATTTTGACAACGTTTGGAAGGAAATTTGTTCGTAGTTATTTGGGACAAGGAGCATTTTTCTGGATCTTATCGACTTAACGACTTTTACAAAGGTACCGTAATACTTATAATGCAGTTTTATGATAGAATGAGGTGTCTAATTTTGTTTTTCAGCTTCATAATCCGCGCATGAGCGACAGGTTTTGAAAATAACGCGTTCAGTGTTGTGCATAAAATAAAATAACAAATGAATGCATCAGAGAAAGGACTGGACAGGGAAAAATGGAGTTTAACATCAGAAAGAGGCGACCGAAGTGGATGGGGCATGTATCAAGAGATTGGGGCAAGATAGGAGAGCAAAACAAGCAACAATTTGGATTCCGGAGGGAATGCGTGGTAGAGGAAGGCCAATGAAGAACTGGATGGAGGCCATTCGAGAGGATTTGCCGGGTCTGGAGATGACGTGGAACTATGCCGTGGAAGTGGCGAGGAACAGAGTGGAATGGAGAAGCTGCATTGCCCGATGTGCAGAGCTGCACGGGAAGGACTAAGGTCTAAGGTAAGGTTCTGCATATATACACCTTTAGTTTATATACCAAATAAGCTATAAATAATCCATTACTCACAGCATTAAACTGGTTTAGTAACTTGCTTTAAAGTGCTGTTATATGCCGAGTAAATTTCTGTCCCGGGCAACGGCCTCTGTTGTCATAGACCCTCATCAAATCGGATCCATCCATATTGCGTGATTACAATCTTCTACATGTATACACAGCTTCATCTGTTCTAAATAATTTATCTTCGCGGAATTGAGGATACTTCAAAAACATCATTTGCCATCAATGAGGTTTGAACTCACGACCCCTGGTTTACAAGACCAGTGCTCTGCCACTGAGCTATAGAGGCTCACATTAAGCCCTCACATGAAGAACCTTTTGAATCATTATAGTCGTGCAAAATCTGCCAGCCCTAAGTAAATATTGTTTTTTTTCTAAACGCGTTATAGAACAGGGTCGTTTTTCGGTGGATAAAATATGAGATCGGCATTTCGTGTATTATCCCACTTCTCTACATTCGTGACCGGACAACTTCACTGGCTCCCTCTCGCTCTCATAGGTAGCCAGTTCAGTTCCTTCCGTATAAAACCTGATATATGCCCAAACTTTGGTATGCCGACAATCGGGCGAGCCGCAGCATTAAGGACAAGTTATAGCTTATTAATGCGTGAAAGGGTTAAGCCCTGTCAACAGCGGCCTTTGTTCTCGGATCTCGTGCTTCGTCCCCTCTCTGCAACTTCTGATCGGCTTGAAATTCTGTTCTCGGCGTCGTGACAACTATCGTAAAGACTAAAGGAGAAGGCCCAGCGGAGGGAAGAGTGGCGACATTGGAAGCCGAACCTGCCTAGTTGCAGAGAACCAGAAGAAGACACATCTTGATTAGTTTTTATAAAAATTTTAAGGCGGCGAAAAATATTAACTATTCTTTGCTGGAAATTGTGTAAGTAAATTTTGTATAATACGGGATATAAAATTGGAACTATCCCCTTGCTCCACTCTCTACATACCTCGGCGTTGTCGACAACCCCGAGCGTTGTGTGGCAATCAAACGTCAAGGATGAGAATTGGTCCCCGGCTTTCATGATTATGCCGTCAACAAGAAATAGAGTGACTTTATCCATTCTCGAAGCTGCAAAAATGTTGACTGTTTTTAAGCCTAAGTTATATCAAGTGACAATCTGGCTATGCACGAGTTTTTTAGAGTGCGAATGGTCATCTTATGATCTTAACTATTCTCGTGTATGCCAAAAACTTATCATACTGCTCAAACGTAAAATAAGGTGTGTAAAGGTAATTTTGGTTTCTTGAGTTTCAGTAGCGTGCATTAGCGACAGGTTTTTTAAAATAGCTCAGCGTTGCAGAAACACCTTTTGTTTAGAAATATAGGACGCTATAAATACCCAATTACTCTTCAAAATGCAATTTTTTTTGATTGATCGTCTGTTTTACGCCCACTGTATAGTAACGAAGACTGTTAACGGCGCCCTCCTCACTTCTTCCAGGCTTGGGACTGGCACTGGCAGGCACTATGCAGCTGGTGTGCAAAGCCTGGACTCCCAGCGGCGGAGGTACTGTCGCCCTTGCGCTCTTCTCCCTCGCCAGATGGCGAGCGCATCGGACGTTCACGTCGACGAGTGGGCCTGTGTGTCGGCGCTCGAACGACGCTTCGAGGGTTTGTTGCCCTTGTGCACTTGGTCACCGACTCCGGTCTCCGTAGATGTTGAAGTCGGCTGAAGCTCCCCCGCCACGACAAGGCGTGCACATCGGACATCTACGCCGTCGAGTGGCACCAGGGTCCAGTGGCTCGAACGGCGCTCCGGGGGAGAAAAAGAAAGAAAAAAAATGCAATGGTACGTCATTTTGACAAATATTGCGCATCTGCCTCCTGCTGTCTACCAGTCTACAGAAACACGACTATGGATGGATCCGATTTGACCAGGGTCTATGACAACAGAGGCCGTTACCATGGACAGAAATTTGCTCGGCATATTACAGCACTTAAGAGCTTTTTTCTCGAAATTGTTTAAGACCTCGGTATATGCGACTTGAAGGTGTTTAGGAAGAACTCATCAGAAGTGGGGCAGAGAACATGAAGAAGAAGAAGAAGATCAGAAGACAGTTATATGTAGGCACAATTTGAATTTTTCCAGCTAGTAATACAACAGTCTATTGCTTTATCACTTCATGAAACACGACTAGGTTTATCGAAATTATTTTTTAAGACCTCGGTATATGCGACTTGAAGGTGTTTAGGAAGAACTCATTAGAAGTGGGGCAGAGAACATGAAGAAGAAGAATAAGATCAGAAGACAGTAACTCTACAGTCTAAAATTTATAAATGAGTGATTTACGTTTAATAAATTGTGAATGCTTCAAAACATTATCTACCCCAAGGAGGTATGAACTCACGACCCATGGTTTACAAGACCAGTGCTCTGCCACTGAGCTATATAGGCCCACACCACTGAGCTATTTGAGAGTATTTTTAAATTGATCATCACGTTTAACACGTGTCAAACCGCTAAGGGGAATGAGCATTATTTCATTATTGATTCCAGGCTGAACTCACAAAGAATATAAATAGTCATCCTCCATTAATCGTTATCTCGACTAAACCAATCTATGTACGATTAAACAATAAACCTTTTGAAAAGTAACGCCAAGCCAGATTATCGCGCAGCAGTAGCTGTGGCAACGGATAATTATTTAAATTTACTGGCGTCAAATTTAAACTAAATTGAGTTGGCCTAACTATCACATAAGCTGGGCTTCTAAGCCTCTTTTCTTGAATTTAGTCATTTGTAACGCTTTTCAAACTCATGTGATTCTTTTGTTGAATGGATGTTGTTCTCGATGAAAAGTTAGAAATTGCATGTCATATTCACGACCTGGAAACGAACTTGATTAAATGGTCCTACTTTCTAACCCTGAATGCTGACAGTAACTGGATACGAAACCATTCAAATTGAGCGAAAAACCAGCTAACCCTTCCATTGAAGACTACGAATGTCTTGTTGACAAATGGAAACAAATAAAGCGGTATTCCAATAAACCCTATATCATGAGAGTCGCCAACAAATTCACTGCTTGTTTTGTGGCGTAGTCTTTTTTATATAGATAAATGTACTTTTAAAAAGAGGTGTCTACATATTTTCTTCACTGTGTTATTTCGATGAACGCAGTTTTTCCGCAAAAAACTGGCCGTCTTTGCATTTTCTTATAAATAATGGCGAAAACAGGCCGGATCATAATCAAATTTGTACCAGTATCTTTCATTTGACCGATGTATGCACTGACAAAATATTATAAAGAAATATAAAGCCGTTACTGACATAACGAATTTTGATAACGGTGAACGAACTTTTCATACGGTAGATAGTTATCATTAAAAAAACTTTATCATTTTATTTCGATTTGATAAAGGTAGGCCTACAGTGAAACTTATTATACAGATTTATGTTAAAATGAGGTGTCTACGATCTATTTGGTTTTTGAGCTGTATATATCTTCACATGAGCTACAGGTTTTAAAAATTTTTCAGTGTTGTGTATAATTATAATATGCACCTTTAGTTTGTATATTAAAAATGCTATAAATAATCCATCACTCATTGAAAATACGTTTTGATCACCATCTTCTCCATGCATCTGATCACCAGCCTCAATGAATTATCTTCGTTGATTTTAGGGATTCTTCAAAAGACTGTTTGCCCCCAATGAGGTTTGAACTCACGACCCCTGGTTTACAAGACCAGTGCTCTGCCACTGAGCTATGGAGGCCCACGTTAGAGCCACGTTAAGCCATCAACGGAATAACCGTTTGAATCATAGTGGTGCAAAAGCTGCCAGTGCTAAGTAAAAATTGGGTTTTCTAAGCGCGTTATAGAACTACATGTAGGTCTTCTTTCGGTCGATAAAATATTAGATCGGCAAAGCATTTCGTGTATTATGCCACATCTCTACATTCATGGCTGAACAATTTACCTCCGAGAGCTATGCAGCTCTACATTGGGTATCCAAGGACGTCGTCAGCTACGCTCTGCTGATAGGGGAGTCCTCTTAGTTCCTTTTGCTCGTACTACTACCATGAAGGATCGAGCCTTTTCTGTGTTTGGACCAGTGGTCTGGAATGGCCTTCCTTTTGAGATACGCCTACACCCTGGGACTCTGCCAGGATCCTTCCTTACTAAACTTAAAACTATTCTTTTTGGGCGCGCTGGAGTCGGGAGCGCCTCTGAGTAGTTTTTTTCTTGAAGGAACGCTATATAAATGTCGGAATGAATGAATGAATGAATGAACTTCACTGGCTCCCTCTCTAATAGGTAGCTTGTGCAGCTCCTCCCGTATAAAACTTGATATATGCCCACACTTTGGTATGCCGACAATCAGATGAGCCGCAGCATTAAGGACAAGTTATAGCTTATTAATGCGTGAAAGGGTCCAGCCCTGTCAATAACGACCTTTGTCCTAGGATCTAGTGCTTCGTCCACTCTCTGCAACTTCGCTGCGCTCTCATTGATCCTCTGATCGGCTTGATATTTCGCTACCGGCGTCAGGATAACTATCGTAATCGTAATCGTACATTTATATAAAAACCACTTCAAGAGAAATTCACTTCCGATGTCATAAGTATTTTCTCTACGAGTGAGATAGACTCTAAAGCTGGACCTTGGACATATTATGCCTGAGTGCTATCGGCATGTTGATGAGAAGCAACCCCACGTGGTCCCATCCAGATCGTTCGTCTGCATATTATGTCCCTCCCAATGGAATGGACTTCCTACCTGAGTTCACACAGTCTTTCTCTCTGATAGTCTCTCCCCGTCTTTCTCTCGCTTCAAACCTAATCGGATTTAATTCTTTTACGTTGAGAAGTGCTTTATGTCGTTGTGTCAAGGTAACTATAGCAACGGAAGTTCCATTGGGATTCGTTTTCCATTCAAACGCCCTCGTCTAATACTCATACTGATTATTATACGGATTTAAGATAAAACGAGGTGTCTAAGGGCTGTACGGTTTTCATGCTTTTCAGTACCGTGTATTATAATAATAAGCAGCAGATTATAAAAAATACCCACTACCCAGCGTTGCATGTAGACTAACTATAATGTTTGTATGTTTGTGCACTCCATATAGCGCTCATTCAAGATTGATCCGACTATATCGAGGTGACTGAATCGGAGTTTCAGGCCGAAGTGAAGGCCTTGCCCAAGGTCCCTATACACGGCAGCCTGACGTGGATTCGAACCTGCAATCATCTGGCTGCAAGGCAACGAACATACACACTACTCCACCGTACTCTACATTAAAATTTATACCCCATAACATCCGTTTACAATTCTGGATCACTTATAGATTGTGTTTTGAAGAATCTCCTCATATTGTGTTTTATTTTACATGTACTTGATAAGACTTGCTGGAACTCTCAAAGTTCTTTGTTTCATGATCATCATCTGATGTTGAATGAGATTTCCTTGGCTTTTTTTCTGGCTAGACACGAGTTTTTTTAGAGTGCGGTCGAAACTCACTCCTTGGATACCAACAAACTGAAACGTTGGCCATCATAAAAACGCCCGTTATTCTATTTCACGGAGCAAGGTATGAATGGCAGAATTAAGATATGAACTGATTTGTTTAAGAACTAGGCTATATTTATTATGCCGCTTCAATTGGTTTTTAAGGTGTGTAGAGAAATGGTGTTGGTCTACAATTCTTTTGTTTCCATTGTTTCCATTTCACCGGAATTTGCATAATTATCCGGGATTACTGCTGCATCGATCTGATAAGAGCATGATCTCAAAGATTATTGTGAATGCCAAAAACTTATCGCACTGCTCAAACGTAAAATAAGGTGTGTAAAGGCCATTTGGTTTCCTGAGTTTCAGTAGCGTGTATTGGCGAAAGATTTTTAAAATAGATCAGTGTTACAGAGACACCTTTATTTTAGATGATACGGATGCTATAAATACTTAATTACTTCTTGAAAAAGGAATGGCACAAAAGGCATGGTGGGCTGGCTACTCTCCTTTCACGCATCTACCTCTCCAGCTTTCCTCCCGTCTAAATGAATACTTTACGTTAATTGTGAATACTTCAAAACATTATTTGCCTCCAATGAGGTTTGAACTCACGACCCCTGGTTTATGAGACCAGTGCAGTGCAGACCAGTACAGAGGCTCACGGTAGGCTACGCACAGTGGTCGCCTGTTAAAATCATGTTTAATTGAACGACAGATTTTAAACATTGCCACACGTTGCATAGATACTTTTAGTTTGGATGTTTCGGAAGTTATAAATAACCAAATACTCCTTAAAAATGGAATAAAATGAGTGACAATTTTTGTAACCATTCTACCATGCGTCTACCATTCCATCAGTTTGTAGAGAGTAGAGCGAACAGAATTAGAAAGATCATTCCAAAAAGAAGGACAACTTGTTGAGGTAAATGATAGAGACTGAGCCATAACAGTTATAAACGGACGAGGATCCTAACTTCGGTCGCTAGTGCCTTTTAAAGTATTTGAGTTTACTATAGTTCCGCTCTCAGCCATTTGTGAGTCTTTATCAGAAAAAACCTTTAAACATTTTAATGTTTTTTTTTATTTAAAATTTTAAATGTTTACTTATTTCAATTTTTTACCTCTTGGTTAGTCTGGATAGACATTCACAGGTGGGGACATCCTCTCCACTCTTTATTGAAAGTTGAGACGATAATTGCTCTTGATCTATATCGCTCTTGTGTGGAGTGGATCCGATTTGACCAGGGTCTATGACAACAGAGGCCGTTACCCTGGACAGAAATTTGCTCGGCATATTACAGCACTTGGGAGCAAGGTTAACGGTGCCGTTAATATTATGTTCACCCGTCCAAATGATTTATCTTCGCTGAATTTGAGATTCTTCAAAACACTGTATGCCCCCAATGAGGTTTGAACTCACGACCCCTGGTTTACAAGACCAGTGCTCTGCCACTCAGCTATAGAGGCCCACGTTAGAGTCACGTTAAGCCCTAACCTGAAGAACCTTTTGAATCATAGTCGTGCAAAAGCTGCCAACCAGTGCTGAGTAAAATATTGGGTTTTTCTAAACGCGTTAGAGAATTGGGTCGTGTTTCGGTCGATAAAATAATTATGAGATCGGCATTTCGTGTATTATTTCACATCTCTAAATTCATGATTGAACAGCTTCACTGGCTCCCTCTCTCTGCCCATAAGAATTGCCTTGCCAATAACTAATGCAAGATCTCGTGCTTCGTCCCCTCCTTCATTCATTCATTCTTTCGCTCATTCATTGATTCATTCATTCTTTCACTCATTCATTCATTCATTCTTTCACTCAAGCATCCGCGTAATATTCGAATTCTGCAACTTCGCTGCGCTCTCTTTGATCTTCTGATCGGCTTGATATTTTGTTCTCGGCGTCGGGACAAATATCGTAATCGTAATCGTGCATTTATATAGCACCACTTCAATAGAAACTCACTTTCGATGTCATAAGTATATTCTCTACGAATGAGTTAGTCTCTAAAGCTGGGCCGAGGACATTTGCCTGAGTGTCATCAGCATATTGATGAGAAGCAACCCCACAGGGCCCACAAGGCCCCATCCTGATCTTTTGTCTGCGTAGGTCCATCTCAGTGGAATGGTCTTCCTACATGTTATTGAGTTCACACCGCCTTTCTCTCTGATCTCGTCTTTCTCTCGCCTTAAACCTCGGCGGATTCTTTTACTTTGAGAAGCGCTTTACGTCGTTGCGTCGAGTTCAATCAGGAAGTTACATTGTGACCTGTATTCTCTTACAATTAATTTTATAATACTGATTTAAGGTAAAATAAGGTGTCCAAGTGCTGTACTGTTTCCTGCGTTTCAGTACCGTGTATTATAATAATGAGCAGCAGATTTTAAAAATTGCCCACTGCACAGCGTTGCATAGACTAACTATAAAGTTTGAATGTTTGTGCACTCGTTATAGCGCCCCTTCAAGATTCTACTCAGAAGTGTTCCCGACTATACCGCGGACACTGAATCGGAGTTTCAGGCCGAAATGAAGGCCTTGCCCAGGGTCCCTCTACACGGCAGCTTGAGGCAAATTCGAACCTTCAACCTTCCGACTGCAAGGCAACGAACATACCCGCTAGACCACCGCGACAACATGTAGACAAAACAGCGCAAAATAACATACATGTAATATCCCCGCAACCCAATATAGCTTAGAAACATTGAGACCGATTTTCAACCCATGTCAGGTGACTCAGGTCGGCAGTTCAGCGAGCAATGCGTTCTTTGAAGATCGTTCAAAATCTATCCTTGGATTGATCCGATTTGACCAGGGTCTATGACAACAGAGGCCGTTGCCCTGGACATAAATTTGCTCGGCATATTACAGCACTCGTGTGCAGAATGTTTGATCAATAGGAACAATGTCACTATCAACACTCCAAAAGATTATAAATATTTAGGGTCAAAAGAGTTTAGTCTATTCTTGAACAAGTTGAGAAGTGATAATGTTTAAAATTCATATCAGGTGAGAAAGTTATTTGATGTTGATGATGGTGATGAAGATGGTGATGATGATGATGTCGATGATGATGATGATGATGATGATGATGATGATGATGATGATGATGATGATGATGATGATGATGATGATGATGATGATGATGATGATGATGATGATGATGGTGATGATGATGATGATGATGATGATGATGATGATGATGATGATGATGATGATGATGATGATGATGATGATGATGATGATGATGATGATGATGATGATGATGATGATGATGGTGATGATGATGATGATGATGATGATGATGATGATGATGATGATGATGATGATGATGATGATGATGATGATGATGATGATGATGATGATGATGATGATGATGATGATGGTGATGATGATGATGATGATGATGATGATGATGATGATGATGATGATGATGATGATGATGATGATGATGATGATGATGATGATGATGATGATGATGATGGTGATGATGATGATGATGATGACGATGACGACGATGATGATGATGATGATGATGATGATGATGATGATGATGATGATGATGATGAAGATCGTGGAGGTTGTCGGGATGGGGATGGTAGTGGTGGCGGTGATGATGGTGGTGCTTCTGCGGATAATGATTACGACGACGACGACGAGGACGAGGAGGAGGGGAGGAGAGGAGGACGAGGAGGTGGACGACGACGCCGAAGACGATGGTGATGATGATGATAATGATGGTGATGAAGGCAATGATAATGATTATGAATGCGATTACGACAACGGCGATGACTACGAGAACGACGATGATGAGGAGGAAGAGGAAGAGGGGAGTGGGAGTGGATGAGGAAGAAGAGGAAGTAGACGACGACGAAGACGACAACGACGTTTATAATGATGACGATGTTATTTGAGTTATCGACTGTGATCGGTGATGATAATTAGCATGAAACTGAAATATTTTGCCACATAATCATTGTTTATGTGTAAAGGTTGGATTATGGCTGCATCGTATCAAAGTCAGTAGTGAGAGTATGGTGATATGACACCCAATTAGTGACGTCATCGGGGTCAAGGTCAAGGTCATGGCCAAGGTCAAGGTCATCTTAATTAGGTCACATTAATTAGGGCATATTAATTAGGTCATATTAATTAGGTCATATTAATGGGGTAACGCTAATTAGCTAAATTAATTAGGTCATATCAATTATATTATATTAATTAATAATAATTAGAATTTATTAATTATATCAATTATCGAACCCTAATTAGCAGCGCAAGCCCCACTCCGATCAGAAATGACTCATCGGAAGTGCCGCAGGGCATTATGGGAGCTGCACTGGCTTCCACTCCTCGGCACCCTCCCCACAATTAATTCAAATTTCATATCCTCACTTGTAAACTGAACCCTACTTAGCCGTGCAAGGCCCACACCAACCCTAAATGACTCAGCATATACTCTCACCCTCCACAACCTTCCACCCCACCCTCCATTCCACCTCCTCCCCCACCCACAATTAGCCATTTTACACACAAGACCAGCCCAAGCAGAGAACTGAGAGCCCTAGAAAGCGACCAATCAGAAGGCTAGATCCCATAGGCATGGCATCTTTCGCCCTCCACAGCATTCAACCTCACCCTCCAACCCTCCATTCCACCCCTCCCCACCCACAAATATTCATTTTACACACAAGAGCTGAACATTATGGAAGCGAGAAACTTAGAGAGCGACCAATCAGAAGGCTAGATCCCATAGGCATGGCATCTTTCACCCTCCACAGCATTCAACCTCACCCTCCAACCCTCCATTCCACCCCTCCCCACCCACAAATATTCATTTTACACACAAGAGCTGAACATTATGGAAGCGAGAAACTTAGAGAGCAACCAATCAGAAGGCTAGATCCCATAGGCATGGCATCTTTCACCCTACACAGCATTCAACCTCACCCACCAACCCGCCCTTCCACCCCTCCCCACTCACAAATATTCATTTTACACACAAGAGCTGGCCAATCAGAAAGCGAGAAACCTAGGGAGCGACCAATCAGAAGGCGAGAAATCCTATCCACAGTCCAACACACCCTTCAAACCTCCATGCATTCACGCCAAATACACAAATTTGACTTGCATGTATAAAATTTAAGCCTCCAGCAACAGCTAAAACCTATACATGAACCCTTCAGAAGAATATAATTCATACATATGTACCAAAATACCATCAATTTTCGCCATTTTATTCAAAAATATGTATATAACAGCAATAAATACAATTAAATTATACTAAATTATGACAATTATTCAGAATTTGTTACAATACTAAGCAAACTATAGCAGTCAAACGCCATTTTCATATATATTTCTTCTATATTTCTTACATTTCAAGCAAGTACAAACTCAAAAACCGAAGAAATGCTCAGCCTTCCTTTCGGAAGATGGTAACATTTCTTACTTCCTTGCATCCACGAACTCAAAACTTAAGAACCTTGCACCTTCCACTCCCAAAATGCGGCCATTTCTAACTTTCTTGCACACACAAACTCAAAAACTGACAAATCCCGCAACCGCCCTTTTGGAAGTTGGCAACATTTCTTACTTCCTTGCACACTCGAACTCAAAAACCGACGAATCGCTCAGCCTTCCTTTCGGAAGCTGGTGCCATTTCTAACTTTCTTACATACACGAACTCAAAAACCGACGAATCGCTCAGCCTTCCTTTCGGAAGATGGTGCCATTTCTAACTTTCTTACACACACGAACTCAAAAACTGACCAATACATCATCCTTCCACTCCCAATATTGTGACATTTCCCAATTCCTTGTACACGAAAACTCAAAAACTTAATAATCTTGTAACATTTCACAGCCAATATGACGAAATTTCTAACTTTCTTACACACACGAACTCAAAAACTGACGAATATTTCAACCTTCCACTCCCAAGATGGCGCCATTCCTAACTGTTTGCATACACGAACTCAAAAACCGACGAATGCTTCATCCTTCCAATCCCAATATGGCGACATTTCCCAATTCCTTGTACACGAAAACTCAAAAACTTAAGAACCTTGTAACATTTCAATCCCAATATGACGAAATTTCTAACTTTCTTACACACACGAACTCAAAAACCAACGAATACTTCAACCTTCCACTCCCAAGATGGTGCCATTTCCATCTTTCTTACATACACGAACTCAAAAACCGTCGAATACTTCAACCTTCCACTCCCAAGAGGGTGACATTTCTCAATTCCTTGCACACGAAAACTCAGAAACTTAAGAACCTTGCAACATTTCGCGTCCAAACAGCGAAATTTCTAACTTTCTTGCACACACGAACTCAAAAACCGACGAATACTTCAACCTTCCAATTCCAAGATGGCGATATTTCTAACTTTCTTGCGAACACAAACTCAAAAACCAACAAATACTTCAACCTTTCACCTCCAAGATGGCGGCATTTCTCACTTCCTTGCACACAGAAACACAAAAATCGATGAATCGGCCAGCAGTGCTATCAGTCGGAGGCAACATGGCCACCTTTCTACATCATACACACAAACACACACACACACACACGCACACATACACAGCATTTCTTACGAGCCTAAGTCCAAATATCACATATATGCATCTTTCATTTCACAAGATGTCGCATCTTCACTCTTTCACACACATACACATGAAACCAAAAGCCATGGAAACACACAAGCTTCAAATCCCTAGGTGGCGCACTTGCGGCATTTATCAAAAATGAACAAACTTCTGTTCGCAAGGTGGCGCCCGCACAACTTTTCCTGCCCGAACATGATCAAATAACTAATACATACAGCATTTCTCATACGCGTAAGGCCATCTATCACACACAAACAACTTTCCCACTACAAGATAATGCACGCTCAATCTTTAGCACACACGCACACACACACACACACACACATGCACACATACACACACACACGCACACACACACACGCACACGCACACACACACACACACAATTTTCCCACTACAAGGTAATGCACAGCCAATCTTTTGCACACACACACACACACACAGACAACTTTCCCACTACAAGGTAATACACAGACAATCTTTTGCACACACACACACACATGAATTCTTAAAATTTCTAAGTTATAGTTATATACTTTGAGCAATTTTTCCCAATTAAGGTAGTAAAGACATACGAAACAGCGAAGAATGTAATATGTATAAGGTAATTGCACGAAATTCATAGCGTTAAAGCAGCAGGAATTGAACATTGGCACAGGCAAAATGATAAGTATGATAGTTGCGCGAGCGAATAGGACTTGATTTTTTCGAACTATTTCAAAGTCAGACGCATGATATTACCAATATACGAATTCAAACAGGCAAATTTGCTAAGTATGAAATGCAGAAATTGCATGGGGAAACGTTGTAAGATGCAAAGCGTGGGGTGGGGAGAGGGGCACATTCTTCAGTTTGTGGAAACAAAGGTGTTCATTGTTTGCAATATGACACCAATTTTGGTAAAGTTAGGTTTGCAGGAAGTGTATTACATGGCTTTTTAGGGCTGAGTGTGTTAAGTTGGCGAAATATGGGGCGGGGGAGAGTGTGCAGCGCACGAAAGGTGTCGCCGCCGCGCGAATTTGCGCGGCGTCACATCACATCACACCTTTCGTGCGCTGCGGCGGCGGCAGCGCTGCGCCCCGACCCTCACGGGCGACCTCGGCTCCTGCTGCGTGGGGACGGCGCGGCATGCGCGCCCAATCGATCGTGCTTTGACTCGTATGAAGCTAAAGGCTCATGCGTATTGCGGGTTATGGAAATTATTGAAAGATTTGTGTAGGGGCGTATTCGACTTTAGCTTGCACGGGTCAAAGCTTGATCTAATTGGGAGCGCATGCCGCGCCGTCGCCACGCAGTAGGAGCCGAGGTCGCACGAGAGGGACGGGGCGCAGCGCTGCCGCCGCCGCCGCACGAAAGGTGCCGCCGCCGCGCGAATTTGCGCGGCAAAAATTTCGGAACTTAGCGTTTTCGACTTGTCGAACGCAGATTTCGACCAAGTGGCGCGTGTTCGCTACACCTAATTCGCCATGTAATATGGCGCACGCACCCTAACTTGTATTCTTCGCTCGTTATAATCGTACTTTGTCAAATTGATGACTCATCACATGTGCGTCACATCATTTGTTTTCACAAAATCTAATCCTGCACACTCTCCCCCGCCCCATATTTCGCCAACTTAACACACTCAGCCCTAAAAAGCCATGTAATACACTTCCTGCAAACCTAACTTTACCAAAATTGGTGTCATATTGCAAACAATGAACACCTTTGTTTCCACAAACTGAAGAATGTGCCCCTCTCCCCACCCCACGCTTTGCATCTTACAACGTTTCCCCATGCAATTTCTGCATTTCATACTTAGCAAATTTGCCTGTTTGAATTCGTATATTGGTAATATCATGCGTCTGACTTTGAAATAGTTCGAAAAAATCAAGTCCTATTCGCTCGCGCAACTATCATACTTATCATTTTGCCTGTGCCAATGTTCAATTCCTGCTGCTTTAACGCTATGAATTTCGTGCAATTACCTTATACATATTACATTCTTCGCTGTTTCGTATGTCTTTACTACCTTAATTTGGAAAAATTGCTCAAAGTATATAACTATAACTTAGAAATTTTAAGAATTCATGTGTGTGTGTGTGTGTGCAAAAGATTGTCTGTGTATTACCTTGTAGTGGGAAAGTTGTCTGTGTGTGTGTGTGTGTGTGTGTGTGCAAAAGATTGGCTGTGCATTACCTTGTAGTGGGAAAATTGTCTGTGTGTACGTGTGTGTGTGTGTGCGTGTGTGTGTGCGTGTGTGTGTGTATGTGTGCATGTGTGTGTGTGTGTGTGTGCGTGTGTGCTAAAGATTGAGCGTGCATTATCTTGTAGTGGGAAAGTTGTTTGTGTGTGATAGATGGCCTTACGCGTATGAGAAATGCTGTATGTATTAGTTATTTGATCATGTTCGGGCAGGAAAAGTTGTGCGGGCGCCACCTTGCGAACAGAAGTTTGTTCATTTTTGATAAATGCCGCAAGTGCGCCACCTAGGGATTTGAAGCTTGTGTGTTTCCATGGCTTTTGGTTTCATGTGTATGTGTGTGAAAGAGTGAAGATGCGACATCTTGTGAAATGAAAGATGCATATATGTGATATTTGGACTTAGGCTCGTAAGAAATGCTGTGTATGTGTGCGTGTGTGTGTGTGTGTTTGTGCGTATGATGTAGAAAGGTGGCCATGTTGCCTCCGACTGATAGCACTGCTGGCCGATTCATCGATTTTTGTGTTTCTGTGTGCAAGGAAGTGAGAAATGCCGCCATCTTGGAGGTGAAAGGTTGAAGTATTTGTTGGTTTTTGAGTTTGTGTTCGCAAGAAAGTTAGAAATATCGCCATCTTGGAATTGGAAGGTTGAAGTATTCGTCGGTTTTTGAGTTCGTGTGTGCAAGAAAGTTAGAAATTTCGCTGTTTGGACGCGAAATGTTGCAAGGTTCTTAAGTTTCTGAGTTTTCGTGTGCAAGGAATTGAGAAATGTCACCCTCTTGGGAGTGGAAGGTTGAAGTATTCGACGGTTTTTGAGCTCGTGTATGTAAGAAAGATGGAAATGGCACCATCTTGGGAGTGGAAGGTTGAAGTATTCGTTGGTTTTTGAGTTCGTGTGTGTAAGAAAGTTAGAAATTTCGTCATATTGGGATTGAAATGTTACAAGGTTCTTAAGTTTTTGAGTTTTCGTGTACAAGGAATTGGGAAATGTCGCCATATTGGGATTGGAAGGATGAAGCATTCGTCGGTTTTTGAGTTCGTGTATGCAAACAGTTAGAAATGGCGCCATCTTGGGAGTGGAAGGTTGAAATATTCGTCAGTTTTTGAGTTCGTGTGTGTAAGAAAGTTAGAAATTTCGTCATATTGGCTGTGAAATGTTACAAGATTATTAAGTTTTTGAGTTTTCGTGTACAAGGAATTGGGAAATGTCACAATATTGGGAGTGGAAGGATGATGTATTCGTCAGTTTTTGAGTTCGTGTGTGTAAGAAAGTTAGAAATGGCACCATCTTCCGAAAGGAAGGCTGAGCGATTCGTCGGTTTTTGAGTTCGTGTATGTAAGAAAGTTAGAAATGGCACCAGCTTCCGAAAGGAAGGCTGAGCGATTCGTCGGTTTTTGAGTTCGAGTGTGCAAGGAAGTAAGAAATGTTGCCAACTTCCAAAAGGGCGGTTGCGGGATTTGTCAGTTTTTGAGTTTGTGTGTGCAAGAAAGTTAGAAATGGCCGCATTTTGGGAGTGGAAGGTGCAAGGTTCTTAAGTTTTGAGTTCGTGGATGCAAGGAAGTAAGAAATGTTACCATCTTCCGAAAGGAAGGCTGAGCGTTTCTTCGGTTTTTGAGTTTGTACTTGCTTGAAATGTAAGAAATATAGAAGAAATATATATGAAAATGGCGTTTGACTGCTATAGTTTGCTTAGTATTGTAACAAATTCTGAATAATTGTCATAATTTAGTATAATTTAATTGTATTTATTGCTGTTATATACATATTTTCGAATAAAATGGCGAAAATTGATGGTATTTTGGTACATATGTATGAATTATATTCTTCTGAAGGGTTCATGTATAGGTTTTAGCTGTTGCTGGAGGCTTAAATTTTATACATGCAAGTCAAATTTGTGTATTTGGCGTGAATGCATGGAGGTTTGAAGGGTGTGTTGGACTGTGGATAGGATTTCTCGCCTTCTGATTGGTCGCTCCCTAGGTTTCTCGCTTTCTGATTGGCCAGCTCTTGTGTGTAAAATGAATATTTGTGAGTGGCGAGGGGTGGAAGGGCGGGTTGGCGGGTGAGGTTGAATGCTGTGTAGGGTGAAAGATGCCATGCCTATGGGATCTAGCCTTCTGATTGGTTGCTCTCTAAGTTTCTCGCTTCCATAATGTTCAGCTCTTGTGTGTAAAATGAATATTTGTGGGTGGGGAGGGGTGGAATGGAGGGTTGGAGGGTGAGGTTGAATGCTGTGGAGGGTGAAAGATGCCATGCCTATGGGATCTAGCCTTCTGATTGGTCGCTCTCTAAGTTTCTCGCTTCCATAATGTTCAGCTCTTGTGTGTAAAATGAATATTTGTGGGTGGGGAGGGGTGGAATGGAGGGTTGGAGGGTGAGGTTGAATGCTGTGGAGGGCGAAAGATGCCATGCCTATGGGATCTAGCCTTCTGATTGGTCGCTTTCTAGGGCTCTCAGTTCTCTGCTTGGGCTGGTCTTGTGTGTAAAATGGCTAATTGTGGGTGGGGGAGGAGGTGGAATGGAGGGTGGGGTGGAAGGTTGTGGAGGGTGAGAGTATATGCTGAGTCATTTAGGGTTGGTGTGGGCCTTGCACGGCTAAGTAGGGTTCAGTTTACAAGTGAGGATATGAAATTTGAATTAATTGTGGGGAGGGTGCCGAGGAGTGGAAGCCAGTGCAGCTCCCATAATGCCCTGCGGCACTTCCGATGAGTCATTTCTGATCGGAGTGGGGCTTGCGCTGCTAATTAGGGTTCGATAATTGATATAATTAATAAATTCTAATTATTATTAATTAATATAATATAATTGATATGACCTAATTAATTTAGCTAATTAGCGTGACCCCATTAATATGACCTAATTAATATGACCTAATTAATATGCCCTAATTAATGTGACCTAACTAAGATGACCTTGACCTTGGCCATGACCTTGACCTTGACCCCGATGACGTCACTAATTGGGTGTCATATCACCATACTCTCACTACTAAAGTCATTTGCTTGCCATGTTTTATTGCTTCAGTTTAATAACACTGGGTTATAGCAAAGATCATATCGCCGCCTCCTTCAATACGAACTTAATGGTAGTTAATGTTAAACTACTTTGTTTCTATGTAATTCGTGTATTTATGTTATTTCTTAAAAGAGGTGTCGAAATGCAACCAATTTAATCTATGCTTTTTAACATTGCGTTTTTCTTCTAAACCATTTGTGGCACATTTGTTGCTATTGTCAATTGCACTTTTACTTCATAATTGGAAACAGAAAGCTTTTGACAGCTGCAAATCCTCAAATCTCAAGTGTGCTTAATTTGCTTCATTAGTGGGCTCTTGTTAAAAACTGGTCAAGCCACACTGCATACTTGCAGTTAGGATGTCTAGTATCTGAATGGTGCTTCAGGTTTTTTACATTCCATTAAAATTAAAGCGCTGTAGTTTCTCTATTCATTCTGTAACGAAAATTGGTCATTCGTTCCTCATAATTATTCGTTTTAAAAGGCATTCAGTTTCCTAAACTTTACTTGTTCTGTATGTATTGATGATTTCTTTTAAATTTCCACACTGCAATGGTAGCATTGCAGGCGGTCATTTTAACGAATTTGCTCATTCCCTCAAAACTGACAGTCGTGGTTTTAAGACCTAACCTAAAAAAATTTCCCAGACCATTGTTTAAACTGTCTTGTTTACATTTCACTGTGCAGCAAACTTTCTGGTAATTTCACCTCTCGATTTCGACTGCAACTTATTATGTACGGTAAAATGGCTATTCTGTTTCTTGATTTTCAGTGCTTGCTGTGTTTGTTGTTTGAAGTGCCACTCTGATCGCTGTTGTTTTGTTAAACGGGCAAACAGTTAGTTCAACGGTTTCTAAAGACTACCACTTATAACATGATTTTAAGATAAAATGAGGTGTCTAATAGCCATATTGTTTCTTCAGTTTCAGCGCTGTGCACGAGCAGCAAGTTACAGAAATTGCTAGCGTTGAATAGACAAGACACCTCTGGTTTAGATACATATGGCACTATAAATAGTCCACAACCCTTAAAAATAACACATCCGAGTAACAGCCTTTGCGTGTTGGTTACTATCCTTTCATACATCCACCTCTCCCATTTGTGCATCCGCCTAAACGAATAGCATCATCTTCGTCTAAAAGGGGATTCTTCACAACACAATGAGGCTTTAAACTGACGACCTTTGGTTTAACAAGACAAGTGCTGTGCCACTGACCTATATAGAGACTCGTGAGGATTGAGGTGTTTGAATGTTCGTTTTAAATCGATCATCCATCATCATCGTGGGGCGCGGTGGTGTAGTGGTGGGGTCGTTGCCTTGAAGCCGGAAGGTTCGAGGTTCGAATCCACCTCGACGCGTAGGGACGTTGGGCAAGTCCTTCACTCGCAATTGATGAGCACTTTGGCGTGAAACTCCGATGCAGTGTCTGCGCTGTAGTTGGGAGCACCTCTGAGTAGCGGTTGAGGGCTGGAAGAGGTGCTATCACAAGTGCGAATATACAAGCCGAGTAAACTGGTTTGATAATAATATGATTTATTCTCTTATAAAATGTCACACATAATTATCATGGTTTCGAAATGAATTTCCCTTTGTTCTTACACCATGATTATGTTTGTAAATGCATTTTTCATGGTGCATTATTTGATTTCTGGTGTTCAAAAGCTCCGGATATCCACCTGTCTTCGGCCTTATTGTCATTATTTAGTGGTTTCAGTAAAGACAATGTGCTATAACACAACTGAATAGCGTAAGAGATGGGCAGAGCTACTTTTTTCTGCGTAATGTATTTATAATAAACAAGTTTCTGCTTTAAAATGGTGTCACACTACAAATCCACTTCCGACTCTACCATGCTTTTTACATTTTGCTCTTCGTATCCACCCGCCTGGCAGCCACACAAAAGGCGCAGAATTAAAGGAGATTATCTTCAGACGCTTGATATCTATTTATATCCAAACGGTTACAGCACCACCATAAATAGGATAAAAATAATAATACGAAGAGTTTACACAACCCTATTACAATTTTAAATGTTAATTCTTACCTCGTTGCGAGTTTTGTTAATAAGTCTTCAATAAAGTAGTAGTAGTTGGCTAATAATATACCATGATTCAAAAAAAGTAAGCCAAATTGTTTTTCATATATCTCTAGTGGCTGATAACAAATCACGTTAAAAAAATCCAAATATTTAGAAAAGTGGACCAAGAATATGATTCCAAAATTTCATGAGGTGCAGTTGAACGGATAAAAAGATATGAATCTTTCAACTTCATATGACGAAATTTCAGTTTACAAGCAATTTTCTCTTAGATTCAATAATATGTAAGTCACACTGTTTATCTTATATCTCTGATGCCTGATGATTAATCATACTAAAATTTTTCCAATATCTAGAGAATTGTACCAAGAATAGGATACCAAAATATCACGTCACAAATTTTAACGGAGAGAAAGATATGAATACTTCAACGTCATCTCCCGAAATTTCAGTTTTCAGCAAGTCCATTAATTTTTAGACTATAATAGGGTTGTTCAATGTTCAGTAACAGACGGAACTGTTTTACCATAATTTAAAAAAAATCTTGTTCAGTGTTCAGCGCGTTGCCACGAATGGTATATTTTCTCAGCATATTGACGCGTGCCAATTGGATGATCGATATTTAAGAGGCCATTCAAACAGTGCAATGATCGTGAGCGTCTATGGTTCAGTGGCGGAGCACTGGTCTTGTAAATTAGAGGTCGTGAGTTCAAATCTCATTGAGGCAAAGAGTGTTTTGAAGAAACCACCATACATTAATTAAATCAAAATAAAATGTTAGATTATGTGGCCTTGGTCGAGTATTGTATGAAGTGACCTTAATGGGAGGGAGGAGGTCGTGAAGAATGTGACAAGGATTTAAGAGGATAGAGCGGAAAATAGCAGAGTCAGCTCTTGAACAGAGAGCATCAAAACTAGGAAAATTGATAGGAAGAAAGCTTGAACGGGTGAATTTTCTCAAAAGACAGTTAAGACGTTTACGTTCCATTGCGTTGGCAAATCCCCACCATACAGGGGAGGCATAAAGTAATCTAGCAATCTGTCTCTGTCTCTCTGTCTGTCTCTGCCTCTGCCTCTGCTTCTGTCTCTGTCTCTGTCGCTGTCTCTGTCTTTTTTTCTCTGTCTCTCTGTCTCTGTCTCTGTGTGTCTCTGTATCTGCCTGTCTATGTCTCTGCCTGTCTCTGTCTGTCTCTGTCTCTGTCTGTCTCTGTCTCTGTCTATGTCTCTGTCTCGTCTCTCTGTCTCTCTCTCTCTGTCTCTCTGTCTCTGTCTCTGTGTGTCTCTGTCTCTGTCTGTCTCTGTCTCTGCCTGTCTCTGTCTCTGTCTGTCTCTGTCTCTGTCTCTGTCTCGTCTCTCTCTGTCTCTCTCTGTCTCGTCTCTCTCTGTCTCTCTCTGTCTCTGTCTCTCTCTCTCTGTCTGTCTGTCTGTCTGTCTGTCTGTCTGTCTGTCTGTCTGTCTGTCTGTCTGTCTGTCTGTCTGTCTCTCTCTCTCTCTCTCTCTCTCTCTCTCTATCAATATTTCGTCCAAAGCGTTGCTCTCTGTCTACCATACCTTCTTGTCAGCTACCTTTTATAATGGTTTTTGCTTATATAAAATTGCTTGTATTTTTAAAAGAGGTGTTGTATAAGAATAGCTAAATACTCTCTAGGAGCGCAGTTACTTTCACTTTCCACTTATCTTATTGACCCGTCTGACAACCACAAGTTGCACTCTGCCACTGCCAGACCCAAGCCTGGATGAAGGAGGAGGGCGTCGCTAATGGTCTTTGTTTTTGTAGTGTGACACCCTTTTAAAGCAGAAACTTGTTTATTATAAATACATTACGCAGAAAAAAAGTAGCTCTGCCCATCTCTTACGCTATTCAGTTGTGTTATAGCACATTGTCTTTACGACGATCTCCGCGCTGCATCAAGATTGGGACTGGCACTACCATAGAGAATAGGAATTAGTCGAATAATTATAGTAATAGTGTTGAGCTTTAAACAATGTCTCTCAATTGCTGATTTCAAATTTTATTCAACTTACTATCAAGTGCTACAGTTTTCCGGGTAGTATTTATAATATAATTTATAAGCGTTTGTCGGGTGTTCTAAAAATCAGTTTGTTTCCAGTGCTTTCAATATCTTGCAGTTATTGAAGTTGACTTAAAAACATCCACGAAACATGTTGCGACCAAATCGTAGCGCAGTTTGAAAATGTTTGCGAGTTTGTCAAGTTTATGAGCGTTTGAGATTCAGTGACGACTTGTTGAACTTTCCAGCACACAAGAGTCAAGTGAAGTTCAACCACAGTTGTTGTTCAAAATGTCCCACTTGTTCACAGACACATGACCGAAGACGTATACTTGAGACCATTGCTCTCCTGTCCCATGAGACATCCGCAGGTGTGGCCGCCCATCTGTCATTCCAGCTGGATATCAAATCTGTAATTGAGGACCGCGTATGTCGTTTTCCATTATACTGACATTGGTGGCCCTAGGGCACGAAAAGTGGCAGCTGATTGACCACGTGATCATCGACCGGGTATCAAACATTAGCGTCTACATTAACGGTGATGAGTCCATGTAGGCTACAATGAAGACATTTTGAACGCCAGCCGTACAGTGTATACCTGAACTTCACTTCCCTACGACTCTTGCGTGCTGGAAAAATTTCCTTTCGGTACTGCATATCAAACGTTCATAAACCTGGCACACTAACCAGCATTGATAAACGGCGTTGCAATATGGTGTCGATATGGCTACTCTTGTTTTGTTCTTGTTTTTCAAGCAAACACCAATAATCTGACAAAGATTTGTGGATTTTGGGGGGACTACGCTTTTCTCGGGCATAGTAGCCTATACATTGAGCACAAAGTCGTATGAAGGCACGCTCCAAATTACATAGCGTAATCCTGGGCTAATTTTTATACGATTATTATTAACACTAATAAGGGTGTCGAACGTAACGTTTTTATTCCACAGGGCTTCTTTGCTATTAAAGCGCTTCTTCTTAGTATAAGCTTCGAAAAGCGCCGCATAACTTTTCAGTTACGATACGATATGATGCCATTACGTGACTACCATGTGTGAGTTGCATGTCGTACATGTATACATTGGTCATGATTGCTTTACAGATCATGGGGCCGGATGAATGGATCCAGTTTTGACGAGGGCTTATGGCATCAGAAGCCATTTCACCCAAAAAATTTTTTGGCATAATACAGTGTATTTATACAAGAAATGAGGTGTCTAAGAGCCATTTTTGTTTCTTTTGCTTTCATTGCCGTCTGTGAGCGACACTTTTAAAAAAATTGCGCCGCGTGGCATAGACACCTTTAGTTACAACCTTTCCAAAGGTATGCTTGAAATGTAATTGGTTTACGTTTACACATTATTGTTTACTATCCTTCCGTGCATCCACCGTCCGTCTGTTCACCATGTAAATGAACTTTGCTCGTTGAATTGTTAATTCTTTAAAACACTCTTTGCCACCAAATAAGGTTTGAACTCACGACTCCTGGTTTGCAAGAGCAGTGCTCTGCCACTGGGCTATAGAGGCTCACGAGCATTGTGCTGTTTGAATATTCTCTTAAATCGATACTCCAAGTGTCATGTGTGAAAATGCTGAGCAGATAGTTGGTCAATGGCAACAAGTTCAAATCTCGACAAGATAAGACATAAGACATCAATAAAAATAACAACAGTTTTAGTCTGTTGTTGAGCAAGTCTGGTGTATTTTCGTCCAATATTAGGAATTAGTTCTTACTCAATGGTGAAGGCTAGTGGTTAATGCGCTGCTGGGGCAGAAACATTTCTGAATTGATGGCGTTTAGGACCGGAGTAACCAATGTGGTGGCACTGTTCAGTTAAACTGCAGGGCCCTATAGCCCATAGAAGAACAACAAACTGACTCATAAAACGTGTTACACTCAACGACTGAATTTTGAACACTGCCAGCTGGTTGTAAACATGAACATAGATTTTTTACATCGAGTAATTTTGAGCACTTTTAGTCCCATTTTGAGATCATTTTGCACTATTAGACTCCACAAATAGTTATTTTTAAAATATTGAAGAAACTTCTTTTTCATTTGCGATGCCATTGCCCATAAAGTGTCGGGACCCTTTTCGGCCTTAACAGGCTGAACAGTGACGGATGACGACAATTACCATGATAAAGCCACATTTTTGTTTTGTTGTTGGTTCTGTGCAATTGCATAAATTTGATTTGTATTGTATTGATCTTTTGCATTGTATTAAAACATTTACCACGCGCCTCTATTCTATGGTTCGGCATTGAGTATGTGAGAGTGCTGGGGGGGGAGGTTATCGTTATATAAACTTATAATATTATAAAGTTTTTCAGTTTATAAAGTTTTTCCTTAAAAACCTACATTTTTTACCTGGCAAAATAGCTGATGACCCTTTTTAGTCGTTTCGTCATTCCTTCGAAGGGGTTATCGTCTTCTAATGTTTTAACGTTAAAACATCATCAGTGTGTTCGTGAGATGTGCAATTGGGGAATACATAGACGGTCCGCCACCATATACACTGAGGGGACCGTCCCCCCGTCACCTAAGTCTGCGCCCATGGCGGCCAATACAAGTGGAAAGGAGAGGCAAAGCTCACACAGATAAGAGGGTGCCCAGCCTGATAAGAATCGCAATCCTAAATTAGATGCGCTGCGAGAAAGGAAGTCAGTGCAAGACTTCGCGCATATATTGAGATACACGGTTGTAC
This sequence comes from Lumbricus terrestris, assembly GCA_949752735.1. Taxonomy (NCBI): domain Eukaryota; kingdom Metazoa; phylum Annelida; class Clitellata; order Crassiclitellata; family Lumbricidae; genus Lumbricus; species Lumbricus terrestris. The sequence goes on from OX457049.1 coordinate 17,835,431, forward strand.
TTGGTGAACCCTCCAACAAGTCGCGCTGAAGCCCGTTGTAGCCATAGGCGCGACCACCCTATGGGACCCACGGGACGCGTCCCCCAACTTTTGAGTGGTCCCCTAGCTTTATTATTATGGTCCCCCAACTTTTAGGACGTGATTCATTATGGTCCCCCAACTTTTAGGACGTGATTGCACCTATGGTTGTAGCCTCTCCAACCTCTCAATCCGAACCCGCGGGAGACCAGCAAAGATGGAGGCGCAGTTACTGTAGTCGAGGCGACTCAGCACAAATTGACAGGAGAAGAAGCAGCTTTAGAAGTCAGAGAGCGAGCAATGACCCTGAGCTGCCGCAGTTGGTAGTAGCAGCTGTGGCACACCTGGTCTATTATATGAGATGCAAGGGTGAGTTCAGAGTCCAGGAGCACTCCAAGGTCACGCACCACCGAAGAAAAATTATGTCTGTAGAGACATCATTTTGTTTACATTGTTTTCAAAGTATTGCGGTCTTTGAAGTTGTCTTCACAACATACACAATGCATTGACATTACAACAGTTTAAAACTCTTCATTGAAATACAAACATGGTGTGAAAAGTTTGTATAGGCCATTAATCGTCAATATCATGCTCATATATTTGCTTAACGTTAGCTTGTTTGAATACGATGGGATTGCGTAGCTATACTCTGGCATTCAATTATTGGACTGAATGCGAATAAATCGTTCAAATTATCATTTTATACAATGGTGGAAACATGATTTAAAGGTGTTCAAGTAGGCATTGAAATGTTAGCAATACGCAGAGTTCTTGTGGATATTACAGAAGTATTCAATTGTTAAAATGATAAAAGAAAGAAAGCCTCGTCATTATCGTCATCGTTGAAGTTTTCGTAGTATTTGTCGTCATAATCATTACAACAACCGCACTCATCATCCTTCGTACCCCGCCACCGCCTCCACAACTATTGTGTGAGTGCATAGTGAGCGTGCGACCTGGTGGCAGACCGGTAACGCGTCCGCTCTCGGAGCGGCAGGTTGCGGGTTCGACTCCGGGTAACGACCTTGGGCAAGTTGTTCACGCACACGTGCCTCTGTCACCAAGCAGTATAATTTGGCACCGGCGTAAGCTGGGAAGTAAACGGCAAGTCCTGGAAAACACTAGTCCCGTGTCCAGGACCTTGGGATTCGTCCATTGCCGGATCAGGGCTAAGAAAAGGAGATGAGCGCCTTCTCCTACGGGCCTTCGGCCCATGGTGGACTTTACTTTACTTACATTAGAACAGAGACGGTTGCTTAGAACAGGATTTTGTTTGGCATAATTATTGTGAGCAATCTTTTATAATATTCTGACTATAGCTAATAAAGGTGTAGAAAGTAACCGGAATAACGCGATCATGGATCTATGGTGGATTCAAGCAGCCGCCAATGCAATTAGAAGCATTATTATTTTTAGATTATTGAGAGTTTAGCCTATATATCGTAATCAGGAGGAAAGTAGCTAAAAGTATTAAATATTTTGCTTATTTCAACTGATCTAGTCATCTTGATTAGTTTTTATGAAAATTTACAGGCGGCGAAAAATATTAAACATTCTTTGTTGGAAATTGTGACGAGAAGTAAATTTTGTAGAATATGGCAAGTAAAATTGGAAATACCCCTTGTTCCACTTTCTGCATAACTCGGCAATGTCGACAACCCTGATCGGTGTGTGGTAATCAAACGTCAGTAGTGAGAATTGGTCACCGGCTTTCATAATTGTTATGCCGCCAACAAGAAATGAAGTGACTTTGTCCATTCTCGAAGCATCTAAACTTTTGACTGTTTTTAAGCCTAAGTTATAACAAGTGACAATCTGGGGGATGGATGGATGGATCTATGACAACAAACTTAAGGCCCTGGACAGAAATTTGCTCGGCGTATTACAGCACTTAAGAGCAAGGTACTAGATGGTGAAATGTGGATTTGGAAGAAGATGTTGAGAATCTCTTGGACAGAGAAAAGAACGAAACGAATCTATAAGAATGGAGATAGGATTGGAAAACGAAGACTCGTTAAAACAACTCGCGACAAGATTGAAGCTAAGATTCTTCGGGCATGTAATGGGGTCTGATGGTTTGGAGAAGGTAATGATGCTGGCTTGCGGCGAGGGCAGGAGAAGACTCGGCAGACCAAGGATGAAATGGATGGACGAGATACACGACATAACTGGCATGAATTTGGAATAACTGAGGGACTTGTTTGCGAAAAGAGAACAATGGAGAATGTGTGTCCGGATGATCGCTAGAGCTCTACGAGCTGACAGCACAAGGTGACAAGTTGACTAGGTGGTAGGCTTATGATCTAAACAACTTTTGTGTATACGCCAAATACTTATCATAGTGATCAAGCATATAAAAAGGTGTGTAAAAGCAATAGCGACAGATTTAAAAGTAGCTCAGCGTTGCAGAGATACCTTTAGTTTAGATGTATCGGAAGCTATAAATATTCAATTACTCCTTAAAAATTGAATAAAACAACAGAAGGCTGCTTTATGTTGGTTACTTATAGCTCTATCCTTTCGCGCATCAACCTCTCCAGGTTTTTACCCGTCTAAATGAATTATTTGCGTTAATTGTGAGTACTTCAAAACATCATTTGCCTCCAATGAGGTTTGAACTCACGACCCCTGGTTTACGAGACCAGTGCTCTACCACTGAGCTATAGAGGCTGACGGCAGGCTACGAACAGTAGTCGCCTGTTAAAATCTTGTGTATGGTCAAACGACAGATTAAAAAAATTGCCAAGCGTCGCATAGACACCTTTAGTTTGGATCTTTTCCGAAGCTATAAATAACTCGTGAATCATAGGAGTTCTAGACGACTATGACCTTATTACTGCAGTCGCTATTGTGCCTTTTGAAGCATTTGAGTTTACTATAGTTCCGCTTTTAGCCATTTGTGACCCTTTATCAGAAGAAACTTCAACAATTTTAATGGTTTTTTTTATTTCAATGTTTAAATATTTGATTATGTCAATTGTTACCTCTTGATTAGTCTGGATAAACATTTACAGGCGGTGAATCCTCTCCACTCTTTATTGAATGTTGTGACGATTAGTAAATGTTGTAAATTTTGTAAAATGTGCTCTAAATCAAAGGGTAATGCCCCGTGCTCCACTCCCTATAGAGTAAGTAATCGGCAATGTCGACAACCCTGACCAGTGGAAAAATGGCAAGGGTGAGAATTGGAGACCATGAAATGAAGTCGCTAAGTCCATACTTATAGGATCTCCAATTTTGACAACGCTTGGATAAAAATGTGCTTGTATCAAGTGTAGTTATATGGGAGAAGAAACACTTATCTGGTTCGTAACGACTTTTGCAAACGGTACCGTAATACTTATCGTACAGATTTACGATAGAATGAGGTGTCTAAGGGCTATTTGGTTTTTCAGCTTTATAGTCCTCGCATGAGCGACAGGTTTTAAAAATTGTTCAGTTTTGTATACAAATATACACCTTTAGTTTATACATAAAGGAAGCCATAAATAATCATGTACACTAAAAAATTGCGTTTTCATTACCATCTTCTTCATGCACAGGCTACACAGTTCCATCTGTTCTAAATGAATTATCTTCGTTGCTATTGCGGATTCGTCAAAACACTATTTGGTTTGAACTCACGACTCCTGGTTTACAAGACCAGTGCTCTGCCACTGAGCTATAGAGGCTCACGCTAGGCGCTCAATTGAAGAACCTTTTCATTCATAGTCGTGCAAAAGCTGCTAGTGCTAAGTAAATATTGTTTTTTTTCCTAACCACGTTACAAAACTAGGTCGTGTTTCGGGCGATAAAATATGAGATCGGCATTTCGTGTATTATCCCACATCTATACATTAATGACTTAACAACTTCACTGGCTCCCTCTCTCGGCCTGTATTACCCTGTATTACCCTGTCAATAACTTTGTCAATAACTTTGTCAATACCTAATGCCATGTCAGTAATTTTGTCAAAACTAATGTCCTGTCAATATCTTGGAAGGGACCGTAGCTCAGCTGAGAGAGCGTTGGTCGTTAAACTGAGTAGTCATTATCAAGGGCGGATACAGAAATTTTCGGTCTTTGTCCGGGAAGTCGTGAAAACATTTCGTCTTCCATCCGCCGAAAAAAATGAGGACCTTTTTTTAGTCATCAGCCTTGAATTTACCTTTTTTCATCGGCCCTCCACCCAAAACACTGATGACCTTCTTCGCTTCATCGCCGCTGCGGGACACGGACATACGTAGCTACTCGCGGGGGGGGCAAGTTAACTTTTCGGGCCAGAATAGCTTGTAAAAAATAAAGAAATTTCTAAATGATAACGATCAGGATGATAAAGGATGATGATGATGATGATGATGACGATGACGATGACGATGACGATGACGATGACGATGATGATGGTGATGATTGTGGCGGTGATGGTGGTGGTGATGGCGATGGCGATGGCGATGATGATGATGATGATGATGATGATGATGATGATGATGATGATGATGATGATGATGATGATGATGATGATGATGATGATGATGATGATGATATTTGACATGAAAATGTCGTTTTTCGCAAGATAATGCTGAATCAGTTAAAAAATGCTGGATCTATTAATGTGATTCAAGACCGTAGTCAGGATTTTATTTCGGGGTGTGTATAACCGACTAGCAACTGAATAAACTGGTTTGATAGCTAGTATGATTTATTCTATTTTAAAACGTCACATGGATTATAAGGGCTTCAAAATGAGATTACTTTTGTACTTACATCATGATTATGTTTGTGAATACATTTTTTCGGTGTATTTATTCCGGGTGTTCAAAGCTCAAGAACCTGTCTTCGGCATTGCTGTTATCATTTATTGATTTCAGTTTAACCTTCATCCTACCAACACATTTTACATACGTTGTTTACCAACTGGGGTCCGAACGGACCCCAAACATATATACATACATACCTGTATATTTACACACAAACATGCACATATAATTGCATCTATGTATGCATATATGTAGAGTATGCATGTATGTATGCATGTCTGTATAAATTCATGTATGTATGTATGTTTGTATGTATGTATGTGTGCATGCAGTGGTGCATGTATGATGTATGCATAATATGCATGTATATGTAATGTTATATATGTGCCTGTGAATGTATCTATGCATGTATGTATGTATGTATGTATGCATGTACATATATGTATCATACATACATACATACATACATACATACATACATACATGCATACACACATACATACATACATACATACATACATATGTGGCGGACATGCCACAAGACATAATATTAGTTAATGTGAGCGTATAAAAACAATATTGATAGACCCATGAGAGTGTTTACAGACCGTTTAAAACACGTAAAAGTCGTTTGAGATCACTTTGGTATATGATAACTTTTTGGCCGAGGGTACCCCATGTTGGGTCGGGATAACCTTCCTGATAGGCGTACATACATATATATTGGCCCTGGAGGGGTATAAGAGGACGTACGAACCTCAGAAAACGTCTAGGACGACGTATAACAAAGCTCGTATGAGATTAACGATTACCTGTAATATTGCCATTTTTCATACGGAAGACAAATGTCCACGTTTAAGCCAAACCATAGCGTGCAGACAGCGTTATTCCGGTGGAATAAAGCCTGCTGTACGGTGCGTTGCTTATAACGTGGAGTAGTTGCCGACTACTCCATGCGTACTGTGTTCGTGAATTCGTTCATAGTTAAATCGGTTGTGTTCGACTGTCTCTACAGGATTGGCATTGGCCATTCGAACATGATTTGGCGATCCTGAGTGTATGCGGTTGTGAGAGCTGGTGTAGTGATCTGTCAGGGTTCTCTTCCTTGTCATCGATCGCTCCGTGTTCAATCTTCCGTTTCAGGGGTACGTGGTAAGGCCAGAGACGCCGCAGCTCTGTAGGTCTGCGGGAGGGATAACGTTTGTGTAAAGGGTGAAATCCCCTGGTGAAAGTTACGAAATATTGCAAAGGCATTCATTTTTATACATTACGCTGGTGTCGTTTACCCGGTAGTGCGGCTGGGCCCCGCCTACCACGTTCACGCCAAGTGGGTTGATTCATTACGTTTATACAGAGAGCTTCGTTGTATCCGTGGTTTCAGAAAGAGAATACTACAATACTGTGTGTGAGATTGTCTGTTCCAGTTGTTCAAGTTCGTTGGGTGTCTTGACTTCAGTTTTCTCTTGGTTCAACTTCAGCAGCATGAATTCCCTGAAAGCGGCACCTCGGTGAAGGGCGACCCGCGGGAATAAGACTCAGTCGGTGAATATCGGAGAAGCCGCAGCTCCATTGGTCTGCGGGTATAATAAATACACGCGTAGAGGGGAGCGCCCTCAGAGAATATATACTTTTTCTTACAGTGTTTCATCATGGGCCTGCGCGGATGACCCGGCAGCTGTAGGACTCAGCCCCCTCTCTGCCACGGTCGCGCCAGGAAGCTACTTATATAATTGATACAGTTACTTACGTTTATACTTGGTTCAAACGACAGAGATAATACTTGAATCCTTGTGAGTTGATCGCTTGGTCATACCGACCGCATTGTGACTGCATTGAAGGCTTTCGACTGTCCGCCTCGATCGACGTTGTATCGGTCCGAGGGCTCTTCGATCGCCGGGCGCTGGTGCCGCCTTGTTTCTTCCGTCATTGAGTGAAGGTTTTTCGCGTTGACCTGTGCGACTCTCGCCCCGATTGATTGCCAACACTTGGTGTGGTTGTATACGTTTGACGTCGCGTCACATAACGTTTGCTGGTGTTCCTGTCAGTGGTTGACCCGTTCGTCTGAGGAAGACAGCCGCCTCAGTTGTGCTTGTTACATATACTATTGGTTACCGGAAAAGTGTTAACGTAAGGCCGCCCGTAAGCAGCCGGGTAGAGGCTTGTCAGATAAGAAAGCAGCTCCTTACACTCTGTCAGCGTAAGGACGGGGATATACGTGTTCAGTCGGGAAGGATAGTTTGCCCGACTGACGCGCAATTACAGTTACAGGGAAACTTGCGGGAGTAAGTGTGACTCACGTTAGGTAGCATTTCCCGTGTCCGGTGAACATTACCATTTGAAGTCCGATCGTTTGAGATTGTGTGTGACAGTGTTCGTCTTACCTTGGTTGCCCGTGAAAGTGTTGATAACTCGCGAGTAAGGCGCGAGGGAAATTTGGTACAGGTTCGGTAAACTATTCGCTGGTTTTTGCTTGGTGTCGGCAAAGACCAGCTTCGGTATCGGTCGATTGCAATCGTCCGCGTTTTCGGTTCGGTGCCCCCGTTTACATTTGTCTTCCGTCCCTGTAATGTCCGTTTGGTTAACTAATACAAGAGTTCTATGAAACGTTAAAGACCCTGTCTAGCTCCATTAGATAAGGTTATTTGAAAGTTAAAGTACCCGTAGTTAGGGCCCCGTCACGTCCATCAACTTCAGGCCCGATGCTGGTCTGTTCGTGATCGGACGGTGTCGGACGCCGCTACGAGGTTTCTTGGAGCTCGTGGGTTACGTGCTTGCAGAACAGCATCGGTATAACGAGGGTACGGGCGTGGCGAACAGCATCGCTGAAAGCCGGTGACCAGCATCGCTGAAAACCGGTGACCAGCATCGCTGAACGCCGGTGACCAGCATCGGCGAGAGCCGAGGACCAGCATCGCTGAAGGTCTGCGACCAGCATCGCTGGGAGTTGGTGAGTTGGGTGGCTGTCGGCCAGCATCGGTGTACGCGCCGTACGAGTATAGCGAGGCTACGGGTGAACGAGTTGTCCGTTGGACAAGGGAGCGTCGGCGCATCAATTTGACAGAGTTGGTGGCGCGTCTTTTCCCTGTAGGAATATTTCGGCGGAAGTTAATCGGAGCTCCGGCCGTTGGTGAACAGAGTTACGACCGGCCGGTCAGGGCATTGCTTCCTACCGTCTTGGGTCCTGGCGTGGAATATTTCCTGGTGAATTCGTTGTCGTTGCTGTTCCTTTGGAGCGAGTTGGTGTGGTCACCGTCTAGTCCCGGTGACGCCGCCTTGTAAATTTGTCCGTCTTTTCCGAACGTGTCATGCCGTTCTGGCGAGGCCTGGGACTCAGTCCCTTGGAGTGGCCGTGGTTCAAATCACTTTGGTCTGCAGAGTTACGTGAACGCGCCGTGTTACCCGTCGGTGGCAATAGTTCGAGAGTTGCTGTCTGTTGTATGTTACGCCGGAAAGGAGATCGGTCGGGCCAGGGGAAAAGGCCCGTGGCCGCGAAGGGTAGCTCCAAGCGAGGGTCTGCTGCCCGCGAAGCAAGGAACCCTGTGTTGAGCGACGGCCATCCTCAGGCTCAGGATGTTACTCCCAAAGTGACCGTGGACAAGGGCGAGGCAGACTCGGACGCGACCGAGCTTGATACCCTGTCGCGAGCGACCATCTCAGAGGCCACTTCGGCCGAGAGTGAGGACGGGGACGGCGCGGTAGCGTCCCGTCGAATGAGCAGCAGACACAGACACGCTAGCGACCCGGGCGACACTCGGGATCCTGGTAAATTCATGGGTCGTCCGGGAAGCCAGCAGCTCGCCGCCCCTTGTATGTCTGATGTGGCAGCAGGGGCACGAACGCCACAAAGTGGTACCAGAAGTGGGGTGAGCACTTCTGAGAGGGTACCGGCGTATGTTGAGACAGGATGTGTTTGGTCCATGCGTTCACTTCCTGGTACTCCATCGAATTTGGCCAGAGATGAGGTACAGACTGTCCGACGACGTGTTCCGTTGGCAGAAGTGGTTAATCGATCAGAACCGCTTAGGGTGTCACAAAGTGATGCCAGAATTGAGACTCGTACTTCTGAGGGAGTACCGGCATTTGTTTCCATGAGACCTGATGTTAACTTTGTCGTAGATGATGCCTCCGGAAACGTTCCTGTTCGTGAAAATCGTCCCATTGACTATTTCGGTGCTCGTCCAGAGGTTTTACGACAGGATTTACATCGTGAATTTTCTACGCTTGGTGCGACTGGTCCTGTTGAGTCCGAATCTTTTGTGTCTCAAGTTCGTGATCCACGTTTGTCTTCTACTGTTGGCGTAGAAAACTGGTTGCGCTCGGTTCCTGTAGTGGGCGATGTAAGTCGACCCCGTATGTTACATAATACAGTTACTTCTGGTCCTGTACGAGAAACACTACAGTTACGTTTACCCGTTGTGTCAAAAGAGATAAAATCGGTTGGTCAGGCATGTGATGTAGAGGTGAGACCGGGTCCTCGAGCGCATCGCTTGGAGGCCGGTGATCGTGTTTCAGCTGTGGGTGAAGCCGGTGTTGAGCTTCGATCTCTGAAAAGAGATGCGGATGAGTTAGAGGTGAAAGCTGAATTGCTCTGTTTAAGACAAACTGTGGCGTGGATGGCGCAGAGATTTGAGACACTGCCAGTGCCAGTGGGTCATGAAAAAGAGTCGGTACGAGTTCAGCCGACTAGAACTGTGAATTACCCCGAATATCGTGAGGCCCGTAGAGGGACGGTGCCGAAGGAAGCTATGTCTCGCGTGGAACGACCGCCGGAGGTCAGGCGCTTGACTGAGCGACATCATGAGTTACCGAAAGTAACTCAGAGATCGGTAAAGGTTACAAGACCGATGGTGTCGTCTGATGACGCATCAACGGGGGCTGACGTACCTGATCGAAGAACAACGGCTGACCGGAAAAGTCTGAGTCGTCCAGCTTGCACGGATAGAGAACGTCCGCGTAAGTTGAAAGTCAGCAGTAGGGTACACGGTGATCGAGAGGCAGCCGCGCCGGTGCCTAGGAGTCGAGTGTTACAAGAGTCTGATCGCCCTGTGCGGTGGAAGCAGGAGCGGATTCAGCATCGGTCGGCTGAGGCTGACGTTAGTGTGGACGATTCGCAGGACGATGGCGACGATTCGCCTGTGAGACCGAAGGGACGGATCGTGAAGAAGTTGGTCGTTCCTGGCAGGAGTAAGACTGCGAGGCGTCGGGTTGCTTCGAGTTCGCAGGATGAGGGCGACTCAGAGGATGATAGTGATCGCCCGCGACGAGGTCATCGCAGGGTTGGTGAACGACGTTCGCCTGTTGCACCGAAGAAAGTTACGTCTGTGGCTGATCGTGGCATACGTATCAAACTCGAGAAATATGATGGGAAAACAGCGATTGCTGCTTTCTTGGCTAAGTTTGAGGTGTGTGCCCGTTGTAATAACTGGAGTGATCAGGAGAGAGCTGATCAGCTGATGTGTGCATTAACCGGTCCCGCTTCGCAGTTGTTATGGGACATGGGCGCCCAGAAAGATGTTACATGGCAAGATCTTGTCGATAAACTGAAGGCCAGGTATGGGTCTGAAGAACAGACCAGTTTATATCGGGTGAAGTTACGTGCGTATAGGCATGGGCCTAGTGAACCGTTGAGCAGTGTGGTACAGGAAGTTAGACGTCTCATGGTCTTGGCTTACTCTGGTCCGACGAGTGTCGATAAACTGAAGGCCAGGTATGGGTCTGAAGAACAAACCAGTTTATATCGGGTGAAGTTACGTGCGTATAGGCAAGGGCCTAGTGAACCGTTGAGCAGTGTGGTACAGGAAGTTAGACGTCTCATGGTCTTGGCTTACCCTGGTCCGACGAGTGAAATCGTAGAGACCGTTGCTTGCGACGCGTTTCTTGACGCCTTGTCCGATCAAAATTTGGCCAGAATGATACGGGAGAGAGAGCCCGTAAGTCTTGAATCTGCTTATAAGCACGCCGTAAGGTTTGAGGCTTATGGTCAGTCGTCAACGTCTGGAGTAGACTTCGATCGTAGACAGGGTCGAGTGAAGACCGCGAAAGAAGATCGATCAGTCTCGACAGTGAATGAACCGCAGAATCATCGAATTGAGGATCTTGAGAAAAAGATCGAGAATTTGACGCGTGAATTGAGTCGTGTGACGACGAGACAGGATTCTAATGTTACGACAGGTAAACCGTATGAGCGATGGAATAACCCGGGTAAAGCTCCGGACGGTCAGTGGAGAGCCGAACGACCGATGTTTCAACGTCGTGACGCTTCGCAGGACCGCTGGAGGAATCCAGATATTGAATGTTACCAGTGCCATCGTAAAGGACATATCCGCAGGAATTGTCCTCAGTTGTCGTCTGAGAGTAGGGACGATACGCGGAACGTTGGAAATACGAAAGTCGAATCTGTGCAAGAACAATCGCAGAATCGTATGGTTCGTGGTAGCTGCATGGCTTACATTGTTACTCGCCTGGAGGGAGTACGACGCAATTGTTTACTGGACTCTGGCAGTGAATTGTCCTTGGTTCCTCGAGCTTTTGTCTCCGCTGCTAAGGTGAAACCTTCGGGTCAGCGTCTACTGGCTGCGAATGGGAGCGAGATACGAGTGGATGGTGAAGCCACTCTACGAATTCACATCGGTAAACATTCGTACCTTTTTGCCTTGTCTGATTACAAACCAAGTAACTGAAGTTATCTTGGGGTTGTCCTGGTTAGAGGTTAATCAGGCCAGATGGGATTTCTCGGGTCGTTGTGTCTATCTGGGTGAACAGCGGATTCCCTTGAAAGAGTTTTCTACGGAGCTCATGTGTCGTCGTGTCGTTGTGCACGAAGATGTTGTTGTTCCTCCCAGATGCGAATTGGATATTCCTGTATCGGTTGTGTATCCTCGTCTGCAAGTTGATTGTGAAGCCTGGACTACTATGCCTACCGAAGTGTCCAGAGGCTTGGTTATTGATCAGACTCTGTTGACAGGAAACGAGTCGTCGGTGTGTAATCGGACTTTGGGTGGGGAAAATCATACTCCGTTGGACCTGATTCTTTCGCAATTGGTGGATTGTGATCGACCGCCTGAAATGGAGGTGGAGGAATATGTTGCGAAGCAACAAGAGACGATGGAAACGGCATATCAGCTGGTGAGAGACCAGCTGGGGAGAATAGCCGATCGTCGGAAAAAGGCTTACGACCTGCGGGTGAAGCCGAGCCAGTTCTCTGTGGGAGACTGGGTATACTACTATTACCCACGGTTACGGTGTGGCAGGAAGATCAAGTGGAAGCGAGTCTATACTGGTCCGTTCCTTGTCATCCAAGTCCTGAATCCGGTCCTGTATCGTATACAGAGGAGTGTGAGATCGCTGGCGATGGTGGTTCACGTGGATAAACTTAAACGTTTCTACGGTGAGCACCCGCGCAGCTGGTTGTCGGATGAGGTTGAGGAGTCCCTTGTGGACGCTGGTCCTTTTCCTGATGACACGGAACTGGTGGGATCCAGAGCGCCTGTGGTGGATAGCGTCGGAAGACCCAGCCGGCGCTCGGAACGTCTTGCTCGTCGACTGGCATGAGGGCTAGCGGCGAGTAAAGACGCGTAATGGCGTTGATTTTGGATGTGGCAGTGAAAGATTTTAGTTTCCATTTGACAAGTATCCTTTTGTTTGGTAACCCCAAAGCACGCGTAATGGCGGTGATTTCGGATGGTGTTGAGAAAGGTTTCTGTTTCCATTTACCGGTTTCCTTTTGTTTGTTACACTCCAAGTCAGCACGCGTAATGGCGGTGACTTCGGATGGTGTTGGGAAAGGTTTCTGTTTCCATTTACCGGTTTCCTTTTGTTTGTTACGCTCCGAGTCAGGACGCGTAATGGTGATGGTGTTGGGGAGATTTTCGTTTCCATTTGACATTTCAGTTAACGGTACAAGGCGGTGACAGAAGTTCTGTTACGAGTTAAAGTGATGTGCTGAGCGTAAGCACGAAATTTAGAGATAAAGTGGTACCGTATCGTATTGGGAACGCGACCTGCGTTTCTTGTAGTCGCGTAATAGCGATGATTGCCTTTGAATTTTGTTCGATTTGCTGACCGCTGATCACGGTGGGACTTTCAGTGCGATTGCCTGAAGACTCGAAGTCTGAGTCAAACTTTTGATTTGATGATCACCTTTTTCTTTTAATGGTAGGTGATGGGATGGACGGATATCCCAAGTGAAGAGACAGTGTTGGTGACTTTTCTCTTCTTAACCCTGCGAGTACCAGTGGGGTCAAAAATGACCCCAAGCCCACTTTGACTGTACACTGCGCAAAATCTGTTCGTGCAAATTTATTTAATATTTGTGACTTTCAAGGTGTACCTAGTCTCTATCGAAATATCAATTAATATTTCCTTTGTTTATCACCAGAGGGCGTTGGCAAACTTTTATAGCATTGAGTACCAGTGGGGTCATTTTTGACCCCAGTAGCTTTTTTGAATACTTTCAATGGTATCCTTTGAAATAATTCATAATTATAATTTATAAATCCTTTCTATAGCATGATCTGAAGAAAATCTGTGTTAGATAATAATTTATATACATATTTATCTAGTCAAATCACCACAATTACGAAGCCCAACAGAAAGGAACTTCCGACTCATTTTGTTACCACAAAAGGTCGCAAAGCCCTCACTTCCATTTTTAGCTTCCATGACGATGCAGCACTGGTGTCGTACTGTCCAAAGAAAGGAAAAGTTGTAGTCCTGCTCAGCAGCATGCACAGTCAGGTAGAGATAAACAACAATTATATTCCATAAAAGAAGCCAATCATTATTATGGACTACAATTTATGGAAGGTGTACAGTTGTAGACACCGCTGGTCAGATGCTGAGAATGTACACGATGTCGTCTCCAACCCTGTCGAAGAAACGTGCACTATGTTCCATTTTTCCAAATGAAAAAGATAAAAAGGCCAGCATAATCTGTGCAGCCTGTACAAGCAATGTGTGCAAGGAACATGCCCAGTATGCATGCATGAACTGTAAACTGTAACTGCAATGACCTGATATTTTCTGTTAGTTTTGGACATTGAACACTCGAACACTTTGAACATTAAAACATACCTATAACTATGAAAAATTTAATTAATTTCAACAGCCTAAACATGTTCCAATTGGTTTACTACTATTTGTTTTTGGCAATTAATAAAAATGCAAAAAACAAGGAATTTATTGAAAAAGTTGTGTTGGGGTCATTTTTGACCCCACTGGTACTCAGTGTATCAAAAAAATTCTGGTAATCTGAGGGTTAAGGTCCTCTAGCCTACGGGTTAGGTGGAGCCTAAGTATTGAGACAGAGGGACAGTTGAGGTTGGTAGTCTAGTAGGCGAGACTAGTTACCAGTGGAGTGTGGAATTCTCGCACCGTAATTGCCGTCACTAGTGAGCTTGCGAGCCGCTATGTGCAAGTGCTTGGGGAGAATGTTTGGCGAGGATATCTTGCACCTGCCGAGCTGACGTTGTAGGTAACGTTCGGGCGGGGTCTTAAGTCAAGGTTCCTGGGCTAGAGGTCTTGCGCCGTAAATGCCATCATCTGCGTTGGATGACAGTGCTTGGTTGCGGATTCTCCGGAGGTACGGATTTGAGTAATCGTCCGGATACCTGATGATTGTTGATCACTCTATAACCATGGTTGTTCGGTTCCTAGCCCTCTAATCAGACTTGGGTTGAAGATGTTGCTGTCACGAGTGAACTCTCTGATCTTGCAGCCGATGCGTAGCATCGATGAACGGCACGTGAAAGATGTAGTGGACCAAGTTTGATGATCCGGGTATCCTGTGAGTATTAAAATTGTCGGATGACAATCGTTCAGTTTCTTGTTATGATCCTTGTATATTTGAAACGCCGATGTATTCGGAAGCGTTCCATAGCACTTCTATAAAATGGACGCGGGGACCTACGACTACGGAAGATAAATAATTCTCTGTTGTACGGTCGATCCTTGATCGCGAGATCTACTCTGTTGGCCTATGTATTTGTTTGAGTTACAAATCGCATAAACCTGCGCTTCTGTTTGAGTTGAGGGAAGAAACCCACTTCTCACGGTGACGGTTAATTTGAGTAGAGGGCGACACTTCTGGTTTTATTGAAACATGCTGGTGAGATGTGAGCGAAATAATTTCACTGGTGGTTAACGGGAAAATCTTAGAAATTCGATGGTAAACCCTGCTTTTGGTTACAGGATACAGGGGAAGGGGATGAATTGGTGGAATGGTCGAGGGATATCCCACTTCTAATGGAAATGGATTTGGAGGGTATGCCCTGTGTAAGAAGTTCGATGTGCAATTTGTGTTGTAGATGGAGTCTACGGACGATCTCGCTGGATCGTGAGTCAAAGACGTCGTTGTGGAACTTCACTTCTGGACGAAGTGGTGGATGAGTGCAGCTGGTGTGGAGACGGACGAAGCTTCACGACCGCTCATTGTTTTGAGAATGTTAAATGAAACTTTGCTGGTTGTGTGTTATTGTGATGGTGTTGTGATTGTAATCGGAAGACAGCGTGTTAGTGTTTTCTTCCAGGTTCCTAAGCAGGTAAATAAGTCCCGGGGAACGGGAGGGTAGAGTCTTGAAAGACTGCCCGGATAAATGTTCGGAACCGATGCTCCGCATCAGGGTGAGCGGAGGAGAGTGTGGCGGACATGCCACAAGACATAATATTAGTCAATGTGAGCGAATAAAAACGATATTGATAGACCCATGGTAGTGTTTACAGACCGTTTAAAACACGTAAAAGTCGTTTGAGATCACTTTGGTACATGCTAACTTTTTGGCCGAAGGTACCCCATGTTGGGTCGGGATAACCTTCCTGATAGGCGTACATACATATATATTGGCCCTGGAGGGGTATAAGAGGACGTACGAACCTCAGAAAACGTCTAGGACGACGTATAACAAAGCTCGTATGAGATTAACGATTACCTGTAATATTGCCATTTTTCATACGGAAGACAAATGTCCACGTTTAAGCCAAACCATAGCGTGCAGACAGCGTTATTCCGGTGGAATAAAGCCTGCTGTACGGTGCGTTGCTTATAACGTGGAGTAGTTGCCGACTACTCCATACGTACTGTGTTCGTGAATTCGTTCATAGTTAAATCGGTTGTGTTCGACTGTCTCTACAGGATTGGCATTGGCCATTCGAACATGATTTGGCGATCCTGAGTGTATGCGGTTGTGAGAGCTGGCGTAGTGATCTGTCAGGGTTCTCTTCCTTGTCATCGATCGCTCCGTGTTCAATCTTCCGTTTCAGGGGTACGTGGTAAGGCCAGAGACGCCGCAGCTCTGTAGGTCTGCGGGAGGGATAACGTTTGTGTAAAGGGTGAAATCCCCTGGTGAAAGTTACGAAATATTGCAAAGGCATTCATTTTTATACATTACGCTGGTGTCGTTTACCCGGTAGTGCGGCTGGGCCCCGCCTACCACGTTCACGCCAAGTGGGTTGATTCATTACGTTTATACAGAGAGCTTCGTTGTATCCGTGGTTTCAGAAAGAGAATACTACAATAGGGGAGAGTGCTACAAGACGCCCAGGGAGGGTAAGATGCCCATCCCCTTTAAAACGGTTGAAAAGATACATATTCGTGTTTTAGTTGTCTCTTTGCATGAAGCGACATCTTGTGAACTTCCCATAACAATAATATTTCAATATTCGAGATATTGACGCGATAAATCAATTTTCTAAATTTTCACCACTTTTGAGTAAGTACACATTTACGAATCTTCCTAGTTTTCTCTTTAACCGTATGCAGTACCAATTCGCGCATTTCAACGTTTATTCTGTGCTCCCTTGCAGTTGTTTTAATGGTTTTACATAAATCTTAAACATTGATCTCGTTAAATAAAATGGCGTCAGTAGAGTAGGACTCGAAAATTACAAGATGCCCATGGTCATTTTGAATACATGGGTAGCATAGAGATTACAAGAAGCCCATGGGCGTCTTGAGTGTATAGGAAACCTAGAGATTACAAGATGCCCATGAGCGTCTTTGATACTATGAGTAAATGGCCAAAAATCGGTACCCACCATGACACCACCTTTTACTCATAAAAATACGGGCCCATATGCAAATTTATCAGTGTATATTGAATCTATTTCACCCTTGCACAAAACTTCAGTGAAATGGAAAGAATGCAGGAAGTGTAAATGTTGGTGTCACGAGGAATGTACAGACAAAAAGATATCCCAAGAATTCGTGTGTGACTTTTGTCACTAGTCTGTGAAAATGACAATATAATGACTTACAACATGAGATTGAGTTTTTGCTTTTTGAGTTCTGAATTGCTTTGTATCTTTAGGACCTTTTAGTCTTCGTTCAGTTTGTTTTCCCTCATATGCAGTTTTTTTGCTTTAGTCTAAAAATGCATGATCCTTTTAGTCAATTTTCATTGCTCCAAGATGCCCATCCTATGGGCGTCTTGTAGTATAGGGTTCATAAGACGCCCAGTTTGGAGGGGTCTACTTTTTTAAATTTACACAATTGGTCTTATTGAATTAAGTTCTATAGTTGTTGTCATTGATTCATTAATGATCACTCTTTGCATTGGGGTCAAACACGTTCTTCTCTTGGAATACATACCGAAGAAAAGCACAATTTTCCTTAGCATGGGCGTCTTGGAGCACTCTCCCCTACTGTGTGTGAGATTGTCTGTTCCAGTTGTTCAAGTTCGTTGGGTGTCTTGACTTCAGTTTTCTCTTGGTTCAACTTCAGCAGCATGAATTCCCTGAAAGCGGCACCTCGGTGAAGGGCGACCCGCGGGAATAAGACTCAGTCGGTGAATATCGGAGAAGCCGCAGCTCCATTGGTCTGCGGGTATAATAAATACACGCGTAGAGGGGAGCGCCCTCAGAGAATATATACTTTTTCTTACAGTGTTTCATCATGGGCCTGCGCGGATGACCCGGCAGCTGTAGGACTCAGCCCCCTCTCTGCCACGGTCGCGCCAGGAAGCTACTTATATAATTGATACAGTTACTTACGTTTATACTTGGTTCAAACGACAGAGATAATACTTGAATCCTTGTGAGTTGATCGCTTAGTCATACCGACCGCATTGTGACTGCATTGAAGGCTTTCGACTGTCCGCCTCGATCGACGTTGTATCGGTCCGAGGGCTCTTCGATCGCCGGGCGCTGGTGCCGCCTTGTTTCTTCCGTCATTGAGTGAAGGTTTTTCGCGTTGACCTGTGCGACTCTCGCCCCGATTGATTGCCAACACTTGGTGTGGTTGTATACGTTTGACGTCGCGTCACATAACGTTTGCTGGTGTTCCTGTCAGTGGTTGACCCGTTCGTCTGAGGAAGACAGCCGCCTCAGTTGTGCTTGTTACATATACTATTGGTTACCGGAAAAGTGTTAACGTAAGGCCGCCCGTAAGCAGCCGGGTAGAGGCTTGTCAGATAAGAAAGCAGCTCCTTACACTCTGTCAGCGTAAGGACGGGGATATACGTGTTCAGTCGGGAAGGATAGTTTGCCCGACTGACGCGCAATTACAGTTACAGGGAAACTTGCGGGAGTAAGTGTGACTCACGTTAGGTAGCATTTCCCGTGTCCGGTGAACATTACCATTTGAAGTCCGATCGTTTGAGACTGTGTGTGACAGTGTTCGTCTTACCTTGGTTGCCCGTGAAAGTGTTGATAACTCGCGAGTAAGGCGCGAGGGAAATTTGGTACAGGTTCGGTAAACTATTCTCTGGTCTTTGCTTGGTGTCGGCAAAGACCAGCTTCGGTATCGGTCGATTGCAATCGTCCGCGTTTTCGGTTCGGTGCCCCCGTTTACATTTGTCTTCCGTCCCTGTAATGTCCGTTTGGTTAACTAATACAAGAGTTCTATGAAACGTTAAAGACCCTGTCTAGCTCCATTAGATAAGGTTATTTGAAAGTTAAAGTACCCGTAGTTAGGGCCCCGTCACGTCCATCAACTTCAGGCCCGATGCTGGTCTGTTCGTGATCGGACGGTGTCGGACGCCGCTACGAGGTTTCTTGGAGCTCGTGGGTTACGTGCTTGCAGAACAGCATCGGTATAACGAGGGTACGGGCGTGGCGAACAGCATCGCTGAAAGCCGGTGACCAGCATCGCTGAAAGCCGGTGACCAGCATCGGCGAGAGCCGAGGACCAGCATCGCTGAAGGTCTGCGACCAGCATCGCTGGGAGTTGGTGAGTTGGGTGGCTGTCGGCCAGCATCGGTGTACGCGCCGTGCGAGTATAGCGAGGCTACGGGTGAACGAGTTGTCCGTTGGACAAGGGAGCGTCGGCGCATCAATTTGACAGAGTTGGTGGCGCGTCTTTTCCCTGTAGGAATATTTCGGCGGAGGTTAATCGGAGCTCCGGCCGTTGGTGAACAGAGTTACGACCGGCCGGTCAGGGCATTGCTTCCTACCGTCTTGGGTCCTGGCGTGGAATATTTCCTGGTGAATTCGTTGTCGTTGCTGTTCCTTTGGAGCGAGTTGGTGTGGTCACCGTCTAGTCCCGGTGACGCCGCCTTGTAAATTTGTCCGTCTTTTCCGAACGTGTCATGCCGTTCTGGCGAGGCCTGGGACTCAGTCCCTTGGAGTGGCCGTGGTTCAAATCACTTTGGTCTGCAGAGTTACGTGAACGCGCCGTGTTACCCGTCGGTGGCAATAGTTCGAGAGTTGCTGTCTGTTGTATGTTACGCCGGAAAGGAGATCGGTCGGGCCAGGGGAAAAGGCCCGTGGCCGCGAAGGGTAGCTCCAAGCGAGGGTCTGCCGCCCGCGAAGCAAGGAACCCTGTGTTGAGCGACGGCCATCCTCAGGCTCAGGATGTTACTCCCAAAGTGACCGTGGACAAGGGCGAGGCAGACTCGGACGCGACCGAGCTTGATACCCTGTCGCGAGCGACCATCTCAGAGGCCACTTCGGCCGAGAGTGAGGACGGGGACGGCGCGGTAGCGTCCCGTCGAATGAGCAGCAGACACAGACACGCTAGCGACCCGGGCGACACTCGGGATCCTGGTAAATTCATGGGTCGTCCGGGAAGCCAGCACCTCGCCGCCCCTTGTATGTCTGATATGGCAGCAGGGGCACGAACGCCACATATATATACAAGAATAGTTTACATATAATAAAGTCCAATGTTCAACTATAAAAACTAGTAATAAGTCTGCATGTGATAATAGCACACAATGTAAATAAGCTGATATCAAATTCATAATAAATGTTTAATAATTAGTTAACTACATAATCACGTCACAACATGATCTAAATACTCGCCATGGATTTCTACACAGACTAAGTCCTATCCTTTTAAATATGTCGTTATGCATTTTGCAAATGATGGATGTCATTAGACACCTTCAAAAAGTTTCCCAATTTTGTAATAAATAATGAAATTAGTTTATTCACGCAATAACGCAAGCACTTTCGAAAACTGTCACTCGATGAAGTAAGCAAATTAAAATAAGACAAATAATATTGAATTAATTATTTGATCCATACATTATGTGTGGTGTTCAAAGCGAACACACTAAAGCATCTTATAATATCCAATACGTGACGAGAGAGAGGAAATAAGACAGACATGCAGTTAGGGTGTGACAGATACAGAGAAAGACATATACAACGACAAATCAGACGGACAGGGTGTAAAGATATAGTCTTGTAAATTGCAATTCCTGCTCCGAGCCTCCGAACTTGACTAATATCGGATTTCTTATGATTGGTTATAACCGATGTACTCTATAAATAATGTACATTTTGAACCTGTAAGGAATAATTGAAAAAGCTCTTAAGTGCTGTAATATGCCGTGGAAATTTCTGTCCAAGGTAGCGGCCTTTGTTGTCATAGACCCTGGTCAAATCGGAGATACCATGTGTGAAGATTCGCGATCTCATGTGTTCTCGAAAAGAATCGGCGAAGGCCGCTGCGTGGCAAATGAAGTTCGATGGAATCTGCAGGCTTCGGATTCTCTCTGCTACAGTGACTGTGCGGAGAGTTGCAGACTATGTATCAATCTTTAGTCAAGATATGTTCGTATGTTAGAAATTTAGCTTGCATCACTTCAACTTATAACGACAAGAATACAATTAAAAGAGGTTTGTAAATAGTTTGAATGGTTCACACCATACTCTCTGTCATAAAATACATCGTGAATCAAAGGCAGTGACCTAATTTAGTTGCTGACTTCGCCACTGGTTGCACTCTGCCAGTGCCAGTCCCAATCATGAACAAACGAGAGGGTGTCGTTAATGATCTGTGTCAATAAAATATCTTCCATCTCCGACCTATTTAGTATTCTTCCCCAAAATAAACCTCATCCTCTGTTTCTCATTCATCTTAATCTTTTCTAATGTGCTTCATTCATGCTCTGTGTTGGTATACGTGACCAGCTGAATCTACCCATTCTCTTGCTGATCTCGCAGTTGAATAGCCGTTGCACCAGGTTGAATCATATAATAATTATGCGCTTGATCATACGCTCGGCGGCTGCCGTTGGATGCATTTACGCTCATAATCTCCCAGCGACCGATAAGAGCCGAGCTGCCCGCGGTTCTAGGTTTTGAAAGAAACCAATATAGACCTACCCGGCTGTACATGTAGTTTAACGTCAAACCAAGGAATGAGATGAATGAGATTAGACGAGAAAGGTGCATAAAATTTAAATAAGCGAGCGTCTTTGTTACGTCGCTATCATAATGTAATGGATAATGTATTATGACGTCGCGGGATGTTAAACTGTTTACCGTTGTAGAATAGCCTATGACATTTGTTCTAGTTTTCAGATGCACAATAATTCAGGCATTTCAACTGAAAAACCATCATAAATAATTCCGACGAAACAGAGTTATTCCTGATCCTGACATCGAGAGAAAGATAGCGGCATAAGAAACGTATTCTGACGAGTTCACGTTACGTGCAAAGACTGTAAAATAATGAGAGAGAAAAAATTCATCGACTGACTGTTGTTACGTTATATCAAGTCAAATCAGTGCATACTTGTTTAATAAGTAATTGGACAGGTTATGACCGTTATGTGATTGGAAATGGAGGTCCTCTTAGACACCGTTACAATACTTTTAAATATATTTATATAACCATCGAAACGTTTATACAACTTACGTGACCGTTATGTGACTGGTAATGGAGGTCATAGATTGAGTATTCGTGACTTTTGGGTTTAATATTCGTAAATATTAGTGAATATTAAGATTTTTTAATATTCGTAAATATTCGTAAATATTCGTTAACGGATTAAGTGAACCATCGAAACCGCAATGTTACCCGGTAAAGCAGTTTAAGTTTCTATGTATCCATGAGGACCATGACATTCACTCGCATTCAGGGCAGGGCTGAATTAAAACCTGCAATGCGCTTATTATAGGCTATACCGGGATAGTTTTTGCTTGTAATCTGGCACCACTATTTCCTGTGTTGGCATTTATATTTACTCATACTGCTAAACTGATATAAAATTACTTTATCAATTTGCAGTTACTATTATAGGCAGTCAAAGTTTATTTCTAACTTAGCCTACTGTTGCTGCTACTTGCCAACTGCCTTCGGTGGCTCTGCCTCTTTTCTGTTCGAGAGGATGGTCACAGGTCAGACAAAGTGACCAACATTAACAGTACTGTCATTGAGTATCGAATGTGATAAGAATGCCGCATGGCCACATTGACCAGACCCAGGAGAGACCTTGTAGCTTTTAATAATAAATCTATTAAACTTATTGTCACTTACTGATATAGGTCTATGCGTAGGCTAATGCGATTTTGTACAATTCATTCAGTAAAAGTTAAACATTTTCATAAATAACAAAATAAGAATTAAGAATAAAGAATTTCTTGAAGGAACAAAAATAAAGAATTTCCTGAAATAACATAATATTTTACGAATATAATATTCGTTGGCAGTTTTAATATTCGTTAATATTCGTGAATATTTGAAAATCTTAATATTCGTAATATGCGAATACTCAATCTATGATGGAGGTCCTCTTAGACACCGTTATACTATATTTTCAATATTTATATAAACATCGAAACGCTTATACAACTAATTGGGACACCCTGTACAGGATGAAGATCATAATCTCAAAGCAACCAAGTAGAAATAATTATACAGTCAATAATTATCTTTTCATTTGTATCCTGTCATCGTCCATTGCAATCTCGTCTATAAATAAACCACGCGGCATTGTCACATGAAGGACTTGACATCCGTTTTGTATTTAGTATAGATTAGGATAGCAAACTGTTGTGGATACAATGGATTGAGAATTGGAGCATTAAGAACTTTAACCCGTTGAGTCAGCACGTTTATGACGAGACAATCAAGCCGCAAAACAACAATATACAACAGAATGCAAGGGCAATAATATGAACAGACGCATAATTGATCACTTCAATGATTTCATAAGTTATCCAACCAATCCATCGTCCTCTCAGTTATTGGATTGATCTCTTCCTTCGTGGTCAATTATTGAGAGCAACTATGGTATAATTGACATGGACTCCGACGACCTTCGAGGTCCTTATTAAGGCATTGCATGGGCGGAGTTTATCAGGGGCTAGGGGGGCTAAGCCCCCCAAGAATCCACAGACTTGACCATACATCAATAAGTTCTCCCATGGCTAAAAAGATTGGAACTTATAGGGTGACAATAGAACAGGAGAGCAACAGGCTTAGACTAGTGCGTTGCTGGTCACTAGCCCCCCACCCCATCAAGACTGTGAAAAACGAAGTCGCAGTCTGTAGCAGTAGGCTACCGTAGTATAATTTGTCTATTGCGCGCTAATCGTCCTAGGACCAATCCAAGCCACTGAAGCTGGTCTCGGATCGCGGTAGAAATATGGTCGAACTTACTTAATCGCAGGGCTAGGCGAGCAGCAGCATTGATGACCGCCTGAAGCCGAATGATACTGCGCTGTGGCAAGCTGGCAATGGCGACATTGCTGGTATCAATTCGGCTCAGGACCAAACTTTGCACCAGATGGCGTGTCATGTCTGGTGCGAGAGAGCGAGACACAGATCTCAGCTGCCTCGGTAATTGCGAAGCTGGTTTGCACAACATTACTCCAGTAACACTGGCCTACAAATTTGGACTTTTTTGCTATTGGAAAAACTTCAGCTATTTTCTATATATTATGGCCTGCTGGATGCAGTGGTGTTTTTGTTGTTCTTGTAGCGCGTCAAGTTTTTGAGAAAACTGAAATATTTAGTTTTGGCACACATTTGAAATTGCACACCTTTTTTTATTATAGTTGCAATGATGGACATTTCAAAACAAAGAAATTTTTAGTTTTAGCACACAATTGTAATTCATCATCATGATGCATGCCCTCCTGGGGTGTTGCATGATGCGGCAACAAACTTCGAATATTGTTGCTACATCATTTTCGTAGGCTGAGAGTTCCTCGGTTGAGTCGCCACTCCAACGCGAGTAGACCAGATCCAGGCGGGCTGATCATCCCGGCGTTGACTACCTCAGTCATCCGTCTTCACTCCATGACCCTGGAGCAGGGGCGTTGACTACCTCAGTCATCCGTCTTCACTCCATGACCCTGGAGCAGGGGCGTTGACTACCTCAGTCATCCGTCTTCACTCCATGACCCTGGAGCAGGAGCGTTGACTACCTCAGTCATCCGTCTTCACTCCATGACCCTGGAGCAGGAGCGTTGACTACCTCAGTCATCCGTCTTCACTCCATGACCTTGGGGTGGTTCAGCTGGTGCGTGATACTGGTACCACTCTACTGAAGGACGTGATAAAGAAAGAGCTCCTACATAAAGTCATTCCACATTGTAACCTGCGACCTCGCCTCATGATTTGACCTTTCCGGAAAAGAACGATATAGACGATGACGATGACGATGACGATGACGATGACGATGACGATGATGATGATGATGATGATGATGATGATGATGATGATGATGATGATGATGAGGACGACAACGACGACGACGACGACGACGACAACTATCATGGACTCAGTTGAATCCAACGATTCCTATGCGTGTTATATTATATTATTTTAATTATGCAATGTCTTTTGGCTACCTCTTTTAATAATCTAAACGCTTATTTATAAATTCGTCATTATAAATGCGATTAGGCTACTGCATGGGTTAACTGTTTTGTGTAAGGAAAAAGGTGAGTTATAATTGACTATTGATTCAATTGAAACAAAGGCCTCGAGAAGATCTTTCTTTTTCACTCAACTTACTCAGGCGCGCTATTTTCACCTCCTTGTTCGCTTTAGAACTCGAGATATTAGACATTTTAATTTTCGCCGCGTTATTTACGCCATCGCTGCAATTGCGACGCCATTATTTGAATCGTAGTGCAATAACAAATTACGTCATTTTCGCCAAAGCTTAGCATGTAAGTCGAGCCCTCGCTACGCAGCGCAACCGCCCTGGGAAAGATAAATGCCTTAGGCCATGGAGTATAATATACACTAAGAGGAGCCCCATGCAATATGAGTTTAACCAGCAGAATTGGAGAAGACCTTCCAAGCAGAGGGGCATAAAAAACCATCTATAAACCCCAAATGGGCGGCGAAGCCGCCCCACAGGGGCGGGTGGAGCTGGGTTTGAGGACGAAAAATCGAAAATTCCCGTGCAACGCCGGGTACCCCAGCAAGTAAAATTATAATCTCGATCTGCCATTTGAGGACAACATACTACTTTTAGATATTTCTCACAGTTCTCTAACGATGCTGGACGAACGTTTTCTCATGAAGGGAGAGTAGTACTACGCATTAATGCGTTTAGGGCCTACCATTCTTTTTAGATATTAGATGGTGAAGCATCTTCCAATGTGCGCTTGGACGCGCTTAATTAACCACCCAGAGGTCGCACACATCGCGCATGTTTATGCTCAATTTAAACACCCGTTAAAAGTAATAATAGTCACAATATAGCGATCTTCGAAAGCTTTTTTCAATGTTGGGAAGTTTGCATGACAATAAGACGGGTGTGGCAGGTTGTGAACTAAACCGAAATCGAATGCATTGTAATGATGATGGCTGGCATCGCCTTCCTGCGATATTCAACGTTGGGACTGGCGCACCTAGAGTATGCTGCAGGGTTTTACTGACCTAGATCAGCTCTGTTGATAAATTCTTTCAACGGATAGATGGATGGATGGATGGATGGATAGATGGATGGATGGATGGATGGATAAATGGATGGATGGATGGATGGTTGGATGGATGGATGGATGGTTGGATGGATGGTTGGATGGATGGATGGATGAATGAATGAATGAATGGATGGATGGATAGATGGATGGATGGATGGATGGATGGTTGGATGGATGGATGGATGGATGGTTGGTTGGATGGATGGATGGATGGATGGATGAATGGATGAATGAATGGTTGGATGGATGGTTGGATGGATGGATGAATGAATGGATGGATGGATGGATGGATGAATGAATGAATGAATGAATGCATGGATGGATGGATGGCTGTTAATTTTCTTATGACAAAGTGTTCGCATACAGAAATTTGCTCGACGTATTACAGCACTTTTAAGAGCTTTCTTCGTTCGAAGTTTTTTTATGACAAAATTATTCTGCCGTTTTCTTGAGTGCCGTACTGCATCATATCTCAAAATTCATAGAGCGCCTATCGCAGCATAGTTTATTCAGAGACGCTTTCAGCACATGGTAAAGAAACGTCTTTAGAGATCGAGAGTATACAGGGAAGAGCGCAGACATGAATTTAGCCCATGAAACTTGATGAAAGAAGGAGAAGCCATTCAACGTGGAGTGGGGCTAACACAGCAAATGCTCGGCTCTGGGTCAATGAACACTGGGGACAAAAAGGTTAAGATGGTTGGTAGCAGGGCTGTTTTATGGAATTTTTAGAACTGCACAACTCCTTCTTTCCTTTCCCATCTTCCATTGTAAATTACTTCCAATCGGAAGAAAATTACATTTTTTTGCTAGCTTTGACATAAGTGCTTCTACAACTGCACAAATCCATTTAGTGTACAACTGCACGTTAAAAAGCCCTGATGAATAGTAATGCATGTCCTGCCACGCTTTGAGTAAATAGTAAATGGATGATTAATACTTTATTCTTGACATTACGGCAATTCAAGAAAATATACCAGTAATATAAATTCATTACAAATGTAGTAGTAGCAGTTGCAGTTTAGCGTCACTGTGCAGAGACCATCAGCGACACCTTCCTCCTTTATACAGGCTTGGGACTGGCACTGGCATAGTGCCAAACAGTGGCGGAGTTGAAATAAATTTAATTGACTTAAGTTTTTATATGGGCTGGTAAACGATTAGGAATCATTTAGTGTGTTGATGTCAGAATCTAGATTATCATCCATAAAATTTGAAGTGCCTAATTGTCATCAGAGTTCACAATGTTAAACATTAGGTCAGGGTCAATTGCTATCTTTTCAACCAAATAACTAACTCATTCGACATTTGACATTTTTATCGTGCAATGAATTGATCGTGTGCGAAGTAGTGGATATAGACAATTGAGACGAAAATTTGATTTTGATCATCTGGATTTATTAAAGTAGAAACAATAATTTAAAGGTATGTAAGCAGCTGTTGAAAACGTTTTAATGTTTTCGTTGAATACTCAACACCTCGAATGCCATTGACATCATCGATGACATTCATATATAAAAAACAGTTGCATGCTATAATGAGAATGAGTCATTGACTACTTTTGTCCCTGATGCTTTCGGCACGTAAAATATACATCATACTCAAAGGATGCCTGATGCAATTATTATCTTTGGTGGATAATATTATTGCATTATATTGTATTGTGCCTAAACATTTATAAAGCGCTTCTAGTAGAGTGAACAGTTCAAACTCGCTCAAAGTATGATAAGAAGCCTGTTTTAAGAAGAGACAAAGCCGAGGAGAGACTGACAGACAGAAGTGTAGAGCGAACGGAAGAAAAAAAAGAGAATTCCAGAGAGAAGGACCGATTGAGGCAAATGATCGAGACTGAGCCATAGCAGTTCTAGACCGAGGAACCAATAGGTCAAGTCTGTTGGATGAACGAAGTGGACGATGGGAGGAAGCTGAGTGAGGACGAAGTAAAGCATTAGTCAGATATTTTGGGGCAAGACCCGTTGAGACTGTAGAATCAGAGTGAGGATCTTGAACTGTGTGCGAGCACGTAGAGGAAGTCAATGAAGTTCATCAAGCATAAAGGTAGAGATGTGAGAGTACTTGGGAAGGCGGACAATCAATCTAGCAGCTGAGTTGAGAACCGACTGAATCGGTGAAAGACGAACTTTAGGAAGACCAATTAGAAGATTATTGCAATAGTCAATTCGAGAACATATAAAAGCATGAACTAAGGTAGTGAAGATGGAGGAGGAGATAGAGCGACGAATGACTCTGAGACGTCTTAGATGAAAATATACGTTCGGTAAAGGTAAGTGAGCTATCAATTACTGTAACACCCATATCCCGCACATTTGAAGAGAACGAAAACAACGGGAATTTTTCATAGAGACGAATAATATCAAGCTTAAGGAGCTGCTGAGGAGTACCTAACCATGTAATAGGCTTGGCCTGCATGCTTGGTCATTATCAAATTGGCGACATAAAAGTTCTTGAATAAGATCATAATAATTATTGGATCAGCAAAAAGGTAGTTGATAACCCCCTCCCTCCGTGGAACGGAAAAGAAGCTCAACACTAGCGTGTTCGCATCTAAACTCTGGCAAATGAATGATGTTATTAGACACCTTAAAAACAGACTCACAGTTTACCATAAATAACGACACTTTTTATTTGTGCAATTTCATCAGGACTTCCAATTCAATTAAAACTTCATAGATGCCAGAGACACGATGTCGTTATTTAGATGCATTTGAAACATCCTCAATCCATCTAACTTTGAAAGTATGTATTTTAATAACTTTTTATGTAAATGTTCATAAGTTCTGTAATATGCCGAACAAATTTCTGTTCAGGGTAAAGGCCTCTGTTGTCATAGACCCTGGTCAAATACCGATCCATCCATGTAACGTGTTGACATATTCACCCTGCGAAAATGAAGGTTGAACGCTCGATCATAAACCGAGACCAAGAAAACTAAGTCGTTGTCGATTCACACTTTATCTGGTCATCAGCTTCGGTCAATAATATTCAAAAAATTATTTTCAATATCCTCATTATTTGTTATGGTATTTAATAATATTTGAATAAAAGTAAATGTTTAAGCTGAATGGGCTTTCCTTAGAATTTAGCCATGTACGATGCAATTTAGCTTATAAATTACGTCGCCACTAAACAGTGGCGCAACAGCAGTTCATGGGTGAGACATTGCTAGATTATCAATAGAAAACTTATTGGTCTTCGTGCAAAGTTTAAGGAGCTTGAAGCTCATACATTTTTTAAAAATTCTTGCGACTGGCATTTTTATAAAACACCTTTGAAATTTATTACACTACCACTATAAATAAGAAAACGCCTTTGAGATGACATAATAACATATGCAAATATTGGAAAGGAAAAAATGAGTCACATGCTGATGCTCTGATTAAGTTATGATATATATGATTAATTTGTTTAAAAATTAGGCATACTTGTGCTTAAATAAACAGATTGAGTTTCAAATACATGTTATGAACACTGATCAAACGAATCCCTTTGACATTGTTTGCTGCTAAACAGCGAACAATGCTATTGTTATGACAACGTTAAATGGTGTATTTTGGACGCCATGAATTCATTGTTACTGCACTACAGCATAAGTTGTAAATTGTCGTCAACGGCTTTTGATTAAATAAAAACACGACATTCTTCAGATCGCATGTGGTATGAATGTTTAGTATCGCTAGTGAACCTATCATCGAATAACATTGCATCAAAGCAAAGAAGCCAAGCGTCGCCATGCTTCTTTATCTCTACCATGATAGTACGAGTATAATTATAGGCTATTGACGGGGTTTATTTATTTTTAGCAAATAGATGTTTAAGGAGCTGTCGTTCTTCTTCATTTGTGACCTTTCGTATAATATTGCGAATAATGTTCTTCATCGCCTTCGCATTCTGCCAGAATCTTTTAATGGAAAAATGTCTAACTGATTTTATTCCAAAAAACCTTTTAAAAAGAGTTAAACTGGAATATAAACTCAGTTGGAAAACAAAGAAGAAATTAATGTCTTGGTTTAAAAATTTACTATAATTATAACGTTCGTTGTATATGTACTGAAGGTGTTTGCCTTAACTCCTAAAAATTTGCTCCTCATAACAATATTTTGTGTATATATTTATTAATATTCATTAGTTTAACGTCGTCCTATGACATCAACGGCAGTTGACGACAATACAGATAATGTACAATGCAATGAAAACAAATTTATAGTATCTTGGAAACACCATCAAAATGCGTCTAACTTAATTAAGCTTCACAATTTCAGCAATGTTCACTCTTTAACTCAGAGATTTTTTAGCGTGCAGTTTTACAAAAAATGTGCAGGTCTAAATGGATTCGTGCTGTTGAATAAGCACTTTTGTAAGTCAAAACTAGCAAAATAGTTCATTGTCCACCGATTGGAATTAATTTTCCATGGAGGATTGGAAAGTAAAGAAGTTGTGCAGTTCTAAAAATTCCTTTAAAACTGCGCTTGATTCAATGAGGCTCGCTTCCTTTTGGCTGCAAATTAGCCAGACAATTACACATGAGTTTGTTTCGTGAGTTTTTTTCATTTTTTTTATGTGTGCATATGTCTATATCTTGTTGACTAAGCGCTTTTGTCGGCGAGCAATTGTTTAGCGCGCTTTTGACGGGTCGCGCTTATGTCTGCGTGCTTTTGTCGGCGCGCTTTTGTCCTGCGCGATTTTGACGGAGTACCAGATAAGCGATCAAGTTTAGGACTGACCCTGCCACGTGTACGGTTGTCTGAAAGTTTTGTGACTACATAATCTTCATGTTATTATTGTGCCATAAAATGATAATGTTTCTTTTTTTCAAGTTATTGTTGCTTTCACCATTTGGGATTATAACCACTCTGTGTGTGAGAGAGCCAATCGTAGTGGACGTCGACCGTCGAAATCTATACACATTGTGACACGCATCTTTTTATAGCATTGCATACAAATATTTTAAAGGTGTTTAATGAAACCCGTCGTTTGTTATCATTTAATTTACAAATACACTAGCGTATACGCTAACGAATCTACTTTGCGCTAAATTTGATCCATTCCGAATTAATTAGTCAAGTCAACTAAACAATCCAATAAATAATTCATCCATTTTAAAACCCTAATTTAAATGCTCGTCAACTGTTTCATGAAATCTAAACAGATAAAATAATTTGTAGCAGCTTCTGTGAAACGGTAGTAAGCATAATAACCACTTATAATTATAATTATCCAGCTGAAAAAAAAACACAAAATGAATGAATGAATGTTGGTTCGTTCCTTATCCATCACTTGCATTAAATAATATGCGGCTTCTCTTTACGTTGTGCTGTAATGGGTGCGCCATACATCCGTAGATAGAATAATGATATAATAGAATTTAAAAAATACAGTATTATAGAGCTAAAAGGGACAGAACCTTTGTGCTTTTATGAAGCAACAACCAATTTTAATTATAATAATAATTATGCCAGTAGTTTGCAGATTTGGTTGATCATAACATTACATTTCCGCCTTGATAATTACATCGGAACTTAGATTCATTTATTTATAACCGCGGTTATAAGTGTTTTAAAGGTGTCAAGTAGCGTCCATTTATTTTCCTATAACTTGGCATTAAGTAAATTAGCTATAAGAATTCATTAACGTTACAATGGGATATTATCGTCCCTCTCCTCTCTGCTGGTCATACATTTGGCTATCAACTTCACGCCAGAGGCTGAATATTTATTTATCGAGTATTAGTTGCATGCAGACAAAACCGATTCCAATAAAATAGTGAATAAACAAAATAATGCACGAGGCATACATCTACACATACTCACGTAGTCAAATTAATTCGTGGGAAGATAAGATGAGTAATAAAGGTTGGTCATAATGGACAGGTCGAAATAAAATGGCAATTCACAGACGCGCACCCGCACTCGCTCTGATAAACTTACATGTAATTGTGATTCATTCACTTGACTTAGAAAATACATTGAAACTATAAATTTATTTTGCGCTGATAACGTAACATTTTTATCACTTTTCCTCATACCCATAATTATCTCTAAACAGAACCTAAAGATTGTACTCTGACGATTCTTTGTTGTTTAACGATGCTTCAAATGGTGAGAGACGATTAAGCTAACGCACATCTTCTTTCTGCAGTCATTAAGATTTCACCAAAGCTTTTGTATTATGTATTACATGACACTTATGCCCAAGAGACCAAACACTCTTTTATAGTTAAATTTAAATCGAACCCATATAAGCTAATGACTATCTATAAGGTCTTTGTAATCATTTTTGAGGTGTCTAATGATGCTACCTCGTTTCCTTTTTTTTATAATCGGCATCTTATAAGCCATGAACTGAACCAAATTATCGTTCATTTAGAAAAAATCATTTTATAACAATGAAATATCGTCGTTAAAACTAATAAAGATAATATTCCCAATTTAACTCGCGCTTTCTGCACGGTAAGGGTAAGTGTATACTTGGTGTTAATATTAATGGGTCAGCACATTCGTTTACTGCGAGGATTTATATAGCGCCTCTTCAAGTTGCTGCTCAGGTGTTATGGCCAATATAACGTCGGCTGAAAACGACTATTTAATAACTCCGCCACTGGTTGTTCTCTGTCATTGCCAGTCCCAAGCTTGGATAACGGAGATGGGCGACACTAATCATCTTAGACAATGGAATCTCATTCTATACCATGGAGCCAAATAATGCACAATATTAATTATACATGTACTTGTGCATAATGTTTCTGTGCATGCATGTAATTATGTACGCGTGTGCGTAAGCATGCATTCATGCGTGCGTGTATGCGTGTGAGCGCGTGTGCGTGCGTGGGAGTGTGCGTGTGTGTGTGTGTGCGTGTGTGTGTGCGTGTGTGTGTGCGTGTGTGTGCATGTGTGTGTGCGTGCGTGTGTGTGTGCGTGCGTGTGTGTGTGTGCGTGCGTGTGTGTGTGTGTGTGCGTGTGTGTGTGCGTGTGTGTGCATGTGTGTGTGCGTGCGTGTGTGTGTGCGTGCGTGTGTGTGTGTGCGTGCGTGTGTGTGTGTGTGTGCGCGCGTGTGTGTGTGTGCGTTCCAATGGTGAATATTCGAGCTTACTGTGCATTGTTTGTTAACTGATGCAATATAATTTGTTCTTAATGACAATTAACATCAAGTGATCCAGCGCAGAGAGCGCTTCTGAGCAGTTTCTTGAAGAAGCGCTATATAAACTTTCGGAATCAAGCAACCATATGCCATAAAAGCTTGTAATCTATCTACGGTAGTGCAGGTCCTAAGTTCTGTGTAATAATTATTGTTGGACACGCTGAACACCTTTGTTGCGGAACGTTTTCGTGCCAAAGACAGCAATCAAACTAGACACTCTTTTAACGGAATTCACCACTGCTATATAAAGAAGCGACGCAAAAGCGTTGCTATCTAAATCATTAGTTTCGTGGTCGCTGGCGACGTTCACAATCGAACAAAGCTGCGATGAGTCGTAGACGCGTTCTGAACTGTTGACACACCGGAGAGGGAATAAATTGCTACCAGTTCTGATCAGTCGTGATGGTGGAGAAGTGGTCAAAGAGCTTAGATACTGACAGGTAATCAAGACAGAAGGGTTCGGAATCGAGTATTGAGCCACGTAATGAATTACTCAGAGCTTGATTGTCGAGAGAGCCCTGCATTATACGAATGCTACATGTGTATGGGTTGGGAGTAGAGGGGTGGAAGAGTAAATTCCACGATGAGCGAGTGATCGGATAAGACTGATGGGTGAACATATAAGTCATGAATAGTAGCTTCATCGGAGTTGATGACCAGGGAGGAGAGTTCCATCAAGCGAATGTGTTGTCTAGCCGACATAATATTGACGAAGATGAAATTGCGAAAGAGGAACCATAGACGGCGTATTGGATCAAAAGGAATTTTTTAGGTGAATATTAATGAACCTAAAAACTGTTTTATTTAGCCGTGGTTGGGCCGGGAGTGCCTCTGTGTAGCCTACATTGAAGAGGCGTTTAATTAATTTCTGGGAAAAAATACCAAGTGTGAGTTGTTATTATAATAATGACTTGATCAACAGTTCTATCTACTCTCATGCAGGGTTGCAAGATGTCGTAAAACTTTTGTCGCGAAATCACGTAAATAAGTCACCCAAAATCGGGAGACGAACAGCATAAGGTTCGTATATTATACGGTGGGGTAAACAAACGTCAAGGGTGATAATTGGTCTCATGCGCCGAAAACAGGAAATGAAGTCGCTAAGTCCATTCTCGAAGTTTCTAAAATTTACTATCACTTTGCAGCCAATTCTTTATAATTATCAAGTCCAACAGTTACTATGACTATTCACGTCTAATTAGGTTTTAGTGAACCGACCTTAAGCCCTTTCGTTTACGCCACAAACTTATTAAACAGTTTCCAGCTAAAATAAGGTGTGTAAGGGCTACCTTGTTGCTGGAGTTTCAGTCCGTGTTTGAGCGACACATTTTAAAACTGCCAACGTTGTTTAGATACCTGAGTTTGGATCTATCGATAACTATAAAGAGTCAATTACTCTAAAAAAGCTGATTGGAAGACGAATCTTGATTCATGCTTACCAAACCTCCATGCATCCACCCTCCGTCTGTTCACCAGTCTAAATGAATTATTTTCGCTGATTTGGAAATTATTCCAAACACTGTTTGCCCAATGCCCAGTGAGATTTAAACTCACGTCCCCTAGTTTACAAGACCAACGCTCTGCTACAGAGGCTAACGAGCACTGAGCTGTCTGAAGATCCTGTTAAATCGATCATTCAAGTGACACGTGTCAATATAGACCTACTGTGCATATATGTGATTGGTGGCAACCAGATACGATATTATTGATATTTATTATGGTTGTCACTCCTTGCTGACTAAGGCAATGATATGAAACACCTTTTTAACGCCTGGCATTGAGTTATAAGGAGGGGGGTCAGTCTATTGTTATTTTGAATCTGTCCTCGATTGCGAAATGACTGTGTTCAAAATAACTTGAAGCTAAATAACAAACTTAACATTTTGTGGAAATAGTTAATTCTTTTTTCGTTCCACTCCTACATCAACCCCATGGCGAGGGGATTATTTCAATTATCAATCAGTTTGAAATCTGTCATTGACGTTGAGAATTAGTTGTTGTATAACGACATTGTGTCGGTCGTAACAAAGATGACTGTGATTGCCCTCCTCTGTTGTCCAGGTTGGGACTGGCGCTCTGAGTACAAGCGGCAGTGCATGCAAAGGTAAGCTGAAATCAGATGTCATAATTATGTTGCTGCAGGTTATCGTTAAACACTTTGCTTATCTCAGTGTCAAAAAGTGTATAATTCTACCTATTCAATACTATATAAAATTAAGTTATCACTTTAAAAAGGTGTTTTGCGTCAAACATCAGTCACGCCCAGTTTGTCATTTTAGCAAACACGCCAAAAAGTTTGCGCATGGTAGGCTATAGTTACCATTTGAAAAATGCGTTGTAATTGTGATGATGATAATTTATATTCGTTCTATAGAGTCCTTGCTGACATGCCGCTGCCAGTTAAAAATAAGGATGATAAATGAAGTAATTAAATGAAACGAGTGGAAGTCAGAAATAGGGGCAATGGCCGAGTAGGCAATCTGTAAAGTACTCGAGAAATGTAATTTCTTTCGTCCTTAACCGGTAGTTCAAAGTTGTGAGGCGTGGACGAAGATTAAATTAAAGGCCTGTGAACTCTCGGTGGGAAAATGTCAATCAGGACGTGTGAGTCGAGTCGGATAACTCTACGAAGTAGTCGATTCTCAAAGTCATGCACAACAGCTTCAACTCTCTTAATAGCAGGCATCAGAAAACCGTAACGTCGCATCTTACGTTGAAAACTGTCTAGTTTTGATCGGTCGTCAGCAGTAGTTAGGCCACCACAAGGCAGGGACAGAGTAGATGAGGCGCGCTGCTCTTGTAGCTATGGCAACGTTGTTTTGTTTGTTTGTTTGTAAGCGCACTTGTTACAGCGCCTCTTCCAGCCCTCAACCGCTACTCAGAGGCGCTCCCGATTACAGCGCGGACACTGCATCGGAGTTTCCCGCCGAAGCGCTGAGCAACTTTCGACACAGTCCGCCAGTGGCGGACTGAGTCGAAAGTCTTTGAAAAAATCAAGAGAGATAAACTCCTCAGTCTTGCATGTAGGCGGTGATTGAAAACATATTGACAGATCAGACCATTGCGGACCAATCAAAAACAGACCAGTCTAAGACAGACAAGATAATATCAACGAAAACCATTGGAGACCATGCATAACAGACCAGACGAGACGAAATCAGACCACTTCTAGAGACGGTCAAGCAGCTGACGGTTAGGCGAGACCAGTGTAAACAGAGGGCGCATAAGTTACACTTTGATCGACAATTAAACTTATACACACCTGTTTAATGGTTTTAACCGCTGCTATATAATATGGAAAGCCGCATAAATGACACTTACGAAATCTGCTTCTGTCATTGTAATCCAAGATTTTAGCCTAATATATATATATATATATATATATCTCTTATGGCGATCTGCATCAGCATATTCATATATCTGTGACTCTCTTTGAAAAAAACTCTAGACTCTAACGAATTTTATATATTGCTTGATATGTATAGCAAGATTTTGACACAGAAAATATTTGACATTTTCATTATTCATTCAATTCATTCATCTTTCTCTTACTCGACTATAATAACGGGTTAAAAGGAGCGCGACGCCAATGACTTTGCTGTCACTCTTTGTCGTTAAACTGAACCGTCCAAAAAAGAGTGACATTAAAAACCGACATGTCCCTATGATTTCTATTGTTTAGTTTATACACCTTTAAAATAGATCTTAGGGGCATTATGAATTGCACAATTTAGATAACATCAATAAATAACAATCCAGGCTTATTATATGGTGTGGTGACACAAATTGTCGTTTAACACTCGATTGCCCAAGGTATTTTTGGTACACGAAGGCCCAAGGGGGGTCCGCGCGGACCCCAGCGTTTTTTGTGAATATCTTGAGAAGGGATTGGAATATCGCTACAGAATTTAGTTCTATGTAATCCCAAATGAATTTGCAATCGATTGATGTATCTTATATCACAATAATTTACATGAATCTTTATTTCATATAACGTGCGCTGACCATTTATTTATTGGCCAGTAACCATACGCATGTATGGCAAATAGCCGCATATCGTGCGGTACCCTTAGTAAATGCTGTGGTTGTGGGGTATGGGGCTGGACAATACTCACGCAAAATATACCATTCGATGCCCAAATGGTTGCTCTAGGAATACCTAAAAGCATTTTTGCAGATCCATAGCCGTTAAAAAGTTATCCGGGAAAAACGGGCCTGGGGTCCGGTCGGAACCCCCTTGGGCATTCGAGGGTTAAATAGCAGCTTACAATGCGCGGATATCTATACATGCATAATTCCTTACTTGCATGGGACATCCATCCACGAATTGGCGGAAACAAACTTTGATTTTCCCTCCTCTTGCGAGCACTTTAAATTCGTGTCTTTGCTCATCCAGACTTAGTAAACAACATTAGTTTTAACTGTGGTCAGCGGTTCGAAATTACACTTGGGGTTGGATCCGATTTGACCAGTGTCTATGACAACAGAGGCCGTTACCCTTGACATAAATTTTCTTGGCATATTACAGCACTTAAGAGCTTTCTCTTTTCACGCTAACCTCAAGTCTAAAGTATCATCATTAAATAAAGTTTTAAAGGTGTCTGTCAGTAGCGTTGCGTTATCCATCATTTTATGGTGTCGGTTGGACGGGTAGAATAATAATTAGTCATTCCATTGATTCGCCGCTTCTCCGCTGTTGTCTGGTGTTTACATCTCGCTGAAGGACGGTTCACGCAGGTCAGTGGAGTTAACTCGATCGGATGTTGTCGCTGGTGGCGTTCAAAACTACCGACCGACAAGCCACAAATGCCTTCGACTGTGCAAACCTTGTGCCCGACGATTGACCGGACGCGCGCATCATCTTCAACCAGCGAGGAGCTTCAGTTTCGTCAGCGTTTCGTGTTTGCGAGCCCTGTCACCTGTCGCCGCTCTACTCTATTGACGCAACCTGTACCAGAGACTCTGAACATTCACACCATCTGAAAGCTGTTGACGGGATTCCGTTGGATGATTCTACGTGTCTGCGAGGGATCAGAGACTCTGGTGTGAATGTTCAGAGTCACTGATGACTGTTTCCGGCTCACTGTGACTTATTTTGCTAATTTATGAAATTTTCTTGCTGTTATGACACTTAACATCATTTCGGCTAGTTAGCGCAGAGAGCGCCTCTGAGTAGATTTCTTGAAGATGCGCTATATAAATACTTGAAATAAATAAATAAATAAATAAATTCTAGTATCCGTTTAGCTGCATTGGCTGCAGATAACCGTGGAAACCTTTTCAGCACCAATAAATTATTAATAACAATGGCCATTGTATGACGTCAGTCACGTGACCATGCATTCAATATAAAAATTTAAAAAAATGTGAATTTAAGAAAAAATCATCTATGAACAGATACACGAAAGCGCATGGCGAAATTTCAATGCAGTAAAAAATTTCAGGGCAAATACTGACAGTGGGGTGAAAAAAACACCCCAGGTTAGCCTCCGAGGGTTAAAAGAGGTGTCGTATTACATCAACAGGTCCACGTATTTACCGGCTAATAAACACTGGACGCTTAACGTTATTTAAATATTCATTCATTCATTCATTCATTCATTCAAGAATTTATATAGCGCTTCTTTTTTATGGCGAACAGGCGAGGCTGCTTAAGCTGTAGCTTACATGTGGGTTGCCTAGCAACAGTTTAAAGGCATCATATACGAAGACGAGGAAAAGTGATGATGCTTCCAGGTAAGCAAACCGAGAAGAAGATGAAATAAAGAAATTTCGAGCATTCATAAATTTATCGCTCGATCCTGTTTTTATTATCTTTTTAAAACTTTTAGCTTGAATGTCATTGTTTTAACTTTCACATTGTTTTGTCACACACTGGATTGTTCCTTTTCTCTCAAAGCACTCAACCATGTCATTTATTGTCTCCAACTATAGGAATGTTGCAAGTCTTTGCATGACATAATGTTTCTATTATGTGTTTTGCATAAACTCCTGTTGAGCAATAGACTAATTAAGATTATTATCACTTGCATTTATTACCATGCTATAAATGGTCACTCCACTCCGTTCCTTACAAACTTCAAAACTGTCCTATTTGTCCGTTGTTGGGATGGGAACGCTTCTAAGTAGTCTACCTTGAACTTTTATGACTGCCACTGCGTGCTTCTAGCAGATAATTATTTTGTGACACCACTTTCAAGGATTCACACGCGTTTATAATAATTATGCTTCATAATGATCATCATTATAGTATAAAAAGCTCCAGTGCGCGTTCTTTCACGCAAGAGATAGATCATAAAAGAGGTGTCGTTAAATATAAGATACTAAAATTAGCTAGAATCCCGTCGAAAGAAGAGACAGCTTCCAATCCTCGTAGAAAACCGCTGAACTTGTAAAGTAATAAAAATAACAGCATTGTCATCGCCGGCGTCGTCGTCATCGCAGTAGTAATAATATGTTCGAGGGAATGGTGAAATGTTGTCATGGAAGGGAGGTAAGTAGAAAAGAATCATGTCACTGCATTGAACGGTAGCAAAGTGTATTTCTTTTTCTAATGGTTAGAGAAGAGGTCCTCCCATTAATTATTTGTCCTGGCCAACATTCCAGCGATTGTGATCGTCTTCTCGCCAGTGATTCAAAATAGGATTCGAATTGCTCTCCCGTAACATTGTCATTGTCATGACCTCATGGATTGTCAGAGATACGGAATAAATTTTACGAATCGTAGACTGAAAAAGATAATAATTATATACAGAGTTACCTTCCATCAGACCGTTATTACCACGCGACAGTTGTTCTTTCACATTTCGTCGAACGATTTTCAATTAGTTTATTCATCCAAACTTCACTCAAAGTCATTGATGAGTTATTTGAAGAAGCATTGAGTGATCGATTTCGTTTTTTTCATTTTATTCTTTTCGTATTATTGAAAACAGAGAGTTTTGTTCTTTTCGAACTTTTCGAAAAATTAAAATTTTCTGCCAAAAAGCACAAAAATTATCTTCTCTACTTTCGATTACTTTTACGCAGTTTCGAATAGCTACACGTCCAAGTTGTATTCAACAAACATGCAACTTACAGTATCTATAGCCGCAGTTATTTCTATTTAAGGGTGTGCAATGGCGTCCGTCATTTAAACTGTTCATGTCAAGAATTTACACATTCCTTCTTCAGAAACCCACTCATTTTGCAATCCAACCAACCAGCTGCTAAGAGTTTAACTGCAAAACGGCAATGTTTTTGCTATTTTCTCGTTCCAAAAGAGTCAATTATTGATTTTAAAATATCTCTTTCAATCCCTACTCATGATAGTTAGGGCTGCAGAGAACGCGAAAATAAACCGAAGCAAGACCCAACAAGAACATCCAGAAAGAAAAGAGATGAGTGGGATATAATATGATCACAACAATTATTATGAGTGGTAGCAACCGCGTAGACATGCGGCAGAACGCAAGACCAGATCGAGACAAACTAACCACACAGCTGGGATCCCACATAGAGTTAGCAACAGTATTCAAGATGTTCTTTTCACCTCTGCATACGACCATGTAACAAAATGACGACCGTGGTTCATAACATCTTACGAAAATAAACCGTTGTTGACGTCATGCTAGTTTCGTTAGTTGCTTATAATAATTTATTAAGTACATTGTGTGATAAGAAAGATTATTTGGTAAGTGGTGTAGTTTGTGATTACGTAATTATCAAGTTATTACTCTGCGATCATGTTTGCTATCGTTTCTTATTCTTATTACTATTCTGTTGTTTCGTTCTGCCTTCGAGCGGAAATAAAGTGGTCTGCAAAACATGCAATTTATTAGACCGCAATGTGTAAGATGAGTAGGTTCATGACATGTTAGAAGTCATGTTTGTTTGGTTTGTCGAAGCCAGCCGATAAGAAATTGGATTTGCGTCGACCTCCACTTTTCACCGGACTTGGGTCTGGCACTCCGGAGTCTTGTATTCATACAATTGTGATGCTCTTATTGTGTGATTATGCATGCTATCATTTCTTATTACCATTGTCAATGCTTCTTCCCACCTTCGTGCGTAAACAAATTGGACTCTATAATAATATTATAACTGCTGTTTGTGAAAGAGTGAGCTGAAACCGTCGTCATAAAGTTCGAGGCTCCTAAGCAACAGCGCTTTGTTTTTCTTACTTTATTGCGTATCTTAACGCGTTTTAAAGGTGTCTAATGAAATTTTTATATTAATCAATGAATCGTAATTTATATAGCGCCCCTTTAAGGTACCTACTCGCAGGTGCTCCCGGCCGAGATCAGGTGGAAAAAACAGTCTTAAACAGTTTGTGAAATTGAGAAGAGCTTGGGAGGCGTCGCATAGTCAAGGGAAGTCCATTCCAGACCAACCACAGAGAATGAACGCATCTGCATTGTTGCATAGCGAGTGAAAGGAACCATTAAGTCACCATGTATTAGTATTAGTAGTATTTGCAGTTCAACGTTGCTGTGTGATAACAAAGACCATTAGCGAGTACTACCAGTGGCGGAATGTTGGTATAATTGAAGGTCCATTTTTTCTAGGGTGTCTAATTTCCATTTTCCTTCAACTCTTCTGTCGTCGACTTGCTTCGGAGTTTATCGTGTCTTTGCTGATTTGAACTAATAATTTTCCGCTTGTATCATTGATTTGAGATTTCTCTACCTTCATTCCTTTTCCCCACTGCCACCGTTTACTATCTCGCTTCATCGATTACCAGATAAAACTGGCGCTAGTCGTCACTAGTTGGCGCTTCATTCAGTTTTGATACCCTTAGATAATTTATTCCGTGGGCTATATATATACAGAATGGCTTTATTGCTCGGATACTTTGAATACCACAGTTGTCTATGCAATTAAACTTCATTCGAAAGAAATCGTTAATAGCGAACACACATCTACATCACCTCGCCCCCCAATTCATCATAATCAGCATAGCGTAATATTGGTGGTTGGCCCAATGGTCTTCCTTTTGAGCTACGCCTACACCCTGGTATTCTACCAGGATTCTTTATTAATAAACTGTTAACTGTTCTTTTTGGGAGCGCTGAAATCGGGAGCGCCTCTGAGTAGTTTTTTCTTGAAGAGGCCTTATATAAATTTCCATATGAATGAGCCAATAGAAAGCGGCAGCTAACGTGATAATAGCAATTCTTTCTGTTTTGCAGTATTTCGATGAAAGTTGGGTATTGTATGTAGATATGAATTACCTTTGAGCCCGATTGAATTCAAAAATTCTTATTTTTTGCCAAGATATTGACAAAAGCCCGAACTAGAATTTTAATGAACAACTGCAGCCAACAAACCGCTGCTCTCCATGTTTATATAATGCAATTTATTAACGTTTAAAAGGTGTCCTTTGCGCATACTGATCAACATTGTACGGACCTGCCATATTAATTGGTATTTCTTTTTCATCGGTCATATTTCTCAATGCTATTCGAAAATCTATTTCATCGTCGTATTTACCACAAATGTTCATGCCTTTGTCTGTTCACGGATAGACTACTGTAATTCCCTCCTCGTTGGCCTTACTAAAGTTATTCTACACCATCTACAGTCTGTGCTCAATGCTGTTGTTCATAGTTGTAAAAAAAGTTTTTTTCCCTTTTTTCATCCTCTCCCAAAAACGTCGTTTTTTCCGGCTTTTTTTGGTTTCCATTGTTTTTTTACATCTATGCTGTTGTTAAACCGATCAACAGTCTTCGTCGATTAACGCACATCTCTGGTTGAACCAATTCACTGGCTCACTTAATTTGCTTGTTCTTATTTATTTACTAAGAATTTGATATAGCGGTCTTTCAATGTTATCTACTTTGGAGCGCTCCCAGTCCACCCACGGTCGAATAAGACCGTCTTATGAAGAGATAGAAAAGAAGAAGAAAATAATGAAGAAAGGCCAATAGGTACTTGACGAAGGATAACAGGGAGCTCATTCCAGGTGTTATATGTATGTATATATATATATATATATATATATATATATATATATATATAGTGGGTATGCTCTTTGCCTTGCAACCGTGTGGTTACATAATAATTGCAGTGTAGGTGTCACACCGGTTGTTAACCGCTGCGCTAAGGTATTTAAAGCTTCAAGTAAGCTAGTCAAACCGATCCCAACT
Source organism: Lumbricus terrestris (assembly GCA_949752735.1). Classification (NCBI taxonomy): domain Eukaryota; kingdom Metazoa; phylum Annelida; class Clitellata; order Crassiclitellata; family Lumbricidae; genus Lumbricus; species Lumbricus terrestris. Next base: position 17,878,576 of record OX457049.1, read on the forward strand.
CCCGATGGTCCAAAAACAGTTTTAGAGTGCTTAGTGTAGAATGTATCAGAGAGTGACCTAGAAGGAGGCTTGCTATAATACTATACAGCGTGGCCAACCACAGAGAAAGCACGACATTGCATGATGGATGTGCGAACGGAGGATGAAAAAAATCAAGTCGTCGATAAAACGAGATAATTAATGATAGCGAGTTATTTAGTTAGCAAATCGTCACCAATGAATAATGTGTATTTGGAAAACGGGAATTTTGTAGAATGTTGTCTCATTTCTTATTCTAAATGGAGGAAACGCAAGAAGGAATTGAAGTAAGAGGAAGGATGTTGCGAGGGATGAATGAATTAATGATTGAGTGAATGAACGAAAGAACGAACGAATGATCAAACTAACGAATGAAGTGCATAAACTGTCTAATGAATTAGTGAATGAACGAATGAATAAATGAATGAATGAATGAATGAGCGACCGAACAAACAAGCTAACGAATGAAGGAATGAGTGAATGAATGAATGTATGAATGAGTGAATGAATGAACGAATGAAGGAATGAATGGATGAATGAATGAACGAAACGAACGAATGAACGAACTAACGAATGAAGAAATGAATGAATGAGTGAATGAATGAGGGAATGAAGGAATGAATAAAGAAATGACGGGGAAGGTCCCTGTTGCGCGCTTTGCGCGCTATTGTCTGCGCGCATTTGTCTGCGCGCATTTGTCTGCGCGCTTTTGTCATGCGCGCATTTGTTACGGCGCCTTCAGCAAAAGATTCTGAGCAGGAATCCGTTTAGAAAGCTTCTGATGCAATTTTGCAGGTTGACGGTATATAATTATGAGCTGGATTACCTGGACTAAACGAACCATGCCTTGAATAGCGTTTGATCTTAAACACCATTTTATTAATATTAAAAAGTGCTATAATAATTTTTATACCTCGACGTGCTTAATATTAGCCAAGTGAGCCCGCGGGACCAGAAGCTCACCCCTAGCCGAAGAGCGAAGTACACGACGCGCTGCAACGTCAGAGACTGGACAGCAAACACAGATAATACATACAATGCCATGCATACATGCATACATACACAATTGTAAGTTGGTTGATACATGACTTGTAGTTAAGAATTAGATAGAGGCGTATGTAAGTCAACGTTGACTTGACGCATCCGTACTTTCCGTAGCCTATTGGACCAATGTTCGTAAAACGAACATGACCCAGATATGAAATTTTTACATTTCCGTTTTTTACAGTAAAATTTTGCAAATAACATGTGCTTTGTGCAAAATATTTGCACTTTTTAAATGCCAATCAGTTTTTGCGATATCACACATCAGACCAAAATAACAACTTTGCAAACAAAGGACGGCGAACATACGTAGTTTTGCGGTATTTGGTATTAGTTAAAAGCATTTCAAAACTTAAAAAACTAATTTTTTAACGTTTTATCCGACAACTCAGACTTCCTGCTGACATAAAAACACCTGTACAGGAGATTATGTGATGGCATCACCTAATGCGAGGTCTTCGAAAAGGATGTTCGTAAAACGAACGTTGGTCAAAAACGGGTTATTAATTAACCGACAAGAAGGTACTTGAAAAACACCTCTACATCGTATGTTTCCGAAATTATTAATAACATTCTCGTTAACACGTCCATTATTATTTTGAACGGATTATCATGGAGTCACCATGAAACGGACAGAATTACTTTGTGCATCCAATCGCAAGTGCAAAAAGTGTTCAAAAGTAGTAGGTTGTTTTTTGCGAGACGCATAATGTTTTTGCGCCATTTTACGGTTTGTACAAAATACATCTAAACTGTCTCAGTCAAGAATAAAAAATAGAAAATGGGAAAGCATAAACGAAATTTATTGCCGAAGACACTAATTTTATCAACGCCATCTGCCCAATGGATTTCACCGGGAAGAGTGGTTAATTATAAAAGAAACGTTCATGGTATTATTGATCATCGATTAACCGATGCCAATATTTATACGTATTGAAACATAGATCTTAAAGGTGTCTAATTACGGACATCTAAGTCTTTATCCATGGTACAGCAAACGTAGCAGCTGCTGTATATTATTGTGGTCAGAGGGATCTCAAAATGAATGAATTATTCTTTCATCTATTCTTTCAATCTTTTAAAGTATTAACCCTCGAGTGCCCAGGGGGGGGGGTCCGACCGGACCCTAGGCCCGTTTTTTCCGGATAACTTTTTAACGGCTATAGATATGCAAAAATGCTTTTAGGTATTCCTAGAGCAACCATTTGGGCATCGAATGGTATATTTTGCGTGAGTATTGTCCAACCCTGTACCCCACAACCACATCGTATACTAAGGGTACCGCAAGATTTGCGGCTATTCCTTCGGTAAATGACGCAAGCAAGCATTATACTGTGTATCATAAGATTTGTACACTATTATTTTGCGCCAGGTGGTGCTATTGTGATATAAGATAAATCAGTCGACTGAAAATTCATTTTGGATTACATAGAACTAAATTCTGTTATGATATTCCAATCCCTTCTCAAGATTTTAGCATGAAAACGATAGACTTCCTTCGGTAAATGACGCAAGCAAGCATAAAATGTGTATCAAGAGATTTTACACTATTATTTTACACCAGGTGGTGTTATTGTGGTATAAGATACATCAATCGATTGCAAATTCATCTGGGAATACACAGAATTAAATTCTGTAACGATATTCCAATCCCTTCTCAAGATATTATCATGAAAACACTGGGGTCCGCGCGGACCCCCCCCCCCCCTTGGGCCTTCGTGTACCAAAAAATACCTTGGACACTCGAGTGTTAATCCCGTCAAGTAACTTATTCACGGACGCTCACAGCCCATCCACGGCAATACAATTAGATTTGTACAACTCGTAAAACATAGGCCTACTGGCATTGTTTCTATGCAGCAGTCGCATCTCCAGCGGAAGTCCATTTCAAGTTCAAGTTCATTTATTTCGCAACACATTATTATAATACACATCATTGCATAGAAGATAATTGTTCAATTTTTTCACACAGTCAGTCTGGAAGGGGAAAAAAGCTCACGTGAGCTTAACGATTCCACATCACATTATAATCTAAAGAATATACGTAAATTGTTAACCGTCGATGACAAATATTAACTTGCATTTAGAGGCTGGTGATCACAGCAGGTGGTAACTTTTGATAAGAGCCACCAGGATCGAACGGCAGTAGTTAAATCTGCTTATAGCTAAAGCATGAGTAAAGGCGGTATTTGAGAATAATAGAAAAGAAAGAGAACAGTGGTGGCATTTAGGGTAAATTGGATCAATGGTATTTTGAGTGACTGTACCATGTTCTAGAAGGGATTCATTCAAACACGAATGAGGTATAGTGATTGTGATACAAGATACGATTTTTGGCAATAAAATAAGATAAATATTTTAAATTCTACGCTGTTTTTATTTCTTCGGTTGCAATCGTTTTGGAGGTGTGCTTAAAGGACCACTTGGTTTCCGATGTTCTTCAACATGTTAAAAGAGCCATTTAAGTAAACATCACTGCATTCTCCAAACAATTCTATTCCAACATTTTGATATCGTTTTATGTAAACATGGACACACCGCTAAAAGCTACTTACAATGTTTTTAGCCAGTTCCGCTTTTGTCTGCGCCACTCTGTGGATAAAAGCCAGATTCAATTTCTGTAGATCTGCAGATCATCGATATTGGTGAAAACAACCGCAGAAGCAGTAACGGTAGTAGTTTCAGTCTCAGTTTGACAACACTGTGTGATAACAAAGTTCATCAGCGTCGCCCTCCTCTTTTAACTAGGTCCTGGACTGGCACTGTCAGAGCGTAAACATTGGCTGGGTTTGATCAGCGATAAGGCGAATAATATCGGATGTTAAGTTAATGGGGTTTTATTAAACGCGGTGTCGCAATAAAGATGATTAGATCCTCCTCAACTGCCAGCGTGTGAGAGTTGAATGCATTGTTTGTTTTGCTATCATTTAAAACCATTCATTAAAAAATACTTTCGTCTCTCATTCGCCCCTTGATCAGTTTCCAGAAGTACAAGCGTTGGTATAACCGAAGAAATATAGAAGTTAAGAACGCGCGAGGTGTTGGTTTATTTATTAGTTCCTTTGCTTGTACTACTACCATAAAGAATCGAGTATTTTCTGTGGTTGGTCCAGTGGTCTGGAATGGCCTTCCTTTTGAGCGACGCGTATACACCCTGGGACTCTCTCAGGATCCTTCCTTACTAAACTTAAAACTGTTCTTTTTTGGCACGCTAGTGTCGGGAGCGCCTCTGAGTAGTTTTTTCTTGAAGGAGCGCTATAAAAATGTCCGAATGAATGAATGAATGAATGAATGAATGAACGAATGAAAGAGAACGGAGACGAAGTGAGGTCCTACAACACCTCTAAAATCGTTCACATTAGGCTACAAATAAGGCAGTGGTTTCAACGCGTTCAATTTTTCCGCGTGAAAGCAGGTTAGAGGCGCTCCCAGTGCGGGAGGCCCCGCGAGAATTGTAATTGTAATTGCTATCGTACATTTATATAGCGTCCCTTCAAGAGAACTCCTCAGAGGCGCTCCCGACATGACACCAAACCACAATAAAAGAGAATGGTTTTCAAACGCTTGCGGAAAGGGGGCAAAGAAAGACAAAGAAGTTCATTACGGAGACTAATAGGTAACTTATTCCAGAAAGACGGACCAAACATAGCAAAGCTTTTGTGCATCACTGTGGAAGATCGAGCCCTAGGGACAACCAGTTCACCGTGCATAGCAGAGCGAATGAATCTACGGCCCGGAATGGATAGCACAGGTAGCCTACACAGAGTCCGAACCTCCACCTCTTCCATCTGAGGTTGTTAGAACAATGCGGCAAAACTACAAGTCGCAAAGCATCAGGTCCCGATGATTTCCCAAATTGAGTTGTTCAAAAACGGATGCGATACAACAGTAGATAGGATGCATAGAATATGTACTACCATCGGTGAAACCGGTGAATGGATGGAGGACTTGACACGCTCAACATTCATACCACTTCACAAGAAAGGTGACAAGAAGGAGTGCACAAATTATAGAGCAATTGCTCTGGTCTCACATGCCAGCAAAATCTTGCACTGAATAATTTTTCAACGAATTCGTATTAGAACCAAAAGCGAGATCGTAGAAGAACATTCCGGTTTTCGGCGTGGAAGAGGAAAACGAGATCAAATCACCAACCTTCGGATCCTATGCAACAGACAAGAGAGCATGTTGCATGTGGTTTCCAGAAAAGCATTTGATTCAATCGTTTTTCTCGTAATTATGATTAGAGTAAATAAAGCCTATGACTCATTTTTCCTGCTTTTGACTAATGCATTCATTTTAAGTTGCTACTTATAACCTAGTTTGTAACAGTTCCTCGGGTGTGTAAAGACATACTTTTGTATCCAGGACTTCTCAGCAATAGAAGCGTAGAGTCATGAGCGGGGTTCATGCAATCATTTTCAAATATAAATCATCATATCCAGAAACGGTTTACATCTTCATTGCCCACTTATTTCACCAGTTGTTGATCATTTTTACCAATAATATTGGTTTGTTTTCCATAACCGTTTATTCTATATGTATGAATCATTGAACGTGGATTTGTTTATTTGGTGCTAATTAATAATTGACTGACTTTTGTCATTTTTGCTGACGCTACTCGTAATTTCAGTTTATTTATCGCTCCTATTTTCGGCTATTATAATTATCCTGGGTCCTGGGCAAGACGTTAAACTGCATCCATCCTCTGCCACAGGGAACCAACAACGTCCCTGTTCCGGTCCTAAGCCCGGATAAAATGAGGAGGGTTTGCCAGATGGGTGGAGATACGCTGGCAGTAAAAAACCAAGACCATAGAAATCCCCAAAAACCACGGCAAAAGTGACATAGCGACCCAGATGTTTCAAGGTGTCATGATGTGGAGCAGGCATGCACAGGCCGGTCAGGACAGACTGGTGGAGAGAGTCGGGGGAGAGAGCGTGGGACACATACGGGCATTGACCCAGGTTGTCCTTCGTGCCTCTCTCCCAATATTCTCTTCATTCAGACAAGGTGGTCAAGCTGCTCCAAGATGTTAATGGTATGGACTTGCTGACCGGACCGGTTGAAGCTGGGCAGCATGACGCGAGACAGACTCAGACAGAGAGTGGCGTCGGACACCTACGGGTATTTGGCCCATGGATTTTGTTGATGATGATGATGATGAATCTAGATCACCGCAAAATGTCATCGAAAACATGTTGCTGTTACAATAAATTATTCAAGTGGAGAGCACGGTCAGCATAGACACCTTTTAAACGATTTCAACGGCTGTTATATAGACATTGGAAGCAGAGCACGTAGTTGAATAAACTGAGGGTTGCCTTTATTACTAGTCGCTACGTAAAAAGAGGCTCTCCAGCAGCTGCTGGACAGAGCAAATGAGATATCTAGGAAGTATAGACTGGAAATGATTAGCCTACCAAGTAAACAACGGACTTATTAGTCAACAGAGCACACGAGTGTGTAATGGTACGATCTTGGTAGAAGTGGAATCGTTCCGATACTTAGGAGCCATAGTGGAGGAAACTGGAGATGGAAGTCGAGAAATAAAAGCCAGACTGAGGGTGGCGCAAATTGCCATGATATAACTAACTGCGATCTGGAGGGACAGAGCCATTGGAACTTGGTTAAAGATAAGACTTATGAGGACACTAGTGTGGTCGGTGGTGTTGCATGGTTGCGAAACCTTGACTTTGAGAGCAGAGGACAAAAGAAGAATATCAGCTTTTGAGATGACGGCATAATAAGAAGATGCTGAGAGTCAATTGGAAGGAGAACTGTAACAGAACAAACGAGTCTATACTGACAGGCTAAGCAAAAATACAGTAGCTGCAAAAATTGATTTCGTGTGAACCGATAAAGAAGAAATCTGTTCAATTCAACCAGAAATGAAGCTACAAAATTTCTGAATTTTTGCAAACATTTATATCATTACAAGTGAATTTAGGAACAAAATTCGCATTTACTGAACTTGTGTAAAAATGGCATAAAAGTGAGATACTGTCTGTTTGCTTAGTATCGAAGCATTGAGTGTCGGCTTGATACTAAGCAAGAAAGCAATAAGTCTTGTGTAGGGCCGTTGAAAAATTGTTAACCTTGTGAATAAAAAAAACATGAAATTTGGTACAATGCTAGTCACCATGTTCAAAATGAGAACTGCCTTTGCTGTCGCAACCTGCCGAATCCAAGGATTTCTTTGCCAAATGGAAAGACGTCGCAGAAAAAAATAATTGAAGCGCAGTAAATTATTTTATTATGGCCTTTATGGGAGCCTGGATGTCTTCTAACCGTTTGCGACTGAACCCTACCAAGACGCAACATATCTGGTTTGGGACGCGTCACCAACTTGCAAAAATGAACATGAAAGCCTTAGCATTAGAGTTTTCTCTGATCACTTTCTCACCTTTTGTGCGGGACCTTGGTATTATTTTAGACCAAGAGCTAACTTTCATTTGGCATATAAACCTGCTATGCCGAAGCTGTTACTACTACTTGGACCAGCTTAAGGTGGTCTCGCGCTCTCTGTCTTTTAGTGCTGCCTCTACTCTTGTTCACTCTTTCGTAGTTTCCCGCCTTGGCTACTGCAGCACCCTCTATCATGGACTACCGGCTGACCGGATTGGCTGCCTGGAACGGGTTCTCCGCTCTGCGGCGCGACTTGTTGGCCATATCCCAAAAAATGGCCATGTCTCATCCTATATGCGGGATACCTTACACTGGCTCCCTTCTCCACAGCGGATTGCATACATGGTCTGTGCGCAGTTTAGGCGGTGCATTGAAGGACTAGTTCCACCGCATCTTCGAGAACTCTGTTGTTCCACCTTGGGAGTTCAACGTCGATGCCATCATCTTTTGTTTCGATCGGCGAACCAAGCTGAGCTTCTGGTTCCCCGCTCACGGACTGCTATCCGACAGCGTCGTTCATTCTATGTTGCTGGTCCTACAACTTGGAATGGTCTCCCTGTTACACTGCGTTTATTTCCCAGCGGTCACTCCACTATGTTCCTTAAGAACCTGAACACTTTTTTATTTAGCTGTGTTTGGGCCGGGAGCGCTTCTGAGTAGCCTACCTTGAAGAGGCGCTATATCAATTCTGAAATAAATAAATAAATAAATAAATAAATAAAATGTGGGATATGTCATTATACACCTTTATGGCGTAAAGATATCGTGCAATAAATAATTAAATCTGTAACACCTTTTAAGTCTTGTTCTCCTTCATCGTAATTGTAACTGTAATCGTACATTTATATAGCGCCACTTCAAGAGGACTCCTCAGAGGCGCTCCCGACCTGACACCTAACCACAATCAAAGAGAATGGTTTTCAAACAAACGCTTGCGGAAAAGGGGCAAAGAAAGACAAAAAAGTTCATTGCGGAGACTAATAGGTAACTTATTCCAGAAAGACGGACCAACCATCGTTGCCACTCCTTGGGTTATTTCACAAGATCTTGGGTTTTCTGATCCGAACTTGGAAAATGTTTTTTGGGGGGTTTTTTTAGACGGAAAAAAGAGATTTTTTGACATTTTCGGACATTTTTTACGAAATTGTGGACTTTTTCCGAGATTTGTGACTAAAAAAGGGGATCAGATTTTTGGGACGGGAAATTCGGGAAATTTTCGGAAGGTTTGTGGGAAATTCGGGAATTTTTTGGCCTGCTTCTGGGTCATCCAGTCCAGCATCTCCTTTCCGGTTAACCTGCATTCTTCCCGAAGGTCATAAAATCTTTCACCGTCGACATAACAACCTTTCGTTTGAATTAACGTTTTCGTATCTACGAACTCCGAACGGGCTCGCCAATTATTGTGAAGAATTTTCTCGAGAAATGTTTCGGCTATTTTAATTAAAATCAAATTCATGGCCATCTGCTTATATGCAAGTTTCTGGCCAATAGCTGCGAAACAGTGGGCATATGACTCGAAAACGTAACACACAGCAGTGACATTCTCCTTTATAGACAAACGGTTGGATAGATGGATAACTACTATCATGTTTCTGACAAATTGCGTATTACAGAGATCGAATGGCTTCGGTAAAACACCTTTTTACTCTGTCATTGACATTCTTTAGGTTTACCATGTTCTTTATTGTTACAATGATACTTTGTCTTTCTTTTAATAAATGTACAAAATGCTTGCAAGCAATTTGCAAGATGGACTTGCATTTTCATTGCAACATGTATGCACTGTAGCATAATATGTGCCACTAGCTTAGAATGACCTCATTGGTATTGTCAATATCGTGTCTCTTATGAAACGATACTTTTTTCTTTTTATTAAATATTTACAAATCAAAGCTACTGAAACGCAGCAGAGGAAACAGACTTAAACATATTTTAAATGACTGCATTTAAATGACTACAGACTACATTTTAGTTATGCGACAGATATTAGGCTACTCATGTCCCTCCTATTCATTGTTTAAATATATTCAATAACCAGCAATCAACATGAAAACTGTGATAGTAACATTATAAGCTGCCATTTTAACACAATTGTTCATCTATAATATATTTCTCAAAGTTTGTCCCTCCGTTTGTATGTATGTCCGGATGTCAGGATGTATTTTGACACTTCGTCCCAGAAAATCAAAATTTCACGAGTGGCGTACCGGTGGAGGTCAGAGTTAGTGGTGGGGTGTTGGGGGGAAGGGGGTGGGGTGGGGTGGGGGTGGGAATGGTGGAAGGTGGGGGGGAGAAATTTGGGGGAAATGTTTTTTCTCAAAAACCAAAATTTCACGGGTGACGTACAGGTGGAGGTCAGAGTTAGTGGTGGCGTGTTGTGAGTGGTGAGGGGTGGGGTGGGGGAGGAGTGGAGTGGGGGTGTAGGGGTGGGGTGGTGGATGGTGGTAGGAGAAATTCGGGTGGAAATTTTTTCCCCGAAAACCTAAATTTCACGGGTGGCGTACCGGTGAAGGTCGGAGTTAGTGGTGACGTGCTGTGGAGGGAGGTGTGGGGTAGGGGGTGGTTGAAAATTTGGGGGGAATTTTTTCCCCAAAAACCAAAATTTCACGGGTGGCGTACCGGTGGAGGTCAGAGTTAGTGGTGGCGTGTTGTGGAGGGGTGGGGTAGGGGTGGGTGGAAATTTGGGGGGGGGGAATTTTTCCCCGAAAACCAAAATTTCACGTGTGGAGTACCGGTGGAGGTCGGAGTTAGTGGTGGCGTGTTGTGGAGGAGTGGAGAGGGTGTGTGGGGGAAATTTGGGGGGGCGAATTTTTTCCCTCTGAAAACCAAAATTTCATGGGTGGCGTACCGTTGGAGGTTGGATTTAGTGGTTGCGTGTTGTGGAGAGGTTGGTGGAGGGGAGGGTGGGAGTAAATTTGGGGGAATTTTTTCCCCGAAAACCTAAATTTCACGAGTGGCGTACCGGTTAAGGTCGGAGTTTGTGGTGGCGTGCTGTGGAGGGAGGTGTGGGGAGAATTTGGGGGGAAAATGTTTTCCCCGAAAAAAAAAATTCACTGGTGGCGTACCGGCGGAGGTCGGAGTAATTGCTGGCGTGTTGTGGAGGGCGTGGCGGTGGGGGTGGGGGGTGGGATTTGGGGGAAAATTGACGGAACCCGGGCGAAGCCGGGTATAAAAGCTAGTTATAGATAAACAGAAGTTAACACTGTTGATATTTCTAAGGATATTTCTAAAATATTGGAAGACATAAGCATGAGGGCTTGCGAGAGAAGCGTGTGGAAATTCGGATCCGGACAATTCGTTTTTAGTTGACGTGGTGGCGGCTGCCATGTGGAGTTGATTGTATTTGGTAGCCTACTCGCTGCTCAGGCCCTACTGAATCGTCGAAAACACAAATCTTCCAAACGGTTAACAACAACCAGGAAATGCATCTTCTGCTAGTGCCAGACCTGAGATGTGGACAAATGACAAGCGCGATGTTTATCATCATTGCTATGACATAATGATTATGTTTCGTCGTTTCACAAAATAGTGTGGCGTATTTGCATTTAATGTAAATCGAATTATATCGGATGCAAATAAGACACCTTTAAAACATCTGCAAGCAACATTATAAAGATATAACAATTGCAAATTTCTCAATTTTGCTATCGCGTCATGCCCTGAATGCAACTGCTTGCCTTATTACCTGATGGTAAAAAGAAACAATAGCATGAGAATCAAATTCTGGGTTCTTGATTCGCAGCATTTTTTGTCAACGAGAATAACAATTCGAAATATAGAATTGCTAGCATACACTGTTAAATTGTGATGGAATGACCAGCTGTTCGACTCTGTCTTATCTGGATCTGCCTTCACGGCTTTACCATATGTCACATACTTTGAAGTCTCAACATATCCTCAAATGAATAACTGATTAGTAGAGATCCCTATGTAAGCATAAATCATGAGTGAAATAGATGCACGAGGAGACCGACTTTCGACCTATCTCCGTTTCCAAGTATGAAATGTTGATTATGCGATTACGGGAGCGCTTCGCATTGTCCCATAAGCATTGCAGTTTAAAAAATTCTTACATCGCCAGGTGGCTTCGTTGGCATTGTTGAGATGCTTATTAGTTTCATAATTACGATGAATAAATAAATTATGAACACGCTTGACCATAAGTTCGGACGTTTGCATGATTCTTTTGATCAATGGTATATAATTCTTAATTTAGATAACATAAGAATATATACCATTGATCATAAGAATTGTGCAAACAGCAAAACAACCTGTAAAAACTTGCAATTGTCTAGCCAAAGAAAGGCCTCTTCAATTGATACTAAATACTGCAAGTAATAATACAATTTGCAATGGCAGAGACTAATATTACAGTAGGCTACACAGTTATCGAGTGTCTTATCACAATATACCACTTTGCCTGTTTTCAATTATATTTCATGAAATTGGTCAAATAGCAAATGTCCTGGCCAACGTTGCACTTCTTGGAATGTTTTGCCTTCAAACTACAAACTGAACAAAATAATTATCTGCATTTCAATTGTTTCATCACTGCAGATTTCCATTAGTGCGTGTTGGCTCAGTGGCTTTTTATTTCCAAAAAGGGTGATGAACTTTCAATAAAGCATCTTATGTCGCATGCCTAACATTGCAGACAATGTGCTACACGTAGATGTCCATGCAGCAGATGCATTGGTTGATGATTCGTTGATTCAGTAAATCAACAGACTAGCCAATCATTCTGCATTCTGACATTCATCTGGTTTGCGAAGAGAGGTCAATGCCACTGTGCGGACGGATTGAGATGGGGAATGAGTGCTCCATCAGTGGCGGCGCCAGGATTTCAGGTTTGGGGGGGCTGAAGCCCCAAGCCTTCCTCCCTCCCAGAGACGCAACTAGAAAATTTTCTTCCCAGTGCGGTCATATTGCATGAACGAAGCACATACCGACCAAGGGTTTTACAAGAAATTGTGTACTGGCACAAACGCCCTCCACATTGCAAGATGTAGTTGGAGATTGAGTGGGTTATTTAAACGAAGTCAGCAATAATTGTTGAGGTTTTTGATTTTTGGTGTATCCGGCCGCAATCCTAGATTAAGTTCCGAATTATCATAAACAAAGGTGTCCAACTAAGGTGACAACAGAGAATGGAAGGTCCTCAAACGCGTCCGCGTAAAGTCTATGCCGTGCCCGGAAATTTCAGTCATCTGAGCTGAGTTGGTGACCGAGCTGAGCAAGGGCGATACAGTATATACAGTGCGTGTGCACACAGCAGCCCGAGTAGCTATGTGGTGCAGACAGTGAGGTAATGTAAAGTTCCTATTGTCTTTGACATACCGTTTTGCAAGCACTCAAAAACCACGTTGACTAGAGTTCTAAGTTATCCCAATAAGAGGTGTCCAACACCGAATCAATATTCAGAAATTCCACAATACAATGGTGTGCAATTCAGTATAATCGTATAAAAAGTCAACCATGGACACATACTCGAGATCCATGTTGTCACAATAAAGGTGTCCAACACAGCCTTAATATTCAGAAATTTTACAATAAAATGGTGTGTAATTTAGTGTTATCGTATAAAAAGTCGGCCATGAACACGGACTCGAGTTCCAAGTTAATATCACAATAAAGGTGTCCAACACAGTGTTAATATTCAAACATTTTACAATAAAATAGTGTGTAATTTAGTGTTATCGTATAAAAAGTCGGCCATGAACACGGACTCGAGTTCCAAGTTAATATCACAATAAAGGTGTCCAACACAGTGTTAATATTCAAACATTTTACAATAAAATGGTGTGTTATTTAGTGTTATCGTATAAAAAGTCGGCCATGAACACGGACTCGAGTTCCAAGTTATCACAATAAAGGTGTCCAACACAGTATTATTACTCAGAAATTTTACAATAAAAAAGTAATCACAATAATGGAGGGATCCGATTTGACCAGGGTCTATGACAACAGTGGCCGTTACCCTGGACATTCAATTGAAATAATCACAAACAAAAATAAATCACAATAAAGGTGTCCAACAGCGCATTAATACTCAGAAATTCCACAATACAATGGTGTGCATTTCAGTATGATCGTATAAAAAGTCGACCATGGACACGGACTAAAGGACTCCAACACAGTATTAATATTCATATATTTTACAATAAAATGGTGTGTAATTCAGTATTATCGTATAACAAGTCGACCATGGACACAGACTCGAGTTCCAAGTTATCACAATAAAGGTGTCCAACACAGTATTAATACTCAGAAATTTTACAATAAAAAAGTAATCACAATAATGGATGGATCCGATATGACCAGGGTCTATGACAACAGTGGCCGTTACCCTGGACATTCAATTAAAATAATCACAAATAAAAATAAATCACAATAAAGGTGTCCAACAGCATTCACAGAACACTATTATAATTATCTGCCTGCATATTACTAATGACAGAAAACAGTTTAAGTTTCCTTAATACAAAAATATGCATGCTTAGATATATGCAAACAATTATTTTATGTTTTTATATATATATATACATATAATTATCTGAACACAAATGTTTTACATGTAGATGCTAATAGCACTAGGACTTATTAGTTGACCATTATATCAAACGTAGGCCTACATTCCCAGACACTGGTGGTATACACAACAAGAATATAATAATTATTATACCGAAAATAACAAGAGCGCACACATTTGAAGTGTGTAAGAGAAACATGACGCAAATCTGACAACTACATTGTTGTGTCAAAGGCATTTCTGGATAAAACGCAATCTTCTGGATGACCAGCAGTCTGCAATATTATTTTCATGTATGATGTGCAGTACAGATGCAACACTACTATGGGATACTTTAAAAATTTCACATACTGCAGAGCTCTAAGTGTACTCTAAATAGTTCAGCTCACTCTTGGGATGGCTGACAGCTTCCATTCCATAAAGAAGAAACGGTTTACATTAGGCAGCTGCTAAATGCAACAAAACTGGTTCACTAAATTTGTAGCATTTGCTATGCAACGAATTAAATGACCTATACAACTTAATATATATAATATATTGTATATATAGTTGATTTCGATGCCATTGACCATTGTCTAGCTTTCTTATTACGAAATAAGCCGTAATGGATATTTTCTGCTTTTTGCTTTGGGGGGGGGGCTGAGCCGCATTTAGAGGCTATAACCCCTAGCCCTCTGACGACGCCTCTGGCGCAAGCATCTACGCTATGATTATATAGTTGATTGCAGGAGGGAGAAAATCCTAAACATTCTTTTGTGACGATGATTAATTTTGTGAAAAATGCGACAAATCAAGAGAAAATGCAGATTTGCACCAGTTTTTGAAGGACTAGGCAATTTCGATATTTCTATACGTCTAATACTTATAAAACGGTTTCAATCTGAAACGAGGTGTCTAAGAGCCATGTTGTTTCTTCGACAATTTCGACAACCCTGTCCCGTTGTATGGTCAAAAGGTAAGGGTGCAAACTTGTCACCCGTTTTCATAGACTGAGGCCAAGAAATGAAGTCGCTAACTTCATTCTCAGAGTAGATTTCGATGCCATTGATCATTGTCTAGTTTTCTTATTACGAAATAAGCCGCTATAGCCTTTTTCCGTATTTTGCTTTGGGGGGGCTGAGCCGCAATTAGGGGGGGCTTAGCCCCCTCCAGCCCCCCCCCTGGCGCCGCCACTGTGCTCCATCATCAAGAAAGTTGCTGGAATGCATTCTGTGTTAGCATACTATCTGCATTGATGTCACCACTCAGCAGAGCTTTTTGGCATTTTGTGTGAACCCATTTCCTTTATGATTTGCTGCCTTTGTTTTAATTATTTGTTCTGCTTGGATGCAACATTTGTTCATTTAGTCGCCATGGTAGGTTTAGTTGAGTTTTTGTCCAATGAAATCAACGCTGCAATATTTGTCAAGGTGGAATAATGAGTTCAGGATTAGGTTGATGTGATGATGTTTGGGAGTTCTGGTAATGTGAGTTCTAATGAGTTTTGAATGAGTTGGAGACGCTTCAGTTGTGTAGAATCAATGTTGAGGAAAAGGGAATTGCAATAGTCGAGTTTGAGTGGACAATGGAGGCACATGTAGCAATGGTGAAAGCAGTTTTGAAATCGATGCGGCGGAGGCATTGAGATGACATTACATTATAACATTAACGCTAGAGATAGTATGACGTAGCTGCCCTGCAGTCAGATGTGAAGTCATAAATTAACGTCGATCTACATGTAATTCGAAACCAATCATATGCGATTATTTTCTCGTACCGACCAATCACAGTCTTACAACTTCAATCTAGAAAACAACTAAAATAATATCAACATTTGTATAATTCAAACATGTCGATGTTAATTTGTGAATATTGCAAGAAAACTGCAATATTCACAAGAAAACATTGACATGTTCGAATCATTATAAAAATGTTGATATTATTTTAGTTCTTTTCCTGATCGATGTTGTAAGACTGTGATTGGTCGGTATGAGAAATCGCCTATGATTGGTCGGTGTGAATTAGACGGCGACTTCAATATAGAGACTTGATACTCTCTCTAGTGATATTATATTCATTATATAATACACATCTATGGGCGGAGGTGACGAATATGCATGAAGTAGGAGTGGGAGAAAACTCGGCAATTCAGCAAACATCTGTCGAATCTCTGTTGCGATGCTGATCGATCCATTTCCAGTTTCACAACGCGAACCAGAAGAGCACTGATGAACTATATACGCCGTGACAGGGGCAACAACTGTTGCTAAACTGCTTTAGACCTACCCCGCTCCTGCCTGGTAGGGCCTTACTACAGCCGCTGACCGACAGAGACTCGAGAGATTGCTCATTAGAACGCAGCGTATGGGTTACCTCTCATCAGGTGCCGTAACTGTTGCAATGCGAGTCGGTTTGGCTGAGGACCCACTGCTGCATGCAATGGCCAGACTTCCACGTCCTTCGAGCTCTTTTCCCACCAAAGAACAACCGTCGTCTAGGTCTCAGGACCCACATGCGCAATTTTGAGCTTCCGGGCAAAATGACCGAAACGTTGTTACTACATGTAGAGTTCTTTTCAAGCATATTATTAGAGCATAGTCTAACTATCGATTCAATTCAATTCCAATAACAGATTGCTTCCTTTATTTATTATTATTTCAATGTAATTTTTGTCTGTCTCAATGTACCAGGTTGCGGTTTGCCAACAGTGGCGGCGCAAGGGGACTGGGGGCTAAGCTCCTACAAAAGGCCATCCGGAGGCTAAGCTCCCTTTAAAAAAGACCATCCGGGTTTTTTACACGTATACTGAACTGAAATATTTCCACGATAAGCCCCCTAAAAATACATGAGATTTCGACCAAATGATTAGAAAAAAGAAAACGTCGCCAGAAATTTTGGCGGATGAAAATGGAATATTTCCATGAGATTTCGGCGTGATGACTAAAAAAGGTCGTCGGAAATAAATTGTGGCGGATGAAAATGGAAAATTTACATGAGATTTCGGCCGGATGACTAAAAAAGGTCGTCGGAAATTTTGGCGGATGAAAATGGAATATTTCCATGAGATTTCGGCGTGATGACTAAAAAATGTTGTCGGAAATTGTGGCGGGTGAAAATGGAAAATTTCCATGAGATTTCGGCCGGATGACTAAATAAGGTCGTCGGAAATTTTGGCGGGTGAAAATGTTTGCCAACCTGCTTTTGCCCATTGAACGAATATTCAAACTGACCTTTCACTGGAATAATCATGTTGTTACCTGATATAATTGTTAATACTGCCACGCAATATGCCACAAAAGAACTCATGGTGACTAATTAATCTTCACACCGTAGTTTATTATTAAAGAAAGATGCACAAAAAATAACTTTTTGTCTCTAGCAATAGATGCTTCAGATTTGGAAAGTTTTCCTGCACTGAGCGAGATGCCTTCCTCCCACACGATTGATAAAATTTAATGCAGTCGTTGTTGCAATGTTTTCCACTACATCATGAAATTTGAATAAATAATTGCCCGGCTGGTTCATGCGGTCGAAATTCATTAATGCTGATTTGCATCATGTTATGTTAATAAATTATGGTTGATTATAATATTATGATTGCATAAATGAATGCATGCATTTATGTATAGGATGAGTTGGTGGTTCATTACGTCCACGTCGTCTCCCACGGGCAACAGGACGACGCTGTTCTGGCAAAGACTTAACGAAGGAGGTGGGAGAGATCTGATCAATCGCCCTGCACTCAAACGACCATGAAACTTAAAGCGGCAAAATCAGTTGCAGATACTTTGAAACTTCACAGCTAGGTTGTATGAGTTAGATAGAGCGTTGCTGCTGATATTCCAAAGACAAAGAAATATTGCCAGTGTTTCAAATTCATAGTTGGCTTCTTTGTCATTTATCTTATGTTCAATACCAAAACTTCACCATTTGCATGACCAAGACGTAGCACATAGAATTGGTTTTCCTTCATGTCGTAGTCAAACACAACAGATAGTAAACTATGCATATGACTCCACTTAGAACTGTTCATGTCAAATACATACATGTCTCCAAAAATATTTTCCGCCACAAACAGTTGTTTGCTCTCCGTATCCCAAAACAACTCTGCATGCTGTACGTAATATGAACATTCTTTTATCTGACTGAAAATACGTCCATCAGTGTCTCGGAAACCTATGATCTTTCCAGAGTTTTCTTCTGAGCTGTTGCTCAAGATGTATCTAAAATCGGTTCGGTTCCACTTTACTCTACCGTCATCAAATGCTGTAAGCAAATAGACGTTTCCACTAAACATTTCAGCCGCAATAAGATCACTGACGTTTCTAACGTGAAACAATTTCGCATCCTTGAAACCGACAGCTTCTTTGAGCTTAAACAGACTCAAAATTTTACCATCAGTATTTAGGAAACTTACACTCATACCATCATCTTTCTTTGATCTGTGACTGACGATGAATTCTCCATTTGGTTTCTGAATGGCACGTAGTGGACTTTTGAAGTCGTTGGGAAGTGGAACTCTTCGTACAAGTTTCGCATCTTGACTGTAGATCTCTAAATGCGGAAGATCTTTCAAATATCTGAAAACCATCAAATGATTGTCATTGGCCAATGACAAACTGAATTCATCACCCAGTTCACTTAGCCATTCGCCGACTACAGTATTGCTAACCGTGTCTATCGTCCAAATGCATTTGCAATTCCAATCACCAACGTATAATATTGGATTCGTGATTCCCATTGCAACTATACTGGCAAACATTGTAACATCACTCTCATTTACCACATTTTCAATGTTATGCACAACTGTATATATCATCAGCAGATCGTTTGGAATGTCAACATCGTAGACTCGTACAATTCGTTCATTATTATTCAGATCATGACACAGTACGTACATTTAGATAAAGTCAATTACTTTGGCGATACCGTGACCGTAGCAACCAACCACATCAAACATTGAAACCAAATTTATGTCGTATGCTGAAATTTAAAACAATAAAACAAGCATGACGTAACAGTGTAACCGAGACGTTGTAACTCGCAACCAATGCTTCTGGTGTTCGTACCTTTGGTAATCCAGTGTAATTATCAGCTGCCGTTTGCCTTCTGCCCCCTACCGTTTAAATAAGCAGAGGCATACCTCAATGCAAATTATTGTCTTAACAATGGACATTTATTATTCCCAGCCCTCGCTCTATATAATTGATCCACAAACATAATTTTATACCAAGCGTTTTATTAAGCAGAGGCATACCTAAATGCAGATTATTGTCCTAACAATGGACATTTATTATTCCCAGTTCTCGCTCTTTATCGATCCACGTACACTGTCAATTTCATGTTCTCTAGTCCAGTGGTTCTCAAAGTGGTGGTCCGTGGACCGGCACCGGTCCGCGGAGCAATGACTGCCGGTCCGTGGAGAAGAGTTACAAATAAATTTAAATTTCTCAAAACTTGCATTTTTCTGGATACTATAATATTATGTTTTATTTTGAGCTGGTGTTTCCATCATTAACGTATAACCTTAGTAACGTGTAGCCTAATTAGCTAGACCTATATTTTTTACAGATCCATAACAAAATTAAATTCACTTCTGATCTAGTTTGATGTGTTGTGTTAACTGTTAAAAATGTGATTGTATGAGAGTTAAATTGAAAAATAAATTAAATGCTGATATAGGGATATGGTTTCATTATTGAAACAAATCCCTATTATAAATAGCCTTATAATCCCCTCAACCGTCTTTTTTATAATATTTACGTAAGTCGTTTTTTGTTTGCGCTTGCCATTTAAGTTAGCGGTCCGCGAGCTTCAACCAAAAATTATTGCCGGTCCGTGGCCTGCCTTAGTTTGAGAACCACTGCTCTAGTCGATCAATATCCTACACTGCACCACGTCTCTGTACCAATAGCATTCAGCTGGCATGAGAGTGCATTAGAAATGCCACATTTTATCAGTTTTACTGTGAACTGCTTTTGCTATTTAGGTGCCTATAATAACTATTGTCATTGTCCCTGTTATTCGCCCATTCAAAGACTTTATACAGCTCCAATCACAGATTTTATACTATGACCCTCTATTCCGCATTATACAGCTAGTAAGCGACACAACACTACACAAAGTGATCCTGCTACCATAATTATTAGTCAGTAGCGCAGACTAATTCTTATGGTCTCAGGCTCACCAACTGTAGTGTTTTGGATCCATATATCTTGCATGCTTATTTTTAATTGGTATTACGTTAAATACTTTTACATATTTAATATTATTTGTGGGACGTGGTGGCATAGTCGTTGCGTTGGTGTCTTTTGAGACAGGTTCCAGGTTCGAATCCACCTCAATTTGCCACGTAGGGACCTTGAGCAAGTCCTTCACTCGCAATTGCTCGGGCGCTTCGGCGTGAAACTCTGATGCAGTGTCCACGCTGTAGTCGGAAGCGCCTCTGAGCATAGAGCCTGAAGAGCGTTTTAGAAATAGATAAATAAAAGTATATATATATGTATATATATATACTATTTATTTATTTGTACGGTTGACTTAGCGCTCGCTTTGTAACTTTTCGGCCACCAGTTTGAATTTCCACTCCGGAACAGTTACTGTGTATGGAGCTTCAGTGCGTCATAAGCGTTTAGAGTCACTCCTTTTAATTCAGACAATAATTATTGAGAATGTCGGTTAATGCGTAATAGTGATTATTACAATTCTTAGAACAACACTCTGGTCATTTTTAATAGGAAATCGGTATCATACCATCTGCCGTATCAACGATGGTCGATGCTTTTGTGATTTCCGGTGATTCAGAATTTCTGTCGTTAGTTTCAGTGAGTTGTTTACTTGTTGTTCGAGGTGCAGTATTGACGTCATCCGTACTTTCACTGCTACATGCAGCTTCTCCTGATAATTGAGTGTTTGATGCTAACAGAGAAGCCTCTTGTGAAGTAGCGAAAGCAGTTTGATCGTCTAAAGTGTCTTCTTTGTCGTTGATTGTCGGTGTCGTCGATTTGTCACTTGTAGAATCGTCTGCGATTCTTTCAAAGCAGGTATTCGTCAACTGACAGTCTACACGACTCAATGACTCTTGGTCACCTACAACAAAACAGTTTGCATTTGTTAGACAATAGTATTACATTACATTACTTAATACATTCAAGCACAAGATACTACAAACCAAAATAATGCATGGAATGAACGTGACACATATTCTGTAAATTGCAACGCGCAAAGAGTTTAATCTATCGATTCTGGAATCAAAGCAGCTAATAGAACTGTTCATTATGAACATTACCTGATTTATAAGACAAGACTGCCTCTGGTAGGCCTACGGTTTGGTTAAAAAAATCGCCAAGGTAAAAGCGCTTAGTGTTTATAGTAGGCCTATTATTAGCTTTGCCGGTTTAATTCAGCATTAAAAATGCAAATAAATTAAGTAACTAAAATATCGCAAAATGTGCAGCATTTCCTTTACACATTTACAACCGAAATTTAGTCTGTGAAACCATTTAACCATTTAAACCATTGTGTCAATTTCGCTTTACGTTCGATCATGCATCATTGAAATGTAGCCAAACATTTTAATTAACTCACCGACTGTTGTCATCTTCACAACGACGACCACTAAGAAAACATACGAAATGGAAAACAATCGAAACATTTTAACGAAACGCGGTTGAGTTTCCAAACGCATATCGATTTTTTCCGTGCAAGTCGTTCGTGTTCAAGAGAAAGTTAGATACGACGTTCAGGAGTGAAATGTATCATAAGCAATGGACTTAGAATGGTCCAGTCTTACTTAACCCTTCGGAGGTGAGGTGACAATTTGTAACGCCAGAGGTGAGGTGGGGTTTGACAGACCCCAATACATATTTTTATTTTCAAGCCGCGATATCAAATGGAAAATACTAAGTTGAGTTAAACTATTCTTCCATGATCAATAATCAACTAAACAGACGATTACCACGAACAAATATCTGCTTTCAATTTTTATTAGATGGCCAGAAGGTTAACCCATCCAATGTGTAGCCTAGCCCAGTGGTTCTCAAACTAAGGCAGGCCACGGACCGGCAATAATTTTTGGTTGAAGCTCGCGGACCGCTAACTTAAATGGCAAGCGCAAACAAAAAACGACTTACGTAAATATTATAAAAAAGACGGTTGAGGGGATTATAAGGCTATTTATAATAGGGATTTGTTTCAATAATGAAACCATATCCCTATATCAGCATTTAATTTATTTTTCAATTTAACTCTCATACAATCACATTTTTAACAGTTAACACAACACATCAAACTAGATCAGAAGTGAATTTAATTTTGTTATGGATCTGTAAAAAATATAGGTCTAGCTAATTAGGCTACACGTTACTAAGGTTATACGTTAATGATGGAAACACCAGCTCAAAATAAAACATAATATTATAGTATCCAGAAAAATGCAAGTTTTGAGAAATTTAAATTTATTTGTAACTCTTCTCCACGGACCGGCAGTCATTGCTCCGCGGACCGGTGCCGGTCCACGGACCACCACTTTGAGAACCACTGGCCTAGCCTCCTTAACCCATGCAAGTTTGGGTCCTCATGTGCAACATTATCAAATGCACGAATAACCATTATATATATATATATATATATATATATATATATATATATATATTTGTAATACAACATAAAATGTTTTAGCCATCATTGTCATCAGCGTTCTCAATGCCAACACAGAATTTACGTGTTCAAGGCACACTCGCATGCCAAATCATGGCTCATAAAGTCAACATGTATAATTATTGTATAATTGTTTGTATAAAAAATGCAATATCCTTTAAATATGCAACAAAATAAAAAAAACTGTTCGTTCAAATTACCTGAAATTGTGGTAAAGTGTCCGTATTTCATATTCACAAAGGTAGAAAAAAATAATTAGAACTGGCTCCATGTTTTCCGCTAAAAGTTTAAAGTACAATGCCTCTGGGGTGTGTCACACCCCACCTCACCTCCGACGGGTTAAAAAGAAAACGGAAATATTTCAACACAGTGAAACGTATCGCCTAACATGTTCGAGTGAAAACTTGGTTCATAAGAGCGTTGTCTCAGAAACCGCTGGCCTAATAATTATTCTGCAGGCAGCTCCGCCTTTCTTGGTGGCAGAGCCTTGAACGCACTAACCAATGATAGCATGATACCATACAATATTATTTATTTTTGTTATACTGAACGTGGCTATTATTCACAATGCGACATCACATATGCAGAGACAGAGGCAGAGGCAGAGGCAGAGGCAGAGGCAGAGGCAGAGGCAGAGGCAGAGGCAGAGGCAGAGGCAGAGGCAGAGGTTGAGGTAGAGACAGAGACAGATACACAGGCAAAGACAGCGACAGCAAAAGATACAGCAAAACAAGCGGAACAAGAAGATCCATTGTTACTCTGAGTAACAATGTCTCTTCTTGTTTTCTCAATAGCATGTGACCGAGCAATGTCTGGATTTAATCAAATATTGACCTCATATAAAATCGAATTTAGCTTGGAGGCAACTCTTAGCCGAGTCCTCCAGATTTTCAGAAAACAGTCGATGTTGTTCGAGTATGTTCAAATTACTATAACAATGTGCTATTGTAATTCCAGAGATCGAGAATATGAGCAAGACGCAGGGTGGCCAGGTCGTCGCGAAAAGCACGACTTTTGAAAGTGCTCGCGACTGAAAATTTCGTCCTCGCGACCTCGCGCTTTTTGGGCGACTTTAGAATTGTCTCGCGGTCGCCACGGCGACATTTTGAAATCTCATAAATTCACCGCTTGTAGATTAAAATTACCGTGACAAGTTGTGTGTGGCGTTGTCTACGTAATAAAAAATGTATTAATTCTCTAAGGAGCACGGACTAATTTACAGTAAGCACCAAATTGTTTCTCATCTAAATTTTTACGTCAATGTTTTCATCATGTATCTTCCGACTGGCGCGTTTCTATTAAGCTCCAAGAAATTTGCCGATACACCTAAAATACGTAAAGTAGGACATAATATAATTATTTTTAATACTAGATCGCTCTTAAATCAGACCCCAGATCATCCATTATCATTATATTGATTTTGCCGTTAAACTCCCGTGTCGAAGTTTTATAAAAAAAAATTATTGTGGCATTCTACATGACTGTATGCAAACGTTGCGGTCCTCAGGGACAAAATGACAAAAAATCACATGGGAGAAGACGGTAAAAGAATCATCGAAAGCATCATTAGAAAAAGGCGATTAAGGTGGATTTGGCAAGCTGTTCGTTTGGATCAAGATCGAAGTAAGGAGATTTTGCTGAAAATACACATAATCTAGCGGTTATAGGCCCTAGTACTTTTCCAAAATAGGCCAGGTGCTCGCGTACCTCGTGCATGAAAGATTAAGTTTGCGCCAATTATTGTTCGCCTAGTAAATTAAATGACAGATGTAATATTGGCACTTGCTCATTGCTCATTATATACATGAAAGGCTACCAAGTCTTTTTGTGACATAGAATTATTATACATAGGGTGATGTCTTTGAAATCATAATGTAGTAGCATTCAGATCATTAGTTTGTTTCCTCAATTACAGATAAAAGTTTTAAAAAGAACATAAGAGTGACGTGTTCAATCAGTTTTTGTAATGACACGAGGCAATTTGTTTCTTAAAATAAACCCAACACGAATATCTCAAACTCAAATATTTTGTTCACAACAGTTGAGAGAAGCAAAAATAAAACAATTACAAGTTGATATTGACGTAACCAACGCGATGAAAAGCAGGTTGATCGAACATTTTCTCTGGAATTAAGGGGTGGAAAATTACACATGTCTCCCTACAAAACAAGACTTACAAGTCTTTAAAGTCAGAACGTTACAATCCTCTGTGGCTCAAAAACAGCAACCCCTGTTCTTAGAGTGACTAAATAAATAAGCCAGTTAGTCAGCCAATTAGTAGAGCAAACTGAAGTTAGTTTGCAAACAGAGCTGTAACTGTATAAGTCAAGAAAACGCACCAATTGAGGGGATCAAATGTAGAGTAAGCAACGTATTATGGCAAAATTCACGGCATTCAACATAATTATACATTATACAGAATGTCAAGAGACTTCGTTACTTCGTTAATTTCTCATGGCTTCAATAATACTTTTTGGACACCTTTAAAATGTCGTTCACAATGCTATATAAACGTAGAACGCCGCACATAATTGCTTTTATGACTTTATTCCCATATTACTGAGCTACAATTAGCACATCTAAACGATCAAATCGATTTAGTGATATGGGAGTTCTGAACAGTGGCGGCGGCAGGATTTCAGGTTTGGGGGGGGGCCGAAGCCACATGTCCTTCCTACCTCCCAGGGACGAAACTAGAACATTTTCTTCCACGGGCAGTCATATTGCAATCACCGTAGGCGTGAAGCTGCGAGTGCCGAATGCAAGAACGAATTAGCACATACCGACTAGGGGGTCGGTGGGAGCGTCGTAAGCTCCCCCGGCGGAGGGAACCGAAAGAAAAGGGTTGGCCTTAAAACCTCTTAAGCGGTGAAAACCGAAAGAAAAGCTCTGGCCTTAAACACCTCTAAAACGGTGTTGCTGTGAATATTTCTTTTATCGAATTTTACTCGTTTTATAATATTTAATTGCAAAGGCTAAACTCTTTTGAACAATAGTGAACATTGCTGTGAATATTGCTTTTATACAATTTAACTTTATAAAATGTCATTTTACTTTCCCGGTATTAAGTGTCGCGGGATTAAATGTCGCCGGGATTAACTGTCGCGGGATTAATTGATCGCGGGATTAAGTGTCGCCGGGATTAAATGTCGCCGGGATTAGCTGTCGCGGGACTATTTGGTCGCGGGATTAAGTGTCGCGGGATTAACTGTCCGGTGCAAACTGTCGCGGTATTAAGTGTCGCGGGATTAAGTGTCATGGAACCCTAACAACATAGCAAAAGTGTCTTTATAGCCGATCTAATTTTACATGATTTATGTGAAACCGTTTTAAAACACCTGACTCTAAAATGTTAAACCGCGCATTTTCTTTGCGTCAATACGTTTCCAAATGGCTCAGTTGAATGATTATTGTTTTTAGCTACCTGTTGTTACTGCGGTTTATTCCAATCGGCTCTTCAAAATTTCTAGATTAAAAAACATCTTTTGATATTAAACACCTCGAAAACAATTACCATTGCTACTATATGTGACACAGGGGCTCAAAACCCGTCACATGTCGGATTTTAATTTGGTCATATGCTACAATGACCATGCTCTAAAATGCTTTTAACACAATGAAATTATCTTTTTTCTAACAAAAGTTGTGCTCGTCTGATTCTTTCATTAGTTTATAGTGAAAAAATAAAATAAAAAGTTACTGAATATTCGTGTCATCCAAGTCTACTGAATCCACTAAGTTATTATTCTGAAAATTTTCTGGGCATTAGAGGCATATATTCTGAATCAGATAACCCAAACGGCATCAAAATCGGTTCACTACTTCGAAAATTAGGGCAAATTCACAGTCATAAACTGAATTGAAGAATAAACTGCATTCCTTACCCCTCTCGCCTATTTCGGCGTTTAGCGCAATATCTAGGACGCGACAAACTACGGGTTTCGAGCCCCTGCGTCACATATATTCAACGCGTTACAATATTAGGTGATTCTGTATCGCCATAATGTCGGATTTTCTTAATGTAAACAAGACGTCAAGAAGAAAAAGAATAATTATAATAGGGAGATTGAATACTTCGCCAATGCAAACGCGTTCCTTGTGGTGTGAACCAGGGACGCTACTCATGGCTTTTCCAGCTAGTTCTTAGTATTTTCGGTAATGTCTAGTTGTCTAGTTTTTTTTTCTTTCTCAGCATCTACACTGTGTTCGGATAAAAAGTAGCCCCCACAAAAAGTGTAATAACTCGGTCAAAACTCATAGGATTTGTCTGAAATTTTAAACAGAGCAAGAGTGACCATATTTACACGAGATCCTAAAGCCGATTAGAAATATTCGTGAGTTTGTAAAATTTATGAGCGTTTAAAATGCAGCACCAAAAATTGAACTTTCCAACATGGAAAACCTGAAAGCAAGTGAAATTCAGCTATATCCGGTGTTCATCCTTGTTCATGGACATACGACCGTAGACGTAGACGCTACTGTTTGATGGTCCGGTTGATGATCAGTTGGTATAACATCTGCCACTCTTCAATCAGACGCACCCTACGCCCTACGGTTATCGATGTCATGAATACGCGTGAACGAAAAACGCGCCCCTCCAGTAAATGCACCTGGTACTCCGGATCGAGGTCTGGACTGCTGGGCGGTCACAGCTGCGGATATGAAGCCGAGTGTATCCCTGGACAAGTACTACGTCTACGGTCGTGTGTTCGTGAACAAGGAGGACATTTTGAACACCGGATATAGCTGAATTTCACTTCTGGCATTTCATTACTATGATGACGTTAAACAATGAAATAATGACGTTAGTTAGACGAATGCATGAAAGTAGGGCCAACTGTGAAGACGTAGCGAATATCAGACATGTAACCAGATATATGTAAGTCGCACTTGAAGTTTTATAGGCGGAACAGCGCGTTAATAAAATAGCCCACAGCGTTGTTAGTCTGAACTTTGAACTATGCTAAATGCTTAGGATCCTAAGCGCTCCAAATTTAAACAAATTTATTAAACACCTCTCTATTGTATATTTATGGGCTATAAATAGCTATTTCGGCAATTCTTTGTCAACTTGTTTACTTTCTACAGATCGCACTATACTTAACTTTACAACTTACAGTGCCTCGCTCAATTTTCCGCGATGCCTTGAACAGTTCCAGCGTCCCCAACTTTGTGGATTAGAGTGAATTGAGAACGACGACGATAATGATCTTTGACAGATAACGTTGTTCCGCTAATAAAACTTCCACTGCGACTTACATGTGGATCAATGCAACCACTAACGATGAAATCACAATAATCGCGTTGGCGCTAAAGAAATATCTATTTCAGATTATACTGGACCAGTTACAGCAAAGTTGATTGACCCGGTTGGAAGTTGGAATGGCAGAGAAACGTAATAGCCAATGTATTCGAAGCTATGCGATAGGAAAATATCGAATATTATTAGACACCTTTGTAACATAAATTATTGACGCAATAAATACTGAAATCTGCTGTTGAATATAATTATACCCGATGCAAAATTAATGGCTCTCGATTCAGCTTCAAACATTTTGCAATGGCCACGCAATTATTGACCACATGATTGTCGAAAGGAACTCTGTGGCGTAGAGTAGAAGTTGTCCGAAGTAAACCAACTGAAGAACCGAAGAGCAACATAACAGCTTGTATTATTACATAACTCCGTCACTATAATACTGTTATACTGTTATAAACTGCTATTAAGCATCGCTGTGGTCTTCGTTCTGGAACTCATAACTTTGATTTGTCTTAATTGTCAACTAAGGAATATAAGAACTTCATATCTGGAGTACTTTCAATAGTTTAAAAAAATAAAACAGAAGAATAGATTAAAATGAATAAATGCAAAATAAAAATATCCCTTGAACAAATAGCAAATAATCCACTGGTTTTGTTCGAAGTGTGGCGCATTACTCAAACAAAAACTCAGAGGAAATCGCTCTAATGATGACCTTTGAGTAGCAGTGCCAGTCCAAAGACGGGAAAAGGAGGAGAGAGATGCATAATATCGTCTTGTTGTGTTGCAGCATATTACTGTTTAGAGATATAATGGGAAAAAGAAGGGGGTTAGGAAGAGGAATTGTTGCATAATAATATTGCTAACATTTCGGCGCTACAGAACTTTCTGATTTAAATCCACTTACTTAGTCAAGATATTTTGTCGGAAACAAACATACGTACATGTACCTTAGTGATAAATGCCCTGAGTATTTATTTTTGTACTTGTTGACATGCTGTTGTGGCGGACAGGCCACAAGGCAAGTACACGTAAAATATAACTTGTTGGGTAAATAGCGGGAGTAACCCTGACTCTCGTTAGATAGCCATTTGGCTTAGTAGAAAAGAAACTGAAACCGGTTTCGTTAAAATTTAGGTTTCGGTCATTGTATACGGAAGACCGATGTCCACGTTTAAGCCAAAGCATAGAGTGTTGCCGGTGGAATAAAGCCTGCCACACGGTGCGTTGCTTATAACGTGGAGTAGTTGCCGACTACTCCATACGTACTGTGTTCGTGAATTCGTTCATAGTTAAATCGGTTGTGTTCGACTGTCTCTACAGGATTGGCATTGGCCATTCGAACATAATTGGGCGATCCTGATATACGCAGTTGTGAGAGCTCAGGCGACGATCTGTCGGGGTTCGTTACTCTGTCATCGATCTCACGGGGTTCAATCTTCTGTTTCCGGGGTTACCCGGTCCTGGCCGGAGACGCCGCAGCTCCGTTGGTCTGCGGAAGTGTTACATTTGTATAGGGTGAAATCCCCTGGTGAAGTATCCGGTTACCGTTTGGCTACACGTGTTGGTGATTCTGCAGGGCTTGGGTTGGGCTCCTTCCTGCCAGGGAATCTACGTGTTGCATTCACGATCCTGCCGTCTTGGCGATCGTCGAGAGTCTTTTGAGCGTAACGTGAAGGTTACGGGTCTTCTGTAGTGGAGAGTGGTGACTCCACGGGTGCGCATGAAGCCGAAGATTCGGTGATATACGTTCGATTTAGTAAAGCAGGGGCACCAAGTTTTTCGGGTAATATATATTGGTACAGTAGAGAGTTATCGCTCCCCTCGGGTAGAGGATAGTTTGTGGCCTTAGCAAACTAGGAGCGTGGGAAGCAGAGTAAATTTTGAGAGTAAAAACCAAGTGTTATCGAGGGTTTTTACCTGAGGTCCGTAACTGCTGAGGTAGGACGAACGGCGCCAGTAGAATATAGCGACAATAAATAAGTCTCTTCGGAGACGGGGCTACCCGATACCTGTTCCCCAAGACCGCCAGGTCTTTTATTTTTTTCCTCTGTTTCCCGTGAACAGACCAGCATCCACCACGACGCTCTTCCGAGCGCCCGAGAACGCTAAGTCTCGGTGAGGCGCCGGTTGTTGCCGTTGGACTTGGGACGGGTGAGGCGAGCACTCGGGAAGCGCACCGCGTACTTGGTACACGGCGGCGGTGCGTGTTCCGTGGACAGGCTAAGTGTTAAAGTCGGGAGTTCGGCCGCTGCCGGTCTCGATTGCTGCCGGGCCTCAGCTCGACTCTGCCCGGTAGCGTGTGAGCAGCGTGAGCCGTCTCCCCGTGGAATTCACTGTTACCGAAATGAGAACACGGTCGTGGCGCATCCTCGGCCTGGGGCCGTTGGATTGGTCCTGGTTTCAGGCACTTTGGTTGCCGGGAAAGGGCATGCGCTCAGTAGTCCCCGTCGGTGGCGAGGGCTCGGTGGCTGCCCGGTGCAGCATGGTACGCAAGAGTAAAGACGAACAGGGCAAGAAGACAAAGACCGAAGGCGCGACGGGTGGCGCACGGCGAGGCCGCTCTGCCGGTGGGACAACGGACCCTGTGTTGGAAGTCGGCCATCCTCCATCTCAGGACGTCGCCTACTCGGCGACCGCGGACTCGGCAGAGAGCGGGTCCGACGATACGGCGCTGCACACCCGGTCGCAGGCGTCGATGTCAGGGGTTTCTTCGACCGCCAGTGAAAGCGACAACGGCGCGCACGGCGCAGACAGCGACTCGGGAGATCCAGGCAATCCTGGTAAGAGCGCGGGTTTCTCGGGTCTTGGGCTGTCAGAGACTCTTGATGGTGCAGGGGCCACCGAGGAAGACCGACCCGGTCAGTCAGAGGCGTTTGCGGCCGACGGCAAGAGGGAAGCGGCGCAGGCGTTGTCTGCTGAGGGTCGGACGCCACAAAGTGGTACCAGAAGTGGGGTAAAAACTTCTGAGGTACGCACTGTCCATTTTCTGCCTTTGAATGTTGACTTTTCAACCGGGAATCTTTCCATGGATGTTTCTCGACCTGATCGTGAGTACTTTGGCGCTCGTCCAAAAATTTGTTGGCCTGATTTGAACGTAGCTGGTGGTTTTGCTCAATTCGATGTGGCTGCGCCGGTTGATTTGGTTACTGTTGACCCAGTTGGACTTGCTGATCAAAAAGCTGAATTGGTTCGCGACCGTTTTAAGACTTCTTCTTCTGTAGCTGGTGTTGAAAATTGGCTGCGTTCTGTTCCACGAGTTTCGGAAGCTGTTCGGGACAGCAGACCCATGTTTTCTGAGCGTGTAGTCCCATCTGGTCCTGAAAAGGATGTGTACCGGTTACCTGAGCAATGTGCGGAGGTACTCTCCGTGAGAGAACGGTCGAGTAGAAGTGCTGGTGCATCTCGCAGGCATGTTCCTCGACTAGAGACGATTGAGAGCGTCTCGGGAAATGATGCAGCTGTCGACGTAAAGAATGAATTGTCAATTCTCCGACAATGTGTGGTTCTGCTGACGCAGAGAGTGGAAGCCTTGTCAGTTCCTGGTGAACGGAGGCAGGAGTCATCGCCTAAGCAGATGGGGAGACGTCCGGAGAAAGCACTCAGGAAAAAGGACAGTAAAGAAACAGTACGACAGAGTGATTTACCGGAGCAACGAGTGGCACAATCATGGCATTGTGAGTCTCCGAAAGTCAGACGACTGGTACAGCAGGATGTCAGGGTGAAAGGAAAAGTGATGTCATCAGACGATGCATCCACACAGACGGACCAGGATGAGCGAGGAACAAGGACGAATGACGGAAGTCATCGTCGTCGGGCAAAACGAAAAGTGAAAATCACGGTGCCGACACAGCGTACTGAACCGTCGTCAAGTCGGTCTATTCTCAAGAAGAAAGACCAAGGACAACGACGTGTGGCAGTGGTGACAGGCGACGATAGCAATTCGTCGGGTGAAAGTATTCGGTCTCCCGTAAAGGCAAGAGGACACAGAGACACAGGAGTTGCCAGAGACCAGGTTAACACTCGTGTGAAGCAACGAGTCGGATCAAGGACCGGGGAAGACGACGAATCCAGTAATGACAGTGATTCGCCTCGACGGAGTTCCGAGGATGACAGAACACGTCAATGTTCTGCCAGTCAGACGAGAACCAGAGTTCCAGTGGACCGTGGGATCCGGATCAAACTTGAAAAGTACGACGGGAAGACAGCGATCGCTGCTTTTCTGGCCAAGTTTGAAGTCTGCGCCAGATGCAACAATTGGAGTGACCGTGAAAAATCGGATCAGCTCATGTGTGCTCTCACAGGGCCGGCGTCACAATTGTTGTGGGACATGGGTGCCCAGAAGAACGTGTCTTGGCAGGGTCTGGTAGAGAAGCTGAAGGCGAGGTATGGTTCAGAGAATCAAACGAATCTCTTCCGAACCAAGCTACGGACATACCGACAGGGTCAATCTGAAACGCTGAGCAATGTTGTGCAGGAGATCAGGCGATTGATGGTTCTAGCATATCCTGGACCGATCAATGACGCCGTCGAGTCGATCGCTTGTGATGCCTTCATTGACGCTTTGACGAATCAAGACTTGGCTCAGAAAGTACGCGAAAGAGAACCGGTTGACCTGGAGACCGCGTACAAACATGCTGTCCGATTGGAAGCATACGGTCGTCAGTCAACGTCTGGTGGTAACGTGGAGCAGAGACGTGGTAGAGTGAAAGCTACCAGGTCGGATCGAACGACTCCGGTAGTCGGGGATCCACAAGATCAGCGAATGGTTGACCTGGAACGTCAAATTGAGAATCTGACCAAAGAACTCGGTCAGCTCAAGCCGAAGTCAGAGTCGGGGTTTGTTGCAAATAAACCCTACGAGCGATGGAATCGTTCGGACCGGACAAACAATGGATCGTTTCGGAGGCAAGGATTTCAACCAGGAGGTTGGAAGTCCGACAACCGCGAATGTTTCCTGTGCCACAAAAGAGGTCATATCCGCTGGAATTGTCCGCAGCTAAGGACAGAAGCTGCTGAAGACCCGGTGAGCACTGAACCTATACCAGAACCGTCACAAAACCGTCTGGTAAAAGGAAGCAGTATGGCATACATTGTCACACGCTTGAACGGAGTAAGACGTCAATGTCTTCTTGACTCAGGCAGTGAGATGTCGCTGGTGCCTAAATGCTTCGTGCCAGGGAGTAAAGTAGTACCGTCAGAGCAACGACTGTTAGCTGCGAACGGAAGTGAGATCCGAGTGGATGGTGAAGCCATGTTGACCATTCACATTGGCAGGAAATCATGTCCGCTACCTTGTCTGGTGACTGACCAAGTGACAGAAGTCATCTTGGGGCTGTCGTGGCTTGAAGCCAATCAGGCAAGTTGGAACTTCGCTGGTCACTATGTTCGCCTGGGTGAAGTGAACGTCCCGTTAAAAACTACATCTGCAGAACTCAGGTGTAGGAAAATTGTGATCCGGAATGACACAGTGATACCGGCCAGATGTGAAATGGATGTCCTGGGTTCGGTGGTGTATCCGCATCTGCGTGTCGATACAGAGGACTGGATAACTACTCCGAAGGAACTGTCCAAAGGACTGGTAGATGGGCGAACCCTGATTCCGGGGAAGGAGTCAATGGTCTGGGTCAGGATGGTGAACGTGGGAAACGAGGACACCACGGTGAGGCAAAGTACTGAATGCCTGTTGGAACGAGTGACCGTATTACAAGTCACTAAGAATCTGATGACACAGAAGTCAGGGTACGGTCGACAGATTCCGTCAAGGATAGGAACGACACGGCAACCCACGGTACGGCCGGAGGAAAAAGTTAACACCGGGAGCGCTTTGGAAAAAGACGTGGATGGACCCACGGTACTGCCGGAGGAAAAAGTGAACACCGAGAGCGCTTTGGATAAAGACATGTTGGAGCGGAAGCAGCAGGCTGAGGACAAGATCTGGCCTGTGATGATCAGTGACAGCTGGCTGAAGGATGAAGAGGATGACAGTGACTCCTCTCTCGACCTCGATCTGGAGAGGGTGTGTCGGCGTTTTCCGTCAAAAAGGGAACACCTTGGAGGTTTTCCTGTGTCCAGGATGGACAATACCGTCGAAAGTCCCAGTCGACGAAGTGGTAGTCAGTCCCCAGTGGATGACTAGCCAAATTCGTCGCGTAATGGCGATGTGTTTCTGGCAGGGGTTGAGAAAGATTTCTGTTTACATTTGTCGGTTTCCTTTTGTTGAACGCCACAGTGATACTTGTGGGTTGCGAGACTTGAACTGGGTCTCGACACCGCTTAATTGTGGTGGGTTTTAGAGTCTGTCAGTAGACAGCGTTCCTTTTGATGTAGCCTTTTTCAGTGCAGGTTAAAGTGGTACCTGATCATATTGAGAACGCGCCCTGCGTTTTCTTGTACTCGCGTGATGGCGATTGTTTCTTGATACTGGTCAAGTTCATTTGCTGACCGCTTAATTGTGGTGGGACTGTCCACGCAATTCGCGAATAACTCTTGTTGAGTAGAATCACTATCAGACGGTGATGTGTGGGAACAACGGATATGCCCAGGACAGTGGACAGAGTTGGTAACTTTTCTCTCCTTAAGGTCCCTCAGCTTCGGTTGAGTGGAGCTCGGGTAAGAGACAGAGTGCTTATGAGGTTGGTGAATCTCTCACGACAGATGGATGAGATGCCAATTATAGAGTGAGGGTGGAATTACTTGCACCTGGCAGGCTGACGTTGTAGGTAACGTTCGGGCGGGGTGGCGTAAGTCGGGTCTCCTCGTGGACGTTAGTCGCACCTGTTCGAGCTATCGCTACCAGTTAGCGCATGGGCGGCGTTCCTTTAAGTCAAAATCCTGGTACTGGTCAAATGACCATGTGAGGATGTACTCGCACCTGATCTAGCTATCGCTACGAGTTAGCGTATGGGCGGGGTGGAATAAGCCGAGGTTCCTGGAGGACGCTAGTCGCACCTGTTCCAGCTATCGCTACCAGTTAGCGATGGGCGGGGTTCCTTAAGTCGAAGTCCTGGTTTAAATGACAGTGGGAGGACGCTAGTCGCACCTGCACCAGCTATCGCTACGAGTTAGCGATGGGCGGGGTTCCTTAAGTCGAAGTCCTGGTTGTGAATTGACTGTCTGGTTCGCTCTATAACCGTAGTGGTTTCCGGTTCCTTGCACTCTAATCGAGCTTGGGTTGGAGATGTTCCTGTTACGTTTATGTTTCCCTGATCTTGCAGCCGATGTTTACATCGATGAACGGTACATGAAAGGATGTGTTGGGTTACGGAAAGACTGTTCGTGAAACTGCGGCGGATTCTTGGTTTTTTGTTGGAGCGCAAACTTCCGATTTTTGGTTATTACGATAATATGTCTGTTCTATTCTGTTGTAACTAGCACCAGCTAGTTGCGGAGGTTCGATTTGCTGTCGTAGGGTCAATCCTTGACTGCAAAGTCTACTCCGATGTGCCTTTGTATTTGTGTTAATTGTTATTTTCAGAGTTGGTTGGGAACTGGCCAACAAACGACGCTGCTGGACGTCGTGACTGGACAACGAGATTCAGACAGAGAATCTTTGACACTGTGATGATGGTGGTTGAGTATGACTGGTGCAAATGGAATAATAAAGAGCATATCTGGTGTGTGAATGGGTTCTGGGTGACACTCATTTTTGTTGATCGGGAGACAGAGGGGGTAGTGCTGTCTCCCAAGAACCTGAGTAGGTAGGTTAGAGGACGGGCCCATAAAAATGGGAGGGTCCTGATAAATACGGTCCAAGTTTCCTAACGATGCTCCGCATCAAAGAAAGGTGGGGAGAGTGTGGCGGACAGGCCACAAGGCAAGTACACGTAAAATATAACTTGTTGGGTAAATGGCGGGAGTAACCCTGACTTTCGTTAGGTAGCCATTTGGCTTAGTAGAAAAGAAACTGAAACCGGTTTCGTTAAAATTTAGGTTTCGGTCATTGTATACGGAAGACCGATGTCCACTTTTAAGCCA
The DNA here is from genome assembly GCA_949752735.1 of Lumbricus terrestris. Lineage (NCBI taxonomy): Eukaryota > Metazoa > Annelida > Clitellata > Crassiclitellata > Lumbricidae > Lumbricus > Lumbricus terrestris. Next base: position 17,914,449 of record OX457049.1, read on the forward strand.
AAGTATAGAGTGTTGCCGGTGGACTAAAGCCTGCCATACGGTGCGTTGCTTATAACGTGGAGTAGTTGCCGACTACTCCATACGTACTGTGTTCGTGAATTCGTTCATAGTTAAATCGGTTGTGTTCGACTGTCTCTACAGGATTGGCATTGGCCATTCGAACATAATTGGGCGATCCTGATATACGCGGTTGTGAGGGCTCGGGTAGATGATCTGTCGGGGTTCGTCACTCTGTCATCGATCTCTCGGGGTTCAATCTTCTGTGTCAGGGGTACGGGTTACTGGCCGGAGACGCCGCAGCTCCGTTGGTCTGCGGAAGTGTTACAGTTGTATAGGGTGAAATCCCCTGGTGAAGTATCCGGTTACCGTTTGGCTACACGTGTTGGTGATTCTGCAGGGCTTGGGTTGGGCTCCTACCTGCCAGGGAATCTACGTGTTGCATTCACGATCCTGCCGTCTTGGCGATCGTCGAGAGTCTTTTGAGCGTAACGTGAGGGTTACGGGTTTTCTTGAGTGGAGAGTGGTGACTCCACGGGTGCGCATGAAGCCGAAGATTCGGTGATATACGTTCGATTTAGTAAAGCAGGGGCACCAAGTTTTTCGGGTAATATATATTGGTACAGTAGAGAGTTATCGCTCCCCTCGGGTAGAGGATAGTTTGTGGCCTTAGCAAACTAGGAGCGTGGGAAGCAGAGTAAATTTTGAGAGTAAAGACCAAGTGTTATCGAGGGTTTTTACCTGAGGTCCGTAACTGCTGAGTTAGGGCGAACGGCGCCAGTAGAATATAGCGACAATAAATAAGTCTCTTCGGAGACGGGGCTACTCGATACCTGTTCCCCCAAGACCGCCAGGTCTTTTATTTTTTTCCTCTGTTTCCCGTGAACAGACCAGCATCCACCAAGACGCTCCTCCGAGCGCCCGAGAACGCTAAGTCTCGGTGAGGCGCCGGTTGTTGCCGTGGGAAGTGGGGCGAGTGAGGCGAGCACTCGGGAAGCGCACCGCGTACTTGGTACACGGCGGCGGTGCGTGTTCCGTGGACAGGCTAAGTGTTAAAGTCGGGAGTTCGGCCGCTGCCGGTCTCGATTGCTGCCGGGCTTCAGCTCGACTCTGCCCGGTAGCGTGTGAGCAGCGTGAGCCGTCTCTCCGTGGAATTCACTGTTACCGAAATGAGAACACGGTCGTGGCGCATCCTCGGCCTGGGGCCGTTGGATTGGTCCTGGTTTCAGGCACTTTGGTTGCCGGGAAAGGGCATGCACTCAGTAGTCCCCGTCGGTGGCGAGGGCTCGGTGGCTGCCCGGTGCAGCATGGTACGCAAGAGTAAAGACGAACAGGGCAAGAAGACAAAGACCGAAGGCGCGACGGGTGGCACACGGCGAGGCCGCTCTGCCGGAGGGACAACGGACCCTGTGTTGGGAGTCGGCCATCCTCCATCTCAGGACGTCGCCTACTCGGCGACCGCGGGCTCGGCAGAGAGCGGGTCTGACGATACGGCGCTGCACACCCGGTCGCAGGCGTCGGTGTCAGGGGCTTCTTCGACCGCCAGTGAAAGCGACAACGGCGCGCACGGCGCAGACAGCGACTCGGGAGATCCAGGCAATCCTGGTAAGAGCGCGGGTCTCTCGGGTCTTGGGCTGTCAGAGACTCTTGATGGTGCAGGGGCCACCGAGGAAGACCGACCCGGTCAGTCAGAGGCGTTTGCGGCCGACGGCAAGAGGGAAGCGGCGCAGGCGTTGTCTGCTGAGGGTCGGACGCCACATTTGTACCGGTTCCAAGCCAGGAGAAAATGGTTTTTACTTATCGCGCAAGCATGCGTGGATGGTTGCCTCATGCAAGTATGCATGCATATACATTTAATGTATATTAATTTTGCTTGCTTGTATTCATGTGTGATTGGTTACGATAAGGAGAAAAATTTTCGCCTCCACAACAAAAACTTCGATTTACCCCTTTCCAAAACAGCAGTGGTAGGCTTCTATATTAAACAATGGATCATGACGCTAATGTGGAGGCTGTTGAAGTTCTGAATAATTAATTCAGCTGATTAATCCCGTCCCACCAAAGAAATCCTGGCTACGACCTTGTGCCAAAAAATAACAGCTGATATCGGACACCTTTATGTCATGTCATGTCATGTCATGTCATTGCGCCGACGTCGCTTCGCGACGGTTGGCTGCATGATCGGACTTTATAATATTTTTTTCAATTACGCTATATAAACTCATCAACTGCAAGCATCAATATGTTCCTCGTCATATGATACGTCCCTCAACTGAAATGTAACTAGCATCTTAGTAATAGCCTACGCATTCCTACTACCATGTCATGACACATAATTCAGTAAATTCACCATACGATTCAACGGTAAAGATGATATAAATCAACTAAATTCTCGAAACCTTCAACGAGACATGATATCTTCATCGTGAAGGCGTCATTATACGGTATGTTGCCGTACGCCTTTCACTACCGTCCCAACACCTAGTTCTTGCTGGGAAATAAAGAAAAGTTAGCGCCACGTTTAACCCTCGGGCTACCAATGGGGGGTGGTTGCCACCCCCCTAGGTTTTTCGCAAATCAAACGCGTTCCGTCTGAAATAAAATTTTGGGAAATGGTAGCTGTAGAGGGTTCATTGGGACACATTTTGAGGTAAAAGTTTTTATGATGCCCCCTACCGTTCAAAAGTTACAACCGATATACCCAAGGTACCAGAGGGAGTGGATACCACCCCCCCCATAGAATATCGTCTGTAACTTTTCCGCCCTTTAATATTAAGAGACACAAATTAGACCATTCTATAGAGGGAATGTGGGGCTATATTTCCATTCTCACTGAGTTGTCTTTCGGCAACCGGAAGTGCTCAAAATAAATTAAAATATATATAAAGGTGTTTTATTTTCATAAAATTGTCATGTTTTTTCTATTATAACTTATCCATAATTTATTTTTTAATAGAAATAAATTATGCCATTCTGTAGAAGGCATTTAGGGCTATTTTATGGTACTAAATAATTTGTCTTTTGATGGCCGGAAGTGCTCAAAATAAATTAAAATGTGTGAAAATGTTGGGTTTTTTTACAACGCAAGCCGATATGTGTGCGTAAACGTTTTTCAGCAGCTAAAACATTTTTTTTTGATTGAACATAAAACAGACTTTTTACTAGTTTTTATACTTGAATATTGGACTTTATTATAATTATATAAACTACTTTTTATATACAAATCATGTATAAAACACACAGAATCTAAAATATTCCCTATGCGTAAGTGTACATTTTGTGGAATCGACGGGTACCCATGGTAAAAAATTCATAATTTCGAGTTGCATTCAAATTTTCTAAACCTAAATATTCCATTTTGTGCAGAAATGAATGCTGAATCCAATGGTGTATTACAAGTTATGATATCTCAAACCAAACCCAAAATCCAGGGGGGGTGGTAACCACCCCCCCTTGGTAGTCAGTGGTACAAAAAAGCTTGGTAGCCTGAGGGTTTAGTGCTGCAATACGCCGAGCAAATTTCTGTCCAGGGTAACGACCTCTGATGTCATAGATCCTGGTCAAGTCGGATCCATCCATCAAATTGAATTGGACAATGAAGGTCACAGAATAAAGAAGTCCGTTAAATATAAAGGAAGACGTAATGCAGAAAGTTATGAGGAGGAAACTCAGTCTATTCGCACATAATAATATATGAAAAATGTCTAACAACAGAAAAGAAGTTTGATGCCCGGTATTATGGACGGCAAGGGGAGAAGAGGAAGACAAAACAGGGAGTGGATAAATGATGATAACCCTTGAACGGTAACCTGGGGGTAATTTCTACCCCAAGACTGTTGTAACTGCTGCTATTAAAGGAAGTACTAGAAATTTTTACAATCGCTTTGGTGACTTTTCCTAACAGTGGCGGCGCCAGGGGGGGCTGGGGGGGACTAAGCCCACCCTGAATGCGGCTCAGCCCCCCCAAAGCAAAATGCGGAAAATGTCTATAACGGCTTTCGTAACAAGAAAACTAGACAATGATCAATGCCATCGAAATCTACTTTGAGAACGAAGTTAGCGACTTCATTTCTTGGCCTCAGTCTATGAAAACGGGTGACAAGTTTGCACCTTTATCTTTCAACCATACAACCGGACAGGGTTGTCAAAATTGTCCAAGAAACAACATGGCTCTTAGACACCTCGTTTCAGATTGAAACCGTTTTATAAGTATTAGACGTATAGAATTATCGAAATTGCCTAGTCCTTCAAAAAGTGGTGCAAAACTGTATTTTCACTTGATTTTTCGCATATTTCACAAAATTTATCATCTTCACAAAAAAATGTTTAGAATTTTCTCCCTCCTGCAATCAACTATATAATCATAGCGCAGATGCTTGCGCCAGTGGCGTCGCCAGAGGGCTAGGGGTTATAGCCTCTAAATGCGGCTCAGCCCCCAAAGCAAAAAACAGAAAATATCTATTACGGCTTATTTCGTAATAAGAAAGCTAGACAATGGTCAATGGCATCGAGATCAACTATATATATATATATATATATATATATATATATATATATATATATATATATATATATATATATAAGTGAGCTGAACTATTTAGAGTACACTTACAGCTCTGCAGTATGTCAAATTTTTAAAGTCTCCCATAGTAGTGTTGCATCTGTACTGCACATCATGCATGAGAATAATATTACATACTGCTGGTTATCCAGAAGCTTGCGTTTTATCCAGAAATTCCTTTGACACAACAATGTACGTAGTTGTCAGATTTGCGTCATGTTTCTCTTACACACCTCAAATGTGTGCGCTCTTGTTATTTTCGGTATAATAATTATATCGTTCTTGATGTGTATACCACCAGTGTCTGGGAATGTAGGCCTACGTTTGATACAATGGTCAACTAAGAAGTCCTAATGCTATTAGCATATACATGTTAAACATTTGTGTTCAGATAATTATAATGTATATATATATATATAAATATATTTATATACATAAAATAATTGTGTGCATATATCTAAGCATGCATATTTTTATATTAAGGAAACTTAAACTGTTTTCTGTCATAAGTAGTATGCAGGCAGATAATTATAATAGTGTCCTGTGAATTCTGTTGGAAACCTTTATTGTGATTTTTTGTGTGTGATTATTTAATAGAATGACCAGGGTAACGGCTTCTGTTGTCACAGACAATTTCTGAATAACAATACTGTGTTGGACACCTTTATTGTGATAACTTGGAACGCGAATCCGTGTCCATGGTCGACATTTTATACGATAATACTGAATTGCACACCATTTTATTGTACAGTTTCTGAATATTAATATTGTGTTAAACACCTTAATTTATTATGATAACTTGAAACTCGAGTTTGTGTTCATGGTCGACTTTTTATACGATAATACTGAAAATGCACACCGTTTTCTTGTAAAATTTCTAAATATTAATACTGTGTTGGACACCTTTTATTGTGACAACTTGGATCTCGAGTCTGTGTCCACGGTTGACTTTTAAACGATAATACTGAATTGCACACCATTTTATTGTAAAATTTCTAAGTATTAATACTGTGTTGGACACCCTTTATTGTGACAACTTGGATCTCGAGTCTGTGACTTTTTATACGATAATACTGAATTGCACACCATTTTAGTGTAAAATTTCTCAATATTAATACTGTGTTGGACACTCTTTATTGTGACAACTTGGATCTCGAGTCTGTGTCCACGGTTGACTTTTTATACGATAATACTGAATTGCACACCATTTTATTGTAAAATTTCTAAGTAATTATACTGTGTTTGACACCCTTTATTGTGACAACTTGGATCTTGAGTTTAGTGTAAAATTTCTCAATATTAATACTTTTTTGGACACCTTTTATTGTGACAACTTGGATCCCGAGTCTGTGTCCATGGTTGACTTTTATACGATAATACTGAATTGCACACCATTTTCTTGTTAAATTTCTGAATAATAATACTGTGTTAGACAACTTAATTTATTGTGATAATTTGGGACTCAAGATCGTGTCCATGGTCGACTTTTTATACGATAACACTGAATTGCACACCATTTTATTGTAAAATTTCGGAATATAAATTCGCTGTTGGACACCTTTTATTGTGACAACTTATATCTCGATTCTGTGTCCATGGTTGACTTTTATACGATAATACTGAATTACACACCATTTTATTGTAAAATTTCTGAATATTAATATTGTTTTGGACACCTTAATTTATTGTGATAATTTGAATCTCGAGTTCGTGTCCATGGTCGACTTTTTATACGATGATACTGAATTGCACACCATTTTATTGTAAAATTTCTGAATATTAAATCTGTGTTGGACACCTTCTATTGTGACAACTTGAATCTCGAGTCTGTGTCCATGGTTGACTTTGTATACGATAATACTGAATAGCACACCATTGTATTGTGGAATTTTTGAACATTAATTCGCTGTTGGACACCTTTATTGTGATTTATTTTTATTTGTGATTATTTTAATTGAATGTTCAGGGTAATGGCTTCTGTTGTGTTAGACCCTTTCTGAGTAATAATACTGTGTTGGACACCTTTATTGTCATATCTTGGAACTCGAGTCCGTGTCCATGGTCGACTTTTTATACGATGATACTGAATTGCACACCATTGTATTGTGGAATTTTTGATTATTAATTTCGTGTTGGACACCTCTTATTGTGATAACTTGGAACTCTAGTCAACGTGGTTTTTGAGTGCTTGCATATCGGTATGTCAAAGACAATAGGGACTTACATTACCTCACTGTCTGCATCACATAGCTACTCGGGCTGCTGTGTGCACACGCACTGTATATACTGTATCGCCTTTGCTCAGCTCGGTCTCCAACTCGGGGTATGGTACAGCGCGGTCACGGCATAGACTTTACGCGGACGCGTTTGAGGACCTCCCATTCTCTTTTGCTGTCTTAGTTGGACACCTTTGTTTATGTTAATTCGGAACTTAATCTAGGATTGCGGCCGGATACAACAAAAATCAAAAACCTCAACAATTAACCCACTCAATCTCCAACTACATCTTGCAATGGAATATTTATGTGGAGCGCGTTTATGCCAGTGCACAATTTCTTGTAGAACCCTTGGTCGGTATGTGCTTCGTTCATGCATTCGGCACTCGCAACTTGGCGCGATTGCAATATGACCGCCCTGGGAAGAAAATGTTCTAGTTGTGTCTCTGGGAGGGAGGAAGGCTTGGGGCTTCAGCCCCCCCAAATCTGAAATCCTGGCGCCGCCACTGGATAGAGTGACAACATTTTGCATTTGAATATGCTTATGGGCAAATATCCTGAAGAAATGAACATTTACATTGACGACAACAGATACTTTCAGCGTTTTTTGCTACTAATACTCATTTGAAGCTCCTCTGCAGAGATGCAAGCAATAAATTGCTCTGACGTTTTCTTCCTGCAGAATTTATTGCGGGTTGTCCTTACGTTTTGCAGGTGTGTAAGGTCTTCATTTTTTTTCCATTGTGCTGCTACATTTTATGGCTGTAGTGATGTCGTACTTGCCAAGTCATTGTGGTAGAAAGATTGTTACAGTTTGTTTGCAATCTGTTTATGACTATGATGATCCCACATCAAAGTTTGTTGTTGGCATCATGATAAACTTGGTCTTTGACACTGTCATGATAAAGATGATTTGGGTTGACTCCTTTCATATTTTTCCTGCTTGAAACGGACACTGTCACACGTATAATCGTGACGGATTTGTGTAGTTATGCAATTAGTCTGATATTAAATAATTAATATTTTGTCTTATGAGCATTGCAGTGTTATAATGACTTGACGACACTGTGTGGTATCGAAGCTAATGGTGCAGCCCTCCTGCTATCCACATCCTTGGGACTGGGACCTCCGAAGTACGATCCGTGGCTGAGCTTTTGGATTGGTTACAATTGGTTATTGGATTGGTTATTATTCCATGTGCTACATATAATTTTATTATAACGACAGCGGTTTTAGCAATGTAGATGGTAATAACACACTGTGAAGGAAGTCGAAGATAAGATTATTATTAGAAATGGCAAGTTTTTCTATTTATATCTGTGTTAGAATTGGTTTGAAGGTGTCTAATGAAGATATCATGCATGAGCTTCTTGAAATCTGCAAGTGGACCGTCTTTAATAAACTGGCATTATCTCACATAAGAATTTATTTTTGCGTCTTTATTTAACTAAGTTATTAATTAACTAAGTAAGTATGTATATTTTTGAATGCGGATGCATTTCGGAAAAGATCGCATCAGTTCGGAATGCTAATGCGTATTCCTCTCCACCTGCGTTCTCTTCATCGAAATGCCGTCTTTACGGATTTTTAAACACTTTATGTCGTTCAGCCAGAAATAACCATTGCGGCAATAATTATTTCTTCTCAACTACCATGATTATGAGCAACTCAATGTCTATCAAGCTAAACACCTTTTTAAAGGATTTATCTTATCGTACATAAGTCTAAAATATGCCTTGCGCTACGTTTAGAAGAGATATCCAGGTTCTTATAATTATTATAGTTCTTTTTAACGCATTTCAGAAGATTATAATAAACAAGAATCGTTGTCTCATTTCGTTCGTCCCGTGCCTCCACCATTCGACGACACAACTCGTTGACATCACATATTCACGGATGTGCATGAAGCAACAATTATTTCCTTAATTTTATAAATAAAGCGTCGTCGCCAAGGACACGACTCGCAAAATGTATGTGAAGCAAATATAGTAGTTTTTTTACACGAGTAACAAGGAAGGAAAACTCAGCTCGCCTCTTTCCAGCACAAAGAAAGTAAGAGTGCGAAGCTAATCATCTTGACTATGATGAAGCGTTGCAAAGGATCATTTATTCCGGAAAAGCAATTGACAACACTTTTAAGGAGCATCAGAAGTGGAATAGGGAGAGAGATCAAGAGATGAAATGAGCGCTTCTTGAAGAAGCGCTATATAAATTCTTGAGTGAGAAGAGGAAATGTTATCGGCGTCAAACAAATGTTTTGTCTCAATTCATAACTTTCCTTGGATGGATGGATCCGATTTGACCAGGGTCTATGACAACAGAGGCCGTTACCCAGGACAGAAATTTGCTCGGCGTATTACAGCACTTAAGAGCAAGGTACAACAAAATCTTTCCTTACATTCCTACGTCCCTTACATATCGCCAGAAGCATTCTTGGCACATGTTGGCTTTGTGTAGAGCTTGCTTATATAGGACCGTATCATGGTCCGTATGGCAACGTTTTCAGGGTGTCGAAACGATTATATTCGCACATGAAGTACCTACATTGGATAGTGAACGATTTTGGTTAAATATTATAAAGTGATGATTATGAGTTATATATACAAATTATGACTTACAGTGGTGTGAAAAAGTTTTGCATCACCCATATATTTTCTGTATTTCTTCTGCATTAAGATGAATGATGTACGGGTTAACCTGCGGGCGTTAATTAAAGGTTTTCTTATTGTTTGGTTCGAGTTTATAAGCATATTTCTTTAAATTTGACATGATGAAAGTTCGTTTACCACCTCGTGGCTATACCAGCATGAGTAAGGCCATAAAGGCTTGTAACCCGCTAATGTTTGTTCTGTGCATAGTGTAATGTGTTGGGATGAAATGACCGGTTGTGTGCGGTCGTAGGCCTTCTTTATGATTTAGAGGCCTTGAAAAGGCTGTTTCTGCATGTCAGTGATGCACCAATATGTTCTGGCCAGCCCCTGTTCTTCACCCAGTGGCGGCGCCAGGATTTCAGGTTTGGGAAGGCTGAAGCCCCAAGCCTTCCTCCCTCCCAGAGACGCAACTAGAAAATTTTCTTCCCAGTGCGGTCATATTGCATGAACGAAGCACATACCGACCAAGGGTTTTACAAGAAATTGTGTACTGGCACAAACGCCCTCCACATTGCAAGATGTAGTTGGAGATTGAGTGGGTTATTTAAACGAAGTCAGCAATAATTGTTGAGGTTTTTGATTTTTGGTGTATCCGGCCGCAATCCTAGATTAAGTTCCGAATTATCATAAACAAAGGTGTCCAACTAAGGTGACAACAGAGAATGGAAGGTCCTCAAACGCGTCCGCGTAAAGTCTATGCCGTGCCCGGAAATTTCAGTCATCTGAGCTGAGTTGGTGACCGAGCTGAGCAAGGGCGATACAGTATATACAGTGCGTGTGCACACAGCAGCCCGAGTAGCTATGTGGTGCAGACAGTGAGGTAATGTAAAGTTCCTATTGTCTTTGACATACCGTTTTGCAAGCTCTCAAAAACCACGTTGACTAGAGTTCTAAGTTATCCCAATAAGAGGTGTCCAACACCGAATCAATATTCAGAAATTCCACAATACAATGGTGTGCAATTCAGTATAATCGTATAAAAAGTCAACCATGGACACATACTCGAGATCCATGTTGTCACAATAAAGGTGTCCAACACAGCCTTAATATTCAGAAATTTTACAATAAAATGGTGTGTAATTTAGTGTTATCGTATAAAAAGTCGGCCATGAACACGGACTCGAGTTCCAAGTTAATATCACAATAAAGGTGTCCAACACAGTGTTAATATTCAAACATTTTACAATAAAATAGTGTGTAATTTAGTGTTATCGTATAAAAAGTCGGCCATGAACACGGACTCGAGTTCCAAGTTAATATCACAATAAAGGTGTCCAACACAGTGTTAATATTCAAACATTTTACAATAAAATGGTGTGTTATTTAGTGTTATCGTATAAAAAGTCGGCCATGAACACGGACTCGAGTTCCAAGTTATCACAATAAAGGTGTCCAACACAGTATTATTACTCAGAAATTTTACAATAAAAAAGTAATCACAATAATGGAGGGATCCGATTTGACCAGGGTCTATGACAACAGTGGCCGTTACCCTGGACATTCAATTGAAATAATCACAAACAAAAATAAATCACAATAAAGGTGTCCAACAGCGCATTAATACTCAGAAATTCCACAATACAATGGTGTGCATTTCAGTATGATCGTATAAAAAGTCGACCATGGACACGGACTAAAGGACTCCAACACAGTATTAATATTCATATATTTTACAATAAAATGGTGTGTAATTCAGTATTATCGTATAACAAGTCGACCATGGACACAGACTCGAGTTCCAAGTTATCACAATAAAGGTGTCCAACACAGTATTAATACTCAGAAATTTTACAATAAAAAAGTAATCACAATAATGGATGGATCCGATATGACCAGGGTCTATGACAACAGTGGCCGTTACCCTGGACATTCAATTAAAATAATCACAAATAAAAATAAATCACAATAAAGGTGTCCAACAGCATTCACAGAACACTATTATAATTATCTGCCTGCATATTACTAATGACAGAAAACAGTTTAAGTTTCCTTAATACAAAAATATGCATGCTTAGATATATGCAAACAATTATTTTATGTTTTTATATATATATATACATATAATTATCTGAACACAAATGTTTTACATGTAGATGCTAATAGCACTAGGACTTATTAGTTGACCATTATATCAAACGTAGGCCTACATTCCCAGACACCGGTGGTATACACAACAAGAATATAATAATTATTATACCGAAAATAACAAGAGCGCACACATTTGAAGTGTGTAAGAGAAACATGACGCAAATCTGACAACTACATTGTTGTGTCAAAGGCATTTCTGGATAAAACGCAATCTTCTGGATGACCAGCAGTCTGCAATATTATTTTCATGTATGATGTGCAGTACAGATGCAACACTACTATGGGATACTTTAAAAATTTCACATACTGCAGAGCTCTAAGTGTACTCTAAATAGTTCAGCTCACTCTTGGGATGGCTGACAGCTTCCATTCCATAAAGAAGAAACGGTTTACATTAGGCAGCTGCTAAATGCAACAAAACTGGTTCACTAAATTTGTAGCATTTGCTATGCAACGAATTAAATGACCTATACAACTTAATATATATAATATATTGTATATATAGTTGATTTCGATGCCATTGACCATTGTCTAGCTTTCTTATTACGAAATAAGCCGTAATGGATATTTTCTGCTTTTTGCTTTGGGGGGGGGGGGGGGGCTGAGCCGCATTTAGAGGCTATAACCCCTAGCCCTCTGACGACGCCTCTGGCGCAAGCATCTACGCTATGATTATATAGTTGATTGCAGGAGGGAGAAAATCCTAAACATTCTTTTGTGACGATGATTAATTTTGTGAAAAATGCGACAAATCAAGAGAAAATGCAGATTTGCACCAGTTTTTGAAGGACTAGGCAATTTCGATATTTCTATACGTCTAATACTTATAAAACGGTTTCAATCTGAAACGAGGTGTCTAAGAGCCATGTTGTTTCTTCGACAATTTCGACAACCCTGTCCCGTTGTATGGTCAAAAGGTAAGGGTGCAAACTTGTCACCCGTTTTCATAGACTGAGGCCAAGAAATGAAGTCGCTAACTTCATTCTCAGAGTAGATTTCGATGCCATTGATCATTGTCTAGTTTTCTTATTACGAAATAAGCCGCTATAGCCTTTTTCCGTATTTTGCTTTGGGGGGGCTGAGCCGCAATTAGGGGGGGCTTAGCCCCCTCCAGCCCCCCCCTGGCGCCGCCACTGTCTTCACCACTTGTCTGCAACGTTTCGGCATCGAG
>OX457049.1:17929632-18014632 GCA_949752735.1 Lumbricus terrestris
TTGCTGTCAAATTGACTACTGCAACTCACTATTATTTTGCTTGGCCTCCAAAAGTTCTTCAGTCAGTTATGAACTCGGCAGCCAGACTCATTTCTACCTACATGGCTGATGTTCTTCGTTGGTTTCCTGTTGCTTCTCGCATCCAATTCAAGGTGCTGCTCTTAGTTTCAAAAACTCAAACTAGACAAGTTCCTAAATACCTTTGTGACTTGATGCATAAGCCCCTTTCTGCAGTCACTTCCCGCCTTCTTCGGTCTGCTGAACGACTAGATCTCTTGGTTCAAAGGGCAAGGACTGCCATGGCCCAACACCGTGCCTTTGCCATTGTAGGCCCTTCTATGTGGAATGACCTCCCTCCCACTATCCGTAGCAAGATCTTATTGGGGGTGCCTTTTTTATTTCCTCGGGGCTGTCACGCTGAGAGCGCCTCTGAATAGCTAGTCTGTAGGAGGCTCTTTATAAATGCTTATATACAATACACTAAACAATACAATGCACATTAACGTTTTAGAGGCATGCAAGTGAAGTCGTATATTCTGCATGGGTAATAGGACTATTCAACTCCGCCACAGTTTGCCCCATGACAGTGCCAGTCCAAAGCATTGATAAGCGAGGAGGTAACACTAAACGTTTTGATATGAAACAGTTTCGTTGTAAGACGTTGTTGGGCACCATTTAATTGGTTTCTTACACTGTTGTCTATATCATTTATATAAAGAAAGAAAGGAAAAGAAGCTCTTAAGTGTTGTACTGTAATATGCAGAGCAAATTTCTGTCCGGAGTAACGGCTTCTGTTGTCATAGACCCTCAGGTCAAATCGGTTCCATCCATTCAAAGGAATAATAGCAGTGAGCGAACATTTTGACCTTGCATGATGGTCTATTCGCTTTCCGATGATTAATCTCTTGATTTAATCTGATAATGCATTTTGCGAAAATTATAATGTCAATAGGTAATAACCTGAACGCTCTCTATTTTTAACGACGGTTTTTTCATAAGTAGTTTCGCCCTCGTCATTTAGCGCGTAAAAAAACCTAAACCCATACATGGCTTGAAACGATTAGTGAATGCTGTAAATTATGCGCAAAATCGTGGTCACGTGCATTTCTGCCACACTCCCAAGGGAATTCGGCTATACAATATCGAATAAAAATAATTTAATATCGAATAAAATATCGATAACCCTGATCGGCGGAATCATCACTGGTCACCAGCAGACGCTGTCATATGCCGAGGCTAATAAATAAAGTCAGTACCGTTATCCTTGAAGGATCTCAAATTTTGTTGGTATCGATTGACAGTAAAAAACCGTTGCAACAAGCGCTACTCTGGATATGATAGTTCTAAAAAATGTTTTATGCAATACACGATTCTTATGATAGCCGTATATGTGACATTTGCAGTTTAGCGTCACTGTGTGGTAGCAAAGACCATTAGCGACGCCCTCTTCATTTATCCAGGCTTGGGACTGGCACTGGCAGAGTGCAACCATTGGCGGAGTTGTGTAAAATGTCATTTTCAAGTGTTTTTTTGTATTTTCGCCTAAGATTAGATGCTTAAATGTAAATTACTATGGTTTCACCCATGATTTACTATTGTTTCACCCATAAACATAAAACTTTATTAAATTACAAATAACATACCACATAAAAATATCTAAAAATAATTGCAGTTAAAAATAATTGCATTACATTAAATTTAATTAATCAAACACCAATATCCAATGAGGACTGAAGAGTGTCTATCAATGGTTTAATGGCTTTCAGCTTTGTCCTCCCGAGGCATCTGCTTAAAAAATTATGACTGATGTAAATTGTAAATACATTGGGGAACGTTCTTAATTTACACAAAGCTTTTATCGTAAAGCAATTTAACGCAATGTGCCGTTGTGACTATAGAATGTCGTTTTAAGATTTACTTAATATTACACTTTATCGCCGTCGGATAGAGACGTTAAAGTTCGACACCTTTTAATAGATCACAATCGGCCTATAAGAAATTGTATTTTTTCCCTAAATCGCTCCTGCTCTTCTGACTCCAAATCGATCTGTCGATATACACGTACGTATCCCATTAAAACACACGATGACGAACTATGCAACACACTTCTCATATCAAACACTACAGATACGATGTTTAAAATATAGCAAAAATATGCGCAGTGTCCAAAACACAATAGTTACTTGCTGACATAATATTCTATAATAGATTATAATGGTGCATAATTCAACTATGTAAATAATTTTTAAAATGTAACATCATAAAGTAAGAAACATTAAACATTAGAAACACAGTCACAAATTTTATACGATAGATAATATTATTAACGTGTGCGACCTGGTGGCAGACCGGTAACGCGTCCGCTCTCGGAGCGGTAGGTTGCGGGTTCGACTCCGGGTAACGACCTTGGGCAAGTTGTTTACGCACACGTGCCTCTGTCACCAAGCAGTATAATTTGGTACCGGCGTAAGCTTGGAAGTAAACAGCAAGTCTTGCGACACACTGGCCTCGTGTCCAGGACCTTGGGATTCGTCCATTGCTGGCTCAGGGCTATGGAAAAGGAGATGAGCGCCTCCCTATGTTCCTCATGGAACGGGATAGGACTTTACTTTTACTTTACTTAGTTAATATATAAATGTGTGTGTGTGTGTGTGCGTGCGCGCGCGAGCGCTGTGTGCGTTGAATGAATGAAGTAAAAGAAACGGAAAATGTCCGCGGAAGACACCTTTTGCATGACACTTTCTGCTTAAATATAAAGCCTTCGCGACTAAATCTTTTAGTACGATCCGTGAAAAATGCAATAAAGTCGGGTGAATTCTATACGAAACTATAGAATTGAACTCTTCGAAAGAAATGTCAAAAATACTTTAAATACCTTGGTAGCATTTGTCGATAAGGCATTATCGAACATTATCTGAACTCATCCTTGCATCTCGTTTAGATCAGCTGCTACTACCAACTGGGGCAGTTGCTCATGGTCATTGCTCGCGCTCTGACTTCAAAAGCTGCAGCTTCTCTTGTCCATGCATTTGTGCTGAACCGCCTCAACTAGAGCGCCTCCATCTTTGCTGGTCTCCCGCGGGTTCGGATTGAGAGGTTGGAGAGGGTCCAACAGGCTGTCGGCGCGCGACTTATTGGGGCGTTCACCAAGTACGACCGTGTATCCCAATATATGCGTGAGGTCTTGCACTGGCTTCCTTTCCCCCAGCGCATTTAATTTAGGGTTGCATCTTTGGTGTAGCGATGCTTATCAGGATGGGCGCTCTCTTTTCTGTGTGAGCTTTGCCTCCCATTTTCCACTTGCATATTAATTATTTATCTCTTCAGTCTTCTGCTGTTTCTGTTTCTCCATATTGCTAAGCATATAATATATATATGACATAGACAAATATAGATACTATACATCTATCTTTATCCATCATAACTCAGTGGTAAAGCGCTGATCCTTCAATCATGGATCGTGGATTCCAATTTTATTGGGGCAGTTCGTGTTTTATGGAAACGGTTTTATTTTGCTTGTGTGAACGCTGCAACAAGGCCGGGCTGTAACTACAGGTGGACCAACAAATGATAATGTTTTATGTGATATCAAAGATCATCGGCGTCTCCCTCCGCCTATCTCCCGTCTTGGGCCTGGCAGAGAACGACTAGTCGCGGATTTATTGTGCAATAATGAATTTCATGCTCTATGAAAAAGAAATATAATTTTACGGAGCGAAGTTTCCTTATTATTTCGTCAGTTGAATGTGATATAAGGGTTTCCAATTTAAATCCGCAATTTGCAGAAGTTTAGCAAGGTACTGTACTTGTTATCTGTAAACTTCTTTTACGTTACAATAAGATCAATCCACTTTGCCTGTTCGTGTATGATCTAACATAATATTATCATTTTAGAACTTCTCTAGTGGGCCTACCACTGTTTAAATGGCGAAGTTACCAGTGAACTAAATCATAGAGGTAGTTCTCTGTTTGACAACATCACTGTAGGTCAGACAGCATCACCACCACGGAGCCGTCTGACTCCAAAGCCGACGGGATCCACGCTCGATATCATGGGAGTAGACAGAGTTGGCTTTGACGATGCATTCATCTAATCGACGTCGGCGGAGGAGGAGGAGGAGGAGGAGGAGGAGGAGGAGGAGAAGCCTATTTCTGAGTTGAAGTAGAAATTTCAAGCACGGAGTCATTATTATAAGATCCGGTCCCAGCCTGAATACAGGAATCAATCATTCAATCAATTTTTGTTTAATCGACACTTCATGCTGGCAGAACGCAGCATGTTACATATAACAAATTTTATAAAGATTTTATGTATAAGTTCAGTTTATAAGTGACATAAAAAAATTGGGTTTGAGGTCTAGCTAGTTTAAAAAAATGTTTTTGAACAATACTCTAGGGATAAATTTGCAATTATCTTTTTCCGGGAAAGAGAATTCATGAGTCAGAGGAGGCTGGCGATGCTAATGATTTTTTTCTTAAAATTCAGTGTCATTAAACTGAAAAAAGGTGAATGTTCAGAACCTGTCAGCGGTTCTTTATACAAAACGATGTCGTTTTAAACTATCGGAATAATAATAATAATACTCACCACTATGGTGCAAGTGGTATAATTCAACACCGTTTAAACTTTTTTACTCTATACTATATTATCTTTGGATGCAACAGCTACAATGTATTATCTTCCATTTTACGTAGGTTAGATCGACTGCATTGTAGTAACAATTGCTCAGTTCAACGATAATAGCAGTGAAGAAAGTGGCGTATGATAAATTCATTTCACTGCTGCTACTATTATAATTACTACAGCAACTACCATTGCAAAAAATAATTATGCCGCAACTTTTCTGCTCGGACACACACGCAACTTTTCGACTGTGCATTATACAATAACAGCATTCAGATAAAGATGAGCACTCAATTGAATTCGCTTCAGTTTAGTCCAGTCTCCAAATCATATCCTCCAAGCATCCTCGTTTCATCCCGAATCACGAACTCATCATCCACTTGTTCTAACCGTCTGCAGACATCATCATCACTACAGTCACCGTTGCAGTCTTCGGCGTTGCCATGGTGACTGTTGCCAGCGATGTTGTCGCTATGTTCTTTTCGCAGTAACCATCGCCATGATAATCTTATCCACCTCTGACGTTTCTATGACGACTCTCTTCGTCGTGATCACCATGACAACCGATTCCACCTTCATCGTCACCAAGCTCAAAGTCTCCACATCCATGTTTGCCGTTCGCTTTTTTGACGGTTGAATGTTGCATCAAAGTTGAAATAAAATGTTTTTACCTTGCACACCTCGAAAACGAATTCAGGTCTCGTTAGAAATTTAACTAAAGCTAATTGATATAATTATCGATCATTCCCTTACTATTGCCGTGTTTCAAAAGTGTACTAGCAGCATTAACCCTCATAGGGTCACGGTTTTTCCCAACCGATTTTGGTCACCGGGGGGTAAAAAAATACCCCCACCATGATTCTCATGATTCTCATGATAAACTCCGATTTTTAAGCATAAAACTAAAAGAAGTTATTTATAGAAGGTTCGAGGAATGCACTGGAACCAAAGTAACATATGCAGCACTGCAGGGAAATCAAAATGGCGGACAAAATGGCGGCCATAATCTTAAATGGCTATAAGTGAAGTTATGTATGCAATGGAAACATGATTTCAGAGTCTAAATCAACATTATCGAGGTCAAGGGATGCAATGGAACTAATGTCACATATGTGGCACTGCACAAAAAAAAATGGCGGACAAAATGGCGGCCAGAATATTAAAATGGCTGTTAGTGAAGTCATTTGTGCAATGGAAACATGATCTCAGGGTCTAAATCAGCATTTTCAAGGTCAAGGAATGCGATGGAACCAATTTCACTTATATTGCACTGCAAGGAAACCACAATTGGGAAAAAATGGCGGCCAGATTGCTGCAGACAATTTAATTTATTCATCCTAATTTTATGACACCAAAACGATTTCTATTATATGCCTAATGTCCAGATACTGATAAGGAGACATTTTAACAGCAAGACACTCATGTGTACAGCATGCATAATGCTATGTTTAAAAATTCCTGAGTAAAATAGCTTGGACGTGGTACATTCGCGTACTTTTTAGCTGATTTGGGTGCATGAATAACTAATGAAACTGGATGCATTCTGTGCATAAACATATTTAGGAAAAGTCAGAGAAGCGATTTCTTCAACTAATTTCAGGGATTAAAATTTCCGTGAAAAACCGAGATGGGGGTATTTTTTTACCCCCCGGTGACCCTATAAGGGTTAAACAGCATTATGCAGAGAAAATAACTCTACAATTTGCATAACACCAATCAGAAAGCTACAACGAAGCACTCACAGCCCAACAACCGCCATATAAATTAGATATCAGCGGTTTATAGAATGTATTGGCATCATTTCCAGGGAATAGGAGATTCACAAACGAAATTGCATTCCGGAAAAATGAAGAGATTTAATTATGCCAAAATAATTTTAATACAAACATTATTAGATCTGTTGTCGTTTGAGCTCGTCATGGATGATCAGATATCTAACGAATTCTTTGGACGATGCTGGCTTTTAGTATTGTCAGTCCTAGGGCTGCATGAAAATGTGAGGAGGGAAGGCCGCTTATATTCGATGTCGCACAGTAGGCCTATCGTTAAGCATTACTATAATAGTATTATAAATATACAAAAGCGTACGTTATTGCATAATCACACAATTCCGTCACAATTTTACATGTGACAGAGCGGACTCAAGCATGTATAACATGAGGGAGGCTACCCCAATCATCTCTATTATGACTTTGTCATCGAGGATTAAAACCAAGTTCAGCATCAGACAAAAACATCTTAACACGTTTACTTTTATTTAAATTGCTGAAATGACGGCATTCAGAATAGGCCCATAACAAAAACATTGTTTTCGCTGACTAACTCATTTTTAGTTCATCCGTTATTTTCTTACATTCCGGATAACCAAATTCTAAAGTCTGTTCAACAGTAGTCGTAAATTGTTCTTTGGCATATTGTCAAATCTCCTTAAGATGCGAATTTCAGTATTTTCGATAAGCGCAGAAAGCGTTATCAATTTTATCGCGGTAAATAAGTTATTCATTCATTCATCCATTCATTCCAAAAACTTTTACCTATAGATAACACCATAAGGCCGGGTCTGAGCCCGACGGTTAAGCGTTAGCCATCGAAGAGACATGACTGTGTTCTATGATCATAAATTTTGAAGAAATAAAATTAACCGTTGTCGAAGTCAACTTATTTTGGCTTGTTCCTGGCCAACAACACTGCTTTTGTTTGCGACGACCTCCTGGATTATTTTCTGGATTAAGTAACAGAATAAAATTTAATCTAGAAATCCCCATAGCGCCAAATGAGATAAATCGTGGCACTCTTTGTGAAACGATGGTAAATCTCAAAACGATGATGAACGAAGATTTCGTTTGTGCGAGTTGACGTCTAAAGCTCAAAAACACAGGAAACCAAGATGATATCCTTGCAAACCTCAAATATATTTTTACAGTTAAACTATAAATAATGCCTTGACTGGTATTTAAACGTTTATCTTTTTGCAAATACCATCGTTTAAACATTGCTATAATAATTATAAAATGCCAGAAGAGAGTTGATCAGTTAGCACTGTTGATTAGATTAAATCTGATATCCTTAAAAATCAACTATGCGTGGTAAGATACAATCAGTATCTTTTACACCATGTGTCTTAAATATTTGCGAATTATCTAGGGCGGTGCCAGTCCCAAGTTCTATAATATGAGGATGGCAACACTAAACATCGTTGCTTTGAAACAGTGTCAATACACAGTAGCAAACGGCACACCTTTTTAACGTAGTTACCTACTAAATAAGATGATGGTGTTGAGAAGTTGTCTTGGATGCCAATAGCTCATCTGAAGATCTGCCAATATAATGCATGTAAAAGATCAAAAGGACTATTCCGTTTCAGAGCTCTGTAGAGTGAAAGAAAAATGGAAGAAAACAGAATGAAATAGAACAGAATAGTTTGGCGTCTCTGGCACTGCTCTTCGTTGGTTCCAGTCCTACTTCTCTTCCAGATCCTTCTCTTTTAAAGTCTCCAGTCACTGCTCTCAATACCCTCCACTACCTTGCGGCGTTCCTCAAGTGAAAAAAACAATATCTATATTTATCAATGACTGACCTACATTTGTTTAACGAACCTGTGACCACAACTGAATGTTTTTTCTAGCCCATGTAGATTTACTAGCGTCAATTGCATGCGTTTTGGGTGTGAAGACACCGTTAGTGTTTTCAACGATTTATTGTCTATGAAGTCGACTTCACAACATCCCGGGCTTATGGACTTATGGTTTGTGGCATTTTATTTATGATGTGAAAAGATTGTTGACCTATAATTGTTATTGTTAATTCTTCTCATAATAGTTTTTGCGATATGTTGCCTAACGCAATTCTTGGCTGATTTTTGCAGCTAATTTGAATGAACTGCTCGAACGACACTATTTATACAATTTGAGAGATACGATTCAAAGGTGTCCAAGCAGGCATGATGTACATTGTACAATCGTACGGGATCGATAACAAGCTGATCAAACTGTTCTGAGATAAAAAAAAATGACGCATCACAGGCGGCATTTATAATTTTTCAAGATCAATGTTAATGGTGTTTTAGTTAAACTTCAGCAATCTCACAGATAAGCCAGTGTTTGACAATTCGCTTTATTTCGGTCCAAATGGCTAGCTTTAATTCGCCGCTTAAAACGAGAAGGGTTGAGAAGTCCATTGGGTTTAAATCCATTTCCTGTTTAAAGAACACAAATTTGAAACCGGTCATGTCTTCGTTGCATAAACAGAAATGTCCGTCATCATTCGTTCCATCCACCTCCACAGGGAACGAACTTCTCTGCAGGCGAAGACGAGGCGAGTGAAGAACTTGGCCAAGGTCCATACTCAACGACTTGAGGTGGATTCGAACATGCAGATGACATTGCATTACTGACTACATCACCAGAGGAGCTACAAGCATTGGTGGACAGGATTGAGAGATCTGCAAACGAGTATTATAGCAGGAAGATTAATGCCGCAAAGACGAAGGTCGTGACAAATACGGACACAGAATTGGAGATTAGAGTGATCAGTGGTAGTTTAGAGCAGGTAGACTCCTTTGTCTATCTGGGAAGCAGAGTAACGAAAGATGCAGACTGTAATGTAGAAGTGAAAACAAGGTTAGCTATGGGTACATCAGTCATGATTAAGCTGACAAAGGTATGGAAGAACAAGGCAATCAGCTCCAAGACAAAAATACGACTGACGATGTGTGTAAAAAGCATAAACATGTATGATACACGACCTATTGTAGAAGGGCAGACAAGCAGAGTCACCCAAGAAAACTGAAGACAAGTAAATCTCTACAAAGTCTACATGGCCTGCATAAACTGAGCTGTCATCAGCAAACAAGGTCATTTCAGCTTCATCTATTATCGTGAGGCATGCCATTTTATCATTATAAGAAACAACAAGGGCTGAATTGACAATTATTGATCGATCTTGCTGGCCTCCAATGGGGTAAGTGAAATTGGGTTTTGCGCTCCTCTTCTCGGCTCTTTGAAAAGTATTGCCACACACTATTACAGTACTGTTGTAAACACCTCTTTTAATTAACTTACCGCCCTAAAAATGGAAATGGCGCTAAATTGAAATTTGTATGATCAATGCTAAACAAGAACAGTCACTGTACAAAAAACTGGTTCAGTACCTTGCTCATAAGTGCTGTAGTACGCCGAGCAAATTTCTGTCCAGGGTAACGGCCTCTGTTGTCATAGACCCTGGTCAAATCGGATCCACCCACCATTCTATATACTTGGAGCCACGAATAAAACTCAGTCGAAAAAACATTGTTGCAAATATGCAAATCAACTAATATATATTCGCTATACTGAGATTATCTTTGATAAGCCAGTTACAAATAAGAAATGATTAAGAACAATTATAACAATTCAACAAAGGCAATAAATTACAGCTGACTTAAACACCTTTTTAACGTATTGAAACGAATTTATATAAAATATATATAAAATTTTGGGCATAATACAGCTCTACATTAGCTCATATTATGAGCTCATGTAGAGCAGTATTATGCAAAAAAATTAGACTGAAACGACCTATTTTGTCATAAGCCCTCGTCAAATCTGGATTCGTCCACTTTTTGATTCAGCATCACATCCTAAAATGTCATCATGATTATTATAACTTAATTTCAGACCCACCTATCCAAGACGTCCAAGGCTTTGTCTCTGTTGATTGCTTATTTTAGTTTAACGACGCTATGTGACTGCAAGGATCATTAGCGACGCGCTCTCCGTCGTGCAGACTTGGGACTGGCAATGTCAGATTGCGAACATTGGTTGAGTTCAGCTGAACAATGATATCCAGTTGAGCGCTTGCACGGTTATGATCTCTAACAAAAAACATAACAGAATGTTAACGTTGTATCAACAATTCATTTGCTCGCTTACGTGATTTAATTCACGATTTTTACATACGAATTGAAAGAGTTTTTGTCGCAAGCCTGTAGAGAAGATAATTGCGAAGTCAATCATCCTTCATTTGACAAAACAGCAGCAAGCGTCGCTCATCCTCCCTACTGTAATAATAGTAGACGTAGACTGTTGTGTTGTTTGCCACGGGTCTGTTGAAAATAAGATCGCCCCTCCCACTTGGCCGCACCAGGAGCGTTCCAACACTCAGGCCATTAGTGTTAAGTTACCGAACCTGTTGTAGTCGACCTGCGTGTCGTACGAAGCTGGCCGTATTTCGTATATCTTGTTCCTGTAATCATTCTGCGGTATGTCAGATTGAATGTCAATAAACGAATATTTAAAAGATTGCTACACACTGGCATTGAGATGTGCAAAGCTGAGTTCGATCGCCGAAGTCCCTCGTAGAATGGACGTGCTATGTAGGCTGTGGTAAGCTTCGCTGCATTACAGGCTGTCTCTTTTGCTAGTGTTTACATGTATGATTGGTGTTATTAGTATAGTTGCATAACTGTACACTGTAAACGGTTTCTGTCTGTCATCTGGATTGCTTTAAAATAAAGAATTATAGGTGAATCGCTAGAAGGTGGGACATAAATTATTTATAACATCATGTAAAGTACTTTTAAAGGTGTCAGTCTAGATGGCAAGATTTCGCCATCTATTGGGTCGACCATCAGCTCCCATTTCCCACACTATAACACTCAAGAATTGTATCCTATATGGATTATAAGATAATTGACTTCTAAATTAATTCTACTTTCTATTTATTACGCCCTGTTTATTCGTTTTGGAGGTGTGTTTAAATGACCCTTTTCGTTTCCAGTGTTTTCAAACATCCTGGGCCATTGAAGTCAACATCACTACCCACTCTAGACACTTATATTCCAACAGCCTGATAACGGTTCCATGACACTTAATCCCGCGACACTTAATACCGCGACAGTTGGCACCGGACATTTAATCCCGCGACACTTAATCCCGCGACCATTTAATCCCGCGACAATTAATCCCGGCGACATTTAATCCCGGCGACACTTAATCCCGCGACCACATAATCCCGCGACAGTTAATCCCAGCGACATTTAATTCCGCGACACTTAACACCGGCAAAGTAAGAAATAAATATTTTTTTTAAATAAAGAAATTAAGAAAGTAAATTCTGAATTTATCATATAAAAATCAAAAACGCAATATACCTATTCACAGGATTATTCGATATTGATTAAAAATTTTCAGCCTTTGCAGAAAAAAATATAAAACCCTGTACAATTCAATAAAAACAATAGTCACACCAATATTTAAACGATTTCTTTGCAGTTAAAAAATAAAACCTGTTTAATATCCTGTATAATGAATGTACAGCTGTGTACAACAGATCAGCTGAGCAAAGCTGTAGTCTTACCCAATAGTCGAACCTCTACTTACAGTTGGCCATGTGGACAACAACAGTCGTACAAATAATCGGACTGACGTGTGTACAGGCATTAAATGTCGCGCTATAAAATGTCGCGGGATTAAGTGTCGCCGGGATTAAACGTCGCCGGGATTAACTGTCGCGGGATTAAATGACGCGGGATTAAATGTCGCCGGGATTAGGTGTCCGGCACTAACTGTCGCGGTATTAAGTGTCGCGGGATTAAGTGTCGTGCTACCCTGATAACGACAATGGAGGTCTAACAGCAGTAGTAGTTTCAATTTGAGAAAACTGTGCGTTAGCAAAGATTATGAGCGTTGCATCCTCTTTTTTACAAACACACACACACACACACACACACACACACACAAATATCTGAACACAAATGTTTTACTTCTTAGTTGACCATTATATCAAACGTAGGCCTACATTCCCAGACAGTGGTGGTTTCAACAACAAGAATATAATAATTATTATACCGAAAATAACAAGAGCGCGCACATTTGAGGTGTGTAAAAGAAACATGACGCAAATCTGACAACTACAGGGTGGGCCAGCATAAATGTCCCGACTTTGCACGCGTATAACTTCGCCAATTTTTAACATTTATTTATACTTTATGCATCAAATTAAAGGTATTTCACTCTAGTATTATCTCTAAAAAGGTCGAACTGATACTAGTCTCGGTTTTAATTATATGCCCGGAACAGCGCTAGCTACCATATTTTGCTGTCATTTGTGACGCAACCTGGCGCCGTTGACAGACGATGATCGCGTTTCGATCTTAATTTTACGAACTGGTAAGGGATTTAATTCGTTTGAAATGATTAACGAATATTCTAACAGAGGATGGAATAAACAATACCTTGTATTATCTGCTACGGAAAATTAATAAAACAGGACTTTCTACTTGCAAACCATGGGAATCGGAGCGCACGGCGCTCACATCCGCTAACATTGCTCGTGTGTCCGCGTACATTTGCAGTCAAGACAATGACCAGGGCAGGCCCTGCATGCAAATTCAGCGCAAAACAGGCCGTCTTAGAAGCACTGAATAGCGTATTGGAAAAGATTATAGACCTAAAGTTAAAGTAATTTGTCGACGAGAAGTCCCACGAACTCTCCAGCTCTTACGCAAAGAAACGACTGGCAGCGTGCAAGCGTCTGAAGTAGCGCATGGCAGTGCACGGCTGTTGGCAAAATTGAAAGGACGCGGTTTTGCGATTAGAATATATTCATGGTAGGGACCCTACAAACACTCAAAATGATTGTGTCTACGCGCGTTTTAGCAAAAAACGATAGAATTTTCCCGGGAAACGGCGTCATAATGCGTCAGTAATGACAAAAACGGTAGCTAGCGCTGATCCAAGTATATAATTAAAACCTAAACTAGTATCAGTTCGACTTTTTTAGAGTTAATACTAGAGTGAAATACCTTTAATTTGATGCATCAAGTATAAATAAATGTTAAAAATTGGCGAAGTTATACGCCTGCAAAGTCGGGACATTTATGCTGGCCCACCCTGTACATTGTTGTGTCAAAGGCATTTCTGGATAAAACGCAATCTTCTGGATAACCAGCAGTCTGCAATATTATTTTCATGCATGATGTGCAGTACAGCTGCAACGCTACTATCGGAGACTTTAAAAATTTCACATACTGCAGAGCTGTAGGCCTAAGTGTACTCTAAATAGTTCAGCTCACTTTTGGTAGGGCTGACAGCTTCCATTCCATAAAAAAGAAACGGTTTACAGTGGGCAGCTACTAAATGTAACAAAACTGGTTCACTAAATTTGTAGCATTTGCTATGCAACGAATTAAATGACCTATACAACTTAATATATATATAATATTGTATATATATATATATATATATATATATATTAAATATAAGTGGTGACAGTGGACACTTTTGTCGCACTCCTCTCCCTATCTCACCAGGTTCCGAGTATTCCCCTTCAATTCTTATTCTAATCTTTTGGCCCATATACAGATTTCTTATGAGCCTTATTTATATTTGTATTTATACCTCGGTTAATAAACGTAAAAGAGGTGTTACTTTTCTTGTTGCTATTTAACGACACCGTTTCATATATTAGATGATCAGCGTCATTCTCCTCCTTTATTCTGACTTTGGACTGACACTGTCAGAGTACAAAGGGTGGCGGTGTTACTTTATTCGATATTATTTTTTTATTATCTATTTTGAGGAAATTCCACTTGAAAGAAATGCGCATTGGATGAGAGACGAATTGTATCATGGCGCCGTACAGCTTTACTCGTATTCATAGGCCAGTGAAATTCCTTAAAAGGGTGTTTAAGTGCAATCAATTATTTTCGTTTTATTGCGTTCTTGCTTTTTAAAACAGACGAATTTACATTGAGGAGATTATTTTTTTAATACCATAATTATCTACCACAATCGTTATCACTATCTTCGTCGATACCAACATATTAATTTATCCCCCGGATAGTTTTAAGAGGAGATACAATATCACGTGACACCGGCATCAGTGCCAGTTTCGTCCAGGGTTGAGAGTTCGGACCATCCGGTTTCATTGCAAACGCCTCTGACCTCCACCCAGTCGACCAGCAGAACTTGATCCTTAAGTTTGAAGACATTGATCATTGGTGAATTATTACAGCAGCTCGCAACAACCTGCGCCTAGATTCTTCTCAATATCCGAGAGATTCTCATTCTCCGTCGCAGACATACCAAGTCACCACCTCGTCTCAAACATGAAGATCCTGGGAGTGATCATACGAGAATATCAGACGTAATATAAATTTTGAACGAATGATTATTGAGTCAATCGTCTTGCGCACCTTTCAAACGTTAATATGAGAATCTATAGAATTAATCCTTGCATTGAGTCTTCATAATAATAGCTTTTACATCTTGAAATAATCTACTCAAGATGCTAAGTCTGGAATAGAGACTCAATATGCTAAGATTGGAAGAGATTTAGTATGTTCTGCTGGCAACATTGTGACCAATTCTGTTATTTATCTCAGATCTAAAGTTCCTGTTAAGATCTTTTAACGAAATACATAACAATAATGACTGAAAGGCCAGGCCCTTGGCGCACACGTGCAATGGGAGCACCAACGTATGATCACGTCACAGTGGCAACGTTCAAAACTTTTTCGGCGAATACAATGCAAGAGATCCTTACATAAAAATTAGTTCGAAAAAAGTAGCATTGAAATATATAATGTTTTACCACAGAATATCATATAAAAGCTTTCTTAAACGATTAAAAAGACGCTTTATAATTTAACCAGCCACACGAAACGTTGGTTATAGAATAATGTTTCAATTAATCATAATTGCAATTTAAAATTCCTGAAGCGGAACTCGAAAGCCATGCCGAGGGAACCAGCTTATTCACGCGCGCATGTGTATTCATTTTGCACAGATTTTATTCTGCCAAAATGAAATTAAGTAAGACGCAGGACCCTAACCTAACCTATCTTACAATTTTAGCGTTACGGTTTGGGTAACAGTTGTGTCTTTTTAGACTGTCTTCATGTCTCCACAGACTGCTGATGTATATTTATTTGGCATAGCGAGATTGTAGGATATGTTTATAATGGCAAACGAAAATTAAGTTATGAAGATGACAAATCATCATCATCATCATCATTATCCATGGGTTAACAACCCGTAGGTGTCCAATGCACACTTTATCGTTCTCCTCCAAAGTCCGCGGTCCTGAGCAGATCTGCTTAAGCTGTAGATGTCTTGATTACACCACTCTTTGATGTCGTCTATCCACTCTCTGTTTGGTCGTCCTCTTCTTCCATTACCATCCATACTTCCCAGCATCACACTTTTTATCTTTCTGTCATCCTCCATTCTACATAGATGTCCGAATAGGCTGAGTTTCCTCCTCATTATTTTCTGCATAAGGTCTTCTTTTATATTTAACCTGCTACGAATCTCCTTGTTTGTAACCTTCATTGTCCAATTCAGATGTAATATTCTTCTATAGCAATACATTTCGAAGACCAATATCTTATCTCGATCCGTCTTCTTGATAGTCCATCCCTCACATGTATATAGTGCTGTGCTGAACACACATGTCATTAGGACGTTCAATTTAGTCCTGTAACTTATTTGCTTGCTGCTCCAGATGGTGTTTAGTCCTGCCATGGCTCCTTTTGCTTTTACTATTCTTGTCTTTATTTCTTTTGTGCAGTCGTTATTCCACGTCAACAGGCTGCCCAGGTACACAAACTGTGTTACATTTTCAATCGTCTGATCTTGCACTTTGATTTCCTTGTCTATTGTTTCTCTCCCCAAAAAAAGATGACAAATAGACACCCTTAAAACAAGTTCAGCTAACGCTACATAAGCTTTTGTTAAGTAGCCATCTGGATAATATGTAAAAAGTGTTAATCATCATATAACACTTTTTCCACCATTTTAAAGGTGTATAAAGTGCGCCGTAAAAATTCGGAATTACATTACTGCTACAGTTTATGTCACCGTTACTATTATTAGCATTATTAGGATATATACTAATATTTATATTAATATTACTAATAAAAAACTGTTGTAGAAAATAGCAAAATGACAAGCTTATTATTGTGTCGAATTTTCTAATTATAAGGGCGACCATCTGTTGACGATGCTTTAACAGATATCGCTGAGTAATTATTGTGAGCGAAATAGAAAGATGCTCGAACTTTTTTTCTTCAAGACTTGCTCAGAAGGAAGTATGCTACAGTAGTAGAAGAAAACTATCAAGAAGTTTAACAACGTCACATCACAGGCCGTTGATGACATTAAAAAATATTAGATACAGTTTAGTTAAAAAGTAAAGAATTCATCGGATCCGATATTCAACAGTTAAATCTATCATAACATTAACACTCATCACATGATAGTAAATTATTATGAGTCAATGTCTATGTGACTAACCGAAGACAAAAGAAAAGACGACACTTTCGAATGCATCTGATACTCAGTTTCAAATACAACAGGGTAAGCGTCAAAGAAGAAATTCTAAATTATAATTTCTGATGTATTTAGAACCCGGTTCGCATGCGTTTTGCAGGTGTTAAAGGACACCATTTTATTTCCTTTTTTCTGCAACATTCGTTAATAGCTGTATTTATATTATAATTGTGGTCGTCAATATTTCATTTTGACGAAAAGATTGCTATAGTTTATCACCAATTGCTTAGCAATATGCTACGACAATGAAAGCCATTGTTGGCATCACAGGTATTACATCCACCCCTCTATCCGTATCTTATCGGGGTGTCATCTTCGGCCCTTCGCTGCACGAAGTCTTTCTTATTTCTGCGAGAGCGCCTCTGAATAGTTAGCACTGCAAGAGGCGCTTTTCTTTTTAAATGCTCGTAATTATTATACAACAAACACACAAGCGCACGTACGCACATACACGCACAAGTCTGTGAAGATTTTCCAAAGTTTTATTTAAAAAGACTATTCAAGTGCGAGCATTAAACAAATATTTGGAATCATCGCAATCCTCAACACGTGTAAACACACATTGTAGTTGTAATCAAAATGGTTTGGTCTGATTTGATCTTATAGTGTAATGGTTAGTGTCCTGGACTGCAGACTGAGAGGTCTTTGGTTAAAACCCATGGGGCAGAAATTTATTCTTAGATGATGACGACGACGGCGCGGAAATCAATGTTGTCATTACTTTTTTTTAAACTTATATATGTAACTTTAATACCTAAAATAGGTGTTTACGTTCAACTAAACAATTACATCCATCTACGACGGGTGATACATTAAACTTGCGCCCGTCTCATCCGTCCGCCTGACCGTCACACAGATTGGGAAGAGATCTCTGAAGGCCCGCGACATTGTTATCTTCAGATGGTGGAATTCTTCAATCTTCATGTCCTAAGTCGAACAGAGCCTCTTAAACAACTACGACGTTTAACATTTTCTTATAAATATATGAATATCGAAACTGTTAAGCTTTTCCCCGTCTTGTCAATCTAGCGGTAGTTTTAGTTTGACATCGTGATCATCGCCAACCTCCTTCGTCTTTCCTTGGGACTAGCACATATCATTTTCGACAATTTCAAGTTTATCTTTTCCACTAAGCAATGCTCAATTGATTGTGATAATCGAAAAATTTTAAATCCATTTAACTGTTACAGACGACACTAAAAATGTGTTTAGTTAATGTTCAATTACTAATTACTAGCGACACAAACGCATGATGGTATGCGATAAACACCTTTTGCTTGGTACGTGGTGCGGCTTCTGAGTAGGAATTTTCAGGTGCTCATACAAACATAATATTAGCGGCGGCAATTGGGCTAATTAGTTTGCTGAGATAGCAGCGTCTTCTTGAGCACCTCTAAATCACATTCCTATGAAGCTATAAATACGAAATTTCACTCCGTGTATTCTTATGGTCGACTGATATCCTTATCAAAATTACATTAAGCAAGATTTAGTTAAATAATAATGAATAGAAAGGACATCGACGATTATTGTTAACGATTCACATCTGATTCTTGTCTATGAAAGTTTTTTTGCTGCTGGAATCCAAAATGTTCCAAGGATGATGTGAAGTCAACTTCCTTGTGGTCTACGGCGGTGTAGTAGGTATGTTCGTTACCTTGCAGCCGGATGGTTGCAGGTTCGAATCCATCTCAAACCGCCTCTTTGTGACCGCAATTGCTCAACGCTTCAGCGGGAAACTCCGATGCAGTGTCCGCTCTGTAGTCGGAACGCTTCTGAGTAGGAATCTATGGGGCGCTATAACGTATGAACAGACTTCAAAGACCGCAAGACATTGAAACACTGGAAACAAAATGATGTCTTTACATTTTTTACGCGGTGGTGTAGTGGTGGCGTCGTTGCCTTGAAGCCGGAAGGTTCGAGGTTCGAATCCACCTCGCCGCATAAGAACCTTGGGCAAGTTCTTCACTCACAATTGCTCAGCGCTTCGGCGTGAAACTCCGATGCAGTGTCCGCTCTGCATTCGGGAGCGCCTCTGAGTAGCTAGAGCTTGAAGGGGCGCTATAACAAGTGCACATACAAACATACAAACAAACAACAAACACCCAAAAGTTGCTTAGGAGCGAAATTATAAATACTGGATGGGCAACAGGAACTCATCACTATTTCCCATACACTTGCTTTGAAAGACATCGTTTCTCTCTGACTGTTGCTAAATGAAAAAGTAATTCCGCAACCACGTTTGCTCTATTATAAATAGTAGCGCTAGTCCCAAGCCTGGTGTAGCGAGGAGGTCGACGATTATCGTCTTTAATTCATGCAGGATTACACCTCGATTAAATTGGAGTTAGAACTTTCAAGCAAATTTCAGCACAAGTTACTTTCATTTTTCATTGTTCGCCTCTATTTATCAAATTTATGATGCAATATAAAACCTTTGCACAGATCCAACAATAGGCTTATATAATAGGCAAATGGCGGCTTTATCATCGTCGACATAAGCATCATTACCTAAAAAAAACTGGTCTTGTACCTTGCTCTTAAGTGCTGTAATACGCCGAGCAAATTTATGTCCAGGGTAACGGCCTCTGCTGTCATAGACCCTGGTCAAATCGGATCCATCCATCCATCATTACCTAAAGATCAGTTTCTGTCCTGGCAGAGATTAACCATTCATCGCATTGACCACAACACTGTGAAGTACGGTGAAGTTCACGTTAGACTAAAATAGGTCATGAGACTTGTTCAAGAGGAGACCAACTGTTTTTATTGTAACTATTTCGAATGTTACGCGGATATTTCAGAAAAATTTTCCGTAATCAACTGCGAAGCGGATTAATTGTTTTTCAAGTTGAAATGGATCATTTGTATAATTTAGAGTTTGTCGTGTCTGCATCTATATATAGGCTGGTCGCATACAATTTAAAAGGTTTTCATGTGACCGCTCTGCTACCGCGTTTCAGCAAATAAAACATTTCAGACGAAATAATTATGGAGTCAAATTGAACGTTTCAATGTTGACAAGGTTAGTGGTTGCACGTTTAAGCCTAGCTGTATAGACAATCGAAAGCAAATAATGAAATGTATACCACTCTATATAAGTTAGTAAGTAAGTAGGTAAATATTTAAGCAAGTAAGTAAGCAAGTGAGTAAGTCATCTAGATTGTCTTTTCCAGCCCTCTTCCGTGTGCTCCGACGATTATCCGAACATACATCTGTCAGCTGTCGACGGAATCCGTTGGCTGGCTCCAACTGTGTGTGCGTGTGCATGTGCGTGCATGTTCATGTGTGCGCATGTGCATGTGTGTGCATGTGCATGTGTGTGTGTGTGTGTGTGTGCGTGTGCCTACCAATGGTGACTATTCTAGCTTATTGTGCATTGCTTGCTAACTTACGTATAATTTTGTTCTTAATGATACCTACCATCAAACAAGCTAGCGCATATAGCGCCTCTGAGTAGGTTTCTTGAAGATGCGCTGTATGAATTCTCGGAATGAATGAATGAATGAATGAAAAAGCAGGTGACAGAATAACAGCATGAGCTTGTATGAATATTGTCGATTGGCCCAAAACACATGCTGTCTTTAAAATGGTTTCAAGTGATGTTATACATGTCTGGAAAACGTCGATTACTGTTAGCTACCAACGTGGCACGAATCCGAAACTGCACATGACACCTTTTTTTTCTGAAGAGATACGAAAGAAATAACCGGACCTACCCCAAATAGCGTTCCAACACTAAAAAATGCATGGAATAAGAAATACGAGCTAAACTAATAAAATTGTATGTATAATTATATAGTATATAATTTTATGATTA
The DNA here is from genome assembly GCA_949752735.1 of Lumbricus terrestris. NCBI lineage: Eukaryota > Metazoa > Annelida > Clitellata > Crassiclitellata > Lumbricidae > Lumbricus > Lumbricus terrestris. Next base: position 17,950,388 of record OX457049.1, read on the forward strand.
ACCTTATCATAATCTTCAGTTTCCGAATGACATTTTACAATTATTCTTTAGCAGAATTATTTTTTATTCTTGGACTTCAATATCTAAGAGATTCAACATGTCATTTAAAAATAATCATCGTTCTGCTGTATTAAATATATATTCCGCTAATATTTTATAAAGACAATAGCAGTTTTATTATTGAATTTTGAAAATTAGCATCGGTTTGAAACTAACTAGAAAAGCTATCTTTCATAAAAAAAAATTTTGTTAGAACTTTTATCTGATGCGCTGAACAGGTAAACACGACTCCTCCAATGACAGCGCATGCACACACACACATGCACATGCAAGACCTCGATAGAGGAGGAGGGCGACAATAATCATTTTTTATAATTATGACAGTGTCGCTAAAAATAATTTTGCTTAGCGAAAGACCATCAATACAATTTATCGAACCGTGCTTATATGATTACTAGATGTGTAACCCGGCGTTGCCCGGGAAATTTAGGGTTTTAAACACTACTCCACTGTGGTACCCAACGTTGACCGCTAAATTTAGGGTTTTCGCCAACCCTCTAGCCCACCCCGCTTCCTCAAAAAGCCAAACGTAACCCGCCCCTGCGGGGCGCTAAGGAAATTATTACTTGGCTTGTATGACGTCATTCGGGCTGTAGACTCCTTTACTAAAGCTCGATACTGCTTACCAAAGCGTTAGCGATTAAATCTGTCTTAAAACGCTAATAACTCGAGTTCTAAAGTGAAATTTAGGGTTTTAAACACCACTCCACTCTGGTGTCCATCGTTGACTGCTAAATTTCGGGTTTTCGCCAACCCTCCACCCCACCTCGCTTCCCCAAAAAGCCAAACTTGACCCACCCCTACGGGGCGCTACAAAAATTATTACTGAGCGGGTGTGACGTCATGCGGTGTAGACTCTTGACTTACGCGCTAGTGTGATAAATTACTGATGAAATCTGTCTTAAAACGCTATAACTTTTGTTTTAAACTGAACTAAAACCTGAAAATAGTTGGATGACCTTATAATTGGGGTAAGAATCGATTGCAAAGTTTTTTTAAAACCGACGCTGTTTCATTTCCGAGCCGTTTCTGCAGGGGAGAGTCAAAAGCGAACAAACAAATAAACAATTATGGAAATTGTTTCGGAATTATAATATAGATGAGGGCGGTACAAGAAAGTCGCTTTAAACACCTTTAAATTGTGACCCATGGTATTATATATGTCCGCGATGATGCTATTAACTGAGGCTCGAAACTTATCATTGCTCTTAAGTGCTGTAATACGCCGAGCAATTTTCAATCCATTAACTGATCTATCATATAGGTATGTTCTCTACTTTGCACACGGACGGTTGCAGGTTCGAATCCACTTCAAGTCGTCGCGTTCCTCACTCGCTTAGCGCTTCGGCGTGAAAATTAAATACAGTGTGCGTGCTGCAGTCGGGTGCACCTCTGAGTAGAGAGCCTGAACGGGCGCTATAACAGGTGCACATAATTTAAATAAACAAAGATAGGTCCACAACAATAATTTGAACCTGATCTCTCCTTCTCCGAAGTGGACACACGGTTTGACGACGCTGTCACATTTATCTTGGGGCGCGGTGGAATATTATAATAGCGGTGGCATCAATGCCTTGGAGCAGAAGGGTCATTTTGACACGTTCGTTCCTTTAGCCTTAATCCAAGCGAGTGTGAAATTGCTAATATTCTCATTTAATGAGGAAAATTATAAATTGTAAATTTCATTCGATACAATTCGACTGTGCTTTTGGCCTACGAGTGTTCTAACGAAAAGCATTCAATTCTTCCAATTTTTATATTGAGAGTGTAACTCTCAAAAGAGGTGTCTTATAATCGACTGCACTGTATACTTTAGTCCTAGTTGCCCGCCTGGTTAATCGAAACAAAGAATACACCCCGACATAGAATATGTAATGTAATGTAATTAGTAATTTCTATAGCGCCGCTCACAACCAAGGCCATTCAGTAGCGCTCCCAGTGCGATAACCCCTAGAGAAAAAATAGGTCTTAAGAAGAGAGAGAGATGCAGATAACGATCCTGAAAGTAGAGTCCAACGCAGAGTGGAGGGAAGAGAATTCCACAAAGAGGGTCCAATGATGGTGAAGGATCGAGCTTGAGCAATAGTGGTCCTAGCTCGTGGAACAAACAAGTCAGCCCTGTCCAGAGAACGGAGAGGTCGATGAGAAGATGCTGATAGAGGAGAACGAATGAGATCACTGAGATACATCGGTGCAAGGCCCAGTTTGGATTTGAGTACCAGAGAAAGGACTTTATATTGTATGCGGGCAGAGAGAGGAAGCCAGTGTAGCTGGTTAATCATAAATGAGGATATATGGGAGTATTTAGGAAGGCGCGCAATTAATCGAGCAGCAGCATTAAGGACAGATTGAATGGGAGATAGGCGGACCTTTGGAAGACCAGTAAGAAGGGAGTTACAGTAATCAATTCTGGAACAGACAAAAGCATGGACTATTGATGTCATGGTTGAAAGGGAGACAGATCTGCGAATGGACCTGAGACGACGGAGGTGAAAGTAAGAGGAGCGCGTAAGGTTGGTTACATGTGTTGAGAATGTCAGCGAGCAGTCAAGAGTGACACCTAGGTCACGAACAGAAGTTGAAAATTTAAATTCAGGAAAGGTCTGAGATAGAAGCAAAAGGCCAATTTTTTTAGTTTGCTGGGGTGTGCCAAGCCAGATGAGTTGAGTTTTGTTGGAATTGAGTGAAAGGCGATTTGAAGAAATCCACAGGTGCAAATCATGGGAAAGTGCCTCAATACGGCGAACTAGCATGAGTTGAGTAGATGAAGAACCATGAACATAGGCCTGAACATCATCAGCAAAGAGGCATGAAGGCGTTGAGCTGTGAAGAGCAGAGACCATGATAGAAAGAAACAGTGTTTCCTCCCCACATCATCGTGGATGATGGCGTCCAGCCAGACTGGTAATTCATATGTTGGCTGTGAAATATGCCAAACCTAACTGCTGGATGTGGTCGTTAAAACGAACTGTGTCAGCTGAATTCGGTTACTTGTTTAGATCGCCTGCTATAACTAGTCGCCTGTTGTAGACTAGCCTACGTCGCGAAGACCTCCAGTATATAATCTCAAAAGACGCAAATTCAACATAAAATACGGTTTTTGTAGGCGAGGAACCAGGACGGCTGATGGCAAGTATCGTCACTGGAAGGTATTGGGCTGGAATGAAGGGACAATGGTTCTAACGTCTTTTAAATAAACAACGATACCTCCTCCGTGCTCTTGAATCGGTTTCTCTTTCTATCGTAATCGTAATCGTAAACTCGAAATTTCTAAAGCGCCACTCGGAAGCCGAGCGCGGGGCACCAGCTTATTCACGAGCTTATTCACAAGTTTATTCAATGAACCGGTAAAGCTGTATAGACGTTAAACAATTCACATAGGCTATTCCTTAGACACCTCTTTAAGAGAGAAAATGACTTTATATAAGATTGAAACATGAATTTGATTTTTATCTCCTGTTTTGGTGAAAGTGTTCGTCTTTTATTTGGAAATAGTTCCTGTGTAGGGACCTTCTAGTCGGACCAATCAACGGAAAACTTATCTTAGCAATTCTTTCCTTTTAAAGAATGCCTCTTTACCCATTGCTATTCTCCGTTTTATGACATTTGGTGTCACTTGATATTCCCAAGTAGCAGAATTCCTTTACCTGCTCTATTTCTTCTCCATCTATTTTGATACATATAGTTGTTTCCTTTTCCTTACTGATTTTCATAACTTTTGTCTTTTCATGTTGTAATCTTCTGAAGTCGCATTCGCTGTACATCATTTTCGTTTCCTGCCAGCATCGCTTGATCGTCGGCAAACCTTTAAGCTTTTAACAGTTTTCCCCCTACTTTTATTCCTTCTTCTGTACCATCAATTGCCTATCTTATTAGCTCTTCTATGTATATATTAAACAGTAATGGTGACAACGGCCTCACTCCTCTACCAATTTGTCCAGGTTCGGAATATTCTCCTTCTATTCTGACTCTGACCTTTTGTCCCATGTACAGATTCCCAATGAGTCTTCTGTCTCTCCAGTCGACCCCCATCCTTCTCAATTTACCCATCAACTTCCTCCAATCTACTCTATCAAATGACTTCTCGTAGTCTACGAAACATTAATATAATTAATATAAAATAGTCTCATTAATTATGCGTAAAAAATCACTGGCGGCTGACGGGATCCACCGTAAGATGATTGGCATTGCCTTTCACCCCGCCACGTAATTATTGTGTGATAATGTGTAATTTGTGAAGTTATATTATCGTTTCCCATTACCATGTTATTGTTTTTCTGCCGTCGTGTTTGTATGTGCACTGGTATAAGATGGATGGATCCAGATTTGACAAGGGCCTATGACAACAGAGGCGTTGCCCTCGACAGAAATTGTTTGGCATTTCGCCGCACTCATTTTGAAGTGCAGCAGTTCCCTTGGCAGCGCCACAGCACAATCTTAACTCCTCAGTCTGAAGCGAATCGAGATACGATTTATGTGCTGAAGAATAAGCTACATCGCCGCATTCAATAACAGTATACTGATCTAATAAGGGTCCTGTATAATTATGTGAACTAAGGCTTTATTCGCCGGCATTTGCACCTTAACGTCACTGTGTGGTAACAAAGACCATTTCGGCTTTATTCGAAGCTTCTCAATGGTATACATCCATCTGAGGTATTTCGGTCCTCTTAATATTTATATGGAACGTACAAGTCTTAAAAGACTGCTCTTCCCTTTCTGTGTATTTTCTTCTTCGTTTTTTGTATAGAGGGCAAGGGTTTAGACCTGACCAAGTTTTAATTGGAACAAGGATGGTCTTTGACAGAGATAAACTTTTTATAGGAAAACGTTGTCTGTTCATAGCGCATAATTTAAAAACCTTTAATTAAATATTTTCTTCACATATAATTATTAGCTGAGCCTTTTATTACTGCTGCACATAGCCGTGTATTATGACAAACAAATTTCTGTCAAGGCAAACGGCACTCGTCAAATCTGGATCCACGACTGCACATCGGTTGTCTATCAATAGTGGAAAGCTATTCCATTCCATTCTATTCTATTCTGTTCTATTATATGCTATTCTATTCCATTCGGTTATATTCTATTCAATTCTATTCAACTCTTGAAACGTACAGGACGAATCCATATAGATAATGTCTAGTGTATTGTATTGAATTGTATTGTTTTACGTTGTATTGCATTGTATTGTACTGCACTGCATTGCATTGTAGCGCGGTGTTGGAGGTTATGTTCTGTGCCTTGGTTTCCGGTTCGAATCCACCTCAAACCGCCGCGTAGGGGCGTAACCAAGTTCTTCACTTGCTATTGCTCATGCGCTTCGGTTTGAAACTCAGATTCATTGTCCGCACTGAAGTCGCGACCGCCTGTGAGTAGTCAGCATGAATTGATCAGTTGTTATCTAACGACGCCGTGTATTAACAAGGATTACCAGCGTCGCCCTCCTTTGTTTCTTCATCTTGTGGCTGGTAGCACTGGTGTACTTGCAATTGTTTAACAAACGTAACTTTTGATTAATTGTAAAGATGCTGCGTTGATCATTTATTTATTGATGCATATTGCACCCTAAAAGAGGTGTCGAACCTTTTAAACATTAGCATAATCATCGTTGCAGTCGCCATCGCCGTAACGGTTGCCATCACTATCCTCATCATGTTAGTGCAAGTGATGCCGTGTCTTTATTTATGCTTTCTTAGATATACAGAGTATGGCATAGTGACCAGAATGGTATATATTTAGCATATATTATTTTGTTGCCCCAATACGTAGATTAATGTCTGGCATTGAAATTATGATTCCGGGGTGCTGCTCAACTTTGCCGCCATGGAGCTGAAGCTATTCAAATAAAATTATAGCGCATTATGCGACTATCGAGCAATCGAAATAACAATGTTGAAATTTGATTATCTTAAATGAAGAAGCGATTAGACCTCAAGGAATATTGTAAGATTTACAGATAGCTTGATTTTATAGCACAATTTCGTTTATCATTGTTGACATAATTATATGACATGCAAGCAGTACAATATCCTAGTTCAAGACAAGGAATAAATCGTTAAGGTTGGAAAAGCTTGTGGTCAGTTTCTCCAGCCTCAACGGTTTATTCTATGTAGGCCTATTGAATTAGAATACTGTGTTGTTTGTATCTCATACAGTTCAGAAATGTCCATGTTTTAGCGGGATTCGTGCTTTACTCGAATGTAGCCTTACCTAGCATGCGTTCTTACCCACAGACTAACCTCGCTGCATCTGTTCCAACTTTGACATGTCTCGCTACTGTGTTTGTGTGGCAATGGCATTTTAAAGACCTGACATACATGTACTGCGATACTGGCTTCATTGAAATTATTTTCTTTAAGCTTACAAGTTTTCGGAGGTTTAAGTCTTGAAAAAGCCAACTAGTTTGCCAGCACATAGTAAGTAGCCAGTGACATCAAAATTGAGTTTTGAAATTGTGAATTTATAATATCGCCAGAACTGACAGTGTCACAATGATTAGTTTCCCTTGCAATTTTAATTCTTCCAACTGCCTGTTCTTCGATGTGTTTTTTTTCTTATCAACCATCATCTTCAGTAAATATTTTCTGGGTGACCACAGTACAGCCATTCTGTTGAATAAACCCATCAACGACCTGTCTCGCCCTCTCTCTCAACGGATGGTAAGAAGCGTGAGAAATGAATAAACGAATCATGGATGTCATCCAATAGACTACCCTTGAACCCATCTAAAACATAATTTATTTGGATGGGCACACGGCAGCAGCTTGTCAAGCTTGATCTATTTTCTCTTGCATCTGAATTTCCTGGCTTTGTCTTTGCAACCACGGTTCATGACCCCGATGTCCAACTTGACCAATAAATCACTTTTGCTCCTCAACTTGCCAGGCTTCAGACCTAAATGAAAGGGGAGGGCGACGCTAAAGATCTTTGTTATCACACAGAAACAACAACTGCTACTACAGGTCATAACATCTACCGACGTCGATATTAAACTTTGGAGTAAAAATTTGTTTTCGAGCTCTGGATCGCGACGGGATTGGACTGAGAATTACGTCACTTAATTGCCATCTTTATGCGACGTTCGTTGAATTATCTGAATAATTGGCTGGTTGTTGATTGAATGGATGGGATGGATGGGATGCTTTATAAAAAAAGACACTAACGGTTTTTAGTTAGTTCATCAACTGAGTGGGTGATAATGATGGTGGTGTAAGGCAAGATCTAATCTAGCTTCTCATCCTCAAATATAACTAGTACAATTTTAATCAGTTTGAGAGGTGTTTAAGCAGAGATCAGAACAATATCTGCAGGGCAGAGGTTGTTTATCGGAAGCCAATCATTAAGCCATTAAATTCGAATCATATTTAATGCCCACCAAACACAGTTCATCCAGTGGCGTAGGAAGGGGGAAGTTCGGGGGTTAAACCCCCATTTGGCTCCGGAAAAAGGTTTTTTAAAGGTTATTTATCCATTTAGGTTAGAAAAAATAGCAAAAAACAGGGTTTCCGGCCATCAACCCTCCCATTAAAAATTCCTGGCTACGCCACTGAGTTCATCAACTGAGCGGGTGGTATAACAATTCACATAATGAATGAATGATTGATTGATTGAATGAACGAACGAACGAATGAATGAATGAGCGAATGAATTAACAAGTGGTTGTTGAATGAATGGATGAGATGAGATATAAAATAAAATGAAATTAGTTGGTCCATCAAATGAGAGTGTGGAATAATGATTCACATAATACATTAATGAACCACTGAGTGAACGGAAGAAAGAACGAATGAACGACTGAATTGAATGATTGAATTGAATGAATGAATGAATGAATGAATGAATGAATGAATGAATGAAAAAACGCCTACTTAGATAAATACACATTCCATTAAAATATGCATCATTCATAATCGTAGTCGTTAAGTAATCTGCTCTTCTGGTATATTACTGTTCTATTATTAATTTTATTAATCAGCACTTTAAGGAACCCGACATCTTATAATATATAACTGTACCTATTGTAATGCAGAATTTATAGCGAGATTTTAAACCGTTAATCGGGTGTGTGCAACGTCATTTTGTCATCAGTGATTTCAACGTCTTGCAGTCTATGAAATCATCCACGGGACATGTATAAGGATTATTAAGAAAACGACAAACTTGAACTTAAACCAGACTTGTCCTAAACTAGCTGGGGTACCGGTGTTGCCCGGGAAATTTAGGATTCGACCCGCTATGGCCACAACCCCACCACACCGATACGCCACACGACAAATTTTGGTTTTCGGGAAAATGTCCTCGTCCCAGCCGCCCCACCCCAACTTCCACCCCCCCACCTCCAGTAGCTACTGTTACTACTGCTACTGCTACTATACTGGTGCAGACTACAACTACTACTACTACTACTACTACTACTACTACTACTACTACTACTACTACTACTACTACTACTACTACTACTACTACTACTACTACTACTACTACTACTACTTTCATAGCCATCAACACCACACTACTATAATAGCGCGGACATTGAATCGGTTTCGAGCCGTCTGAACTTTGTCACTGGCGGATATAACTAGACACCTCTTTTAATAAACTATTTGCCATGTAAGTACAAGCGATATTGCATCTTTACTAATAACATTGGAACTTGCCCCATAACAAACTTAATCACAGGTGAATTATAAACATGAGACGGGATCGTTTACGTCACTTTGTATCTCACCCCAATAATTATTGATCGAATTCATTCATTTCATTCATTAATTGCGATAATTTATATAGCGACTCTTTCGGAAAGCTATACAGAGGCACTCCCAGTCCAGCCACAGCTAAAAAAAACTAGGATTTGAGCGACTTATAAAAATCAGGTGAATTTAGCCGAAGCATAAGTCGCAAGGTTAGTGGGATGCCATTCCAGATAATGGGACCACAAAAGAACAGGCTCTCTGATTGAAGTGCGAGCTCGATGAACCAAAAGCTCCTCCGAGGTTGTAGAGTGACGAACTGCAACGTCGGAGATGTAGTGATGGGTTCGGTGCCAGATGGTTCCAGATTCGAATCCAACTCAATGCGCCCTGTGTAATTGACCATGAGCAAATCCGTCGCTCTCAATGGTTCTATAATAAAATGTCCCCGACAAACTGGTACCGACAGATTGTCCCCGACAAAATGTCGCAGAGACAAAATGTCGCAGAGACAAAATGTCGTTTACAAAATGTCGTGGACAAAATGTCTTAGACAAAGTGGCATAGTCTAAGTGCGTAGAATGACTTGTCGCGAGGCAACAACGCCGTTGAATGATCGCACAAATGTCCTCAACAACGTCATTGGCTTTGTCCATCAAACAACAACTAAACTTGCTCGTAAACTCCGACAAGAGCATAGTATGACATATGGCACTTCTGTATCATCAACTGGGATTTTGAATTCAACCAAGAAAGAACTGGAAGACCTATGCGATGCGAGAGTCATTGAGGTATTACGCACTATTATAATTGTCATAGATTACAGAAACAGATAAATAATTGAATACTTGGGAGACATTGCAGGAATTCTTAATAGCAATTTTGTATGAACAGTTTGAATGCTTACACACACTTCGTAGCTTCGTAGTGACATTATGTTGTGAGATTTTCTGAGACAGATGATGTTGATAGAATGAGCCGACGCAGTGTGCTGTGTTAACACCGATAAATCGCTATGACCAGCCATATAAATGCCTCATCATAGCTAATTAATTAACCCTCAGGCTACCAAGCTTTTTTGTAACACTGACTACCAAGGGGGGTGGTTACCCCCCTGGATTTTGGGTTTGGTTTGAGATATCATAACTTGTAATACACCATTTGATTCAGCATTCATTTCTGCACAAAATGGTATATTTAGGTTCAGAAAATATGAATGCCCCTCGAAATTATGAATTTTTTACCATGGGTACATGTCGATTCCCCAAAACGTATACTTACGCATAAGGAATATAATTTATTAGATTCTGTGTGTTTTATACATGATTTATATATAAAAAGTAGTTTACATATAATAAAGTCCAATATTCAACTATAAAAACTAGTAATAAGTCTGTTTTATGTTCAATCAAAAAAAAACATGTTTTAACCGCTGAAAAACGTTTACGCAGACATATCGGCTTGCGTTGTAAAAAAAAACATTTTCACACATTTTAATTTATTTTTAGCACTTCCAGTCATCAAAAGACAAATTATTTAGTATCAGAAAATAGCCCTAAATGCCCTCTACAGAATGGCATAATTTATTTCTATTAAAAAATGAATTATGGATAAGTTATAATAGCAAAAACATGACAATTTTATGAAAATAAAACACCTTTATATATATTTTAATTTATTTTGAGCACTTCCGGTTGTCAATAGACAACTCAGTGAGCATGAAAATGTAACCCCACATTCCCTCTATAGAATGGTATAATTTGTGTCTCTTAATATTAAAGGGCAGAAAAGTTACAGACGATATTCTAAGATATTAGTAAATGGTATGGGAAATCCTATACCCTCCGGCATTAAAGGGTTAAAGAAGATGACTAATTATGCATAGAAAATCGAGGATTATATAGTTTGAAAACTTTGTATTAAAAGGTTTCATCATAATTATTGTCTCCGCCGAAAGATGGAACTCAAAATAAACTCATTTGCACCATGCGATGTTGCTTATTCTCCAGAACCCCAATTAAACACCGTTAAATTGTGTCTTATATTATTATAAGTATTGACTGTATTGAACATAGTGCTAATGCGTTTCTCTTGTGTAAAACATCAAAACGTGTGAGCATGAACACAAACACAAATCTCATAAAAGCAATGATTTTCCAAATACTATTATACGGGAGCGAAACTTGGACAAGGACGAAAAGCTTAGGGAATAGACATTATCCCCCAGACATAATTCCCCGACAAAAGCCCCACAGACATTATCCCCAGGGTAGGACATTAACACCCCCGGTGTGTGAAATCATCACTTAAAATGATGCACAAACATAAGAATAGGTCTTTGTTACGGTGGATATCAATACATTTAGACGTTACAGTTGAATATTGGTAGAAAATGATAAGGATTATAATTATTTGTAAATTATACATGAAATTTTACATAACAATCTATAGGAATCATTAAGATAGATCCATATATTGATATAGCCTAAGATCATAAGAATATAATTATTGTTATTTTTTATAATAGTTGTCCAAACGGGCTATAATTACTAACCAATAATATCGAATCGCGAAAAAAATAGAATGCATAAATTTATTAATTTGCAGTTTTAGAGCATCAAATTAATGTTCTGCAGTAATAAATATAAAAAAATGCAGAAAAGCGACAAAATGTCCTTACTTTAAGTATTATTTGCACGCATTTGTGACGCAGGGGCTCGAAACCCGTCGCTTGTCGCTTCCTAGATATTGTGCCAGACGCCGAAATAGGCGAGAAGGGTAAAGAATGCAGCTTATTCTTCAATTCAGTATATTACCGTGAATTCGCCCTAATTTGCGAAGTAGTTAACCGATTTTGATGCCGTTTGGGTTATCTGATTCAGAATATATGCCTCTAATACCCAGAAAATTTTCAGAATAATAACTAAGTGGATTCAGTAGACTTGGATGACACGAATATTCAGTAACTTTTTTATTGTTTCACTATAAACTAATGAAAGAATCAAACGAGCACAACTTTTGTTAGAAAAAAGATAATTTCATTGTGTTAAAATCATTTTAGAGCATGATCATTGTAGCATATGACTAAATCAAAAGGTAAAAACCGACATGTGACGGGTTTTGACTCCTGTGTCACATTTTGAAGGTGTCTTTCGCTTGAACCAACTGAACGCGTTATTTATTCTATGCAGTGGCACTTTACCAGATCATGGATTACATAATTGCATCATTAGCACATTTCTTCATTTATTTTTTCAGTGTAATACGTTTTGAAGGTGTCTAATTATAACAATCATTCACTAAGCGTTTAACCACATGCAACACATTTCGTTATGCTTGTTATAAGATGCCACAGGAAAATATGCTCCAACTGGTCATAATTATAGAAGACTACTTGCGCCGCCATCTTTCTACTTTCTACATCAGCATGGGTTTTACCAGTTCAATAAATCATTGAGTGCTTTACTGTGGAATTGACTTCCTCAACCTGTTCTCTCCTTCATCCTCTTTTCCCAACTGCCATTGAGTGTAACAAAAAATCATTGGGCAACTGAAATGTAAACAAATAGATGATGGTCTATTAAGTATAATAATTGTTATTCGCTTACAGGCAACACGGACGGATTGTCCCACCGCAATCAAGTTCAAAAATCAATTTATTAAACGGATCTTTGCCTATGTCTATTCAATTCACCTTACGATGTTTGTAGAAAGTTACATGAATTTCATAAAGAATGATTTAAGATAACCTTATTTCTGTGTTTATCTACCAGGCCAATGCGGAATAATCCAGTTTAACGACGGCTTATGACAACAGAGGATGTTGGTGTCGACAAATGTGTTTCTTCCGAATTACAGATTTTTCTCATTTCATATAAAATCGAGGCTCGAGCAACCATCTATTATTATGATCTAAATGATGTAATGATTGCGTCAAGACGCTAACTTTTTTATTTGTTGGCCAATCGGTAAACGTTTTGAAGGTGTCTGATGACTTCTGTTATATTCTCATAGTTTATCTAATAAGATGACGCTGAAGTTGCTTAACGTTGTAAGGGCCAAACTACTTTTCCTAAAAAACACTGATATGACGTTAATGTTTTCATTGAAAGGTCATCATCAGAGAATAAATTCGTTGTGGAGTCCTTACTTCATAATTATAGATACATGTATAGTTTCTGTATGACGATAATTTATGACGACTGTGTTTTCTAGCAAAGAGGATCAACGTTGCCATCCTACGTTAGCTATAGGGCTGGAAGTTGCCTAGATACTCTGTAACATTACGATACAGTGATGGGGAGTAATTAATATCAGAAACCAGGAAATCACCTATTTTACCAGATATATAATTAGCTACCAAACAAGCACAGCTCACAAGCACACTACATTATCACCTAATATATTAAATTCCGTAAGACTAAGGCTGCATGTATCGTGTGGCTTCATTCAGCTTATGAGGTGTGCAAAGACATCGATTTATTTCAATGCCTTTCAGCACGTCAAAATCGTTTTACTGCAGCATAGAGACCTAACGAGAACAATTCTGCAGAAAGCTTAATTGCTATTTGTGGCATTTATAATACTACTAGCTGAACTACCCGGCGTTGCCCGGGAAATTTCGATTTTTAGTTCCCAGCCACGCCTGACCCCGCTCCAACGCCGCCTTCCTCACCTCGCCTTATATCAGCCCCAACCCGGTCCCACTCTGGTCGCAATTCTCACCTCGCCTTCTTCCATCGGCCCCAACCCGGTCCAACCACTTTGAGTGCCCAGCGTTGCCCGTGACATTTAGGTTTTCGGTCCAACTCACCTCACACCCATCCATGTTTGCGCTATAGTCAGCATTTTTGCGAAACCGCGTGTCAAAAGATCTGCCCTCGTCGAAAAATGAGGTTAAAAATCTATTGGTTCGTCGTCGTCGTCGTCGTCATCATCGTCGTCGTCGTCGTCATCGTCATCGTCATCATCATCATCATCATCATCATCATCATCATCATCATCATCATCATCATCATCATCATCATCATCATCGTCATCGTCATCGTCATCGTCATCGTCATCATCGTCATCGTAATCGTCATCCTCATCGTCATAGTGAAGGAGGAGGACGACGCTATTAATTATTGTCAATGTCGTTATGCTTAAACTGTGATGATATTAATTAAGTTTTGCTATAAATATGTGATCTAATAATTATGTCAATAATCTATTTACGTCTGCATTGAGATAGGCGCGTCGTTCTTCATGTTTGACTTGACCGAGCGTCGATAAACAACCCATGAAATTACTTCTATTCATAACAACGTATGATTGTGTAAATCCGATGTTTTGAATGGGTGTTATAGAGTTATTGCATTTTATTATTTATAATAGACACCAGAAGAGCGTAAAATACTAAAACAATGAAAATCGACTGTGAGTAAATACCGTTAACATGATTTTGTCGACGCATTGCATGGACACCCTAAAAACGCGTTCATTTGTGTCATGAAAAGGAAAATTTGCGTCTATTTAATTTATTAACAATTCATTTCCGACAACCAGATTAGTTCCTTATCTTTATTGATATTGGGCCTATTATATTTAAATCAAAAATAGTAAATAATAAAACAAAACAAAATAGCTCTTAAGTGCTGTAGTAAGCAGAGCAAAGTTCTGTTCAGGGTAACGGCCTCTGTTGTCATAGATCATGAACAGAGTGGAGTGGAGTGGAGTGGAGAAACTGCGTTGCCCGATGTGCAGATCTGCACGGGAACGACTAAGGTCTAAGGTCCAAGGTAACTTGTGTACATACATGTACAATTTTAACAATCTTAGACCTATTATTCTACCTAAAGCTTTTGAAACATTCGATTTAAAGGTGTCTAGACAGATGTCATGACGGGTTTTGTCGAGGGGAACCGAAGACGAGGAAGGCCGAGGATATCTAGGATCGACAACGTTATGAACTGAACAGGACTTGTAGGGTCTGACTTAATGAGCGCGACAAGGGACAGAAGACTCTGGGCATTAATGTAGAACACCGTCGCGATGCGACGATGGCGACATGACATGACACGACAGACAAACGTAACCGATAATAGGGATAGGGATAATTATTTGCTTTTTATCGCAGGCGATCTACCAGAAGAGCATCCGATTCGGTAATGCTTTAATGATTTTCTGACTCAATATAAAATCGCTTTGTTCGTAAGGGAACAAGAACTTCTACTTATATCCAGTTTCAAGCAAGATCCTTATGTTGTTTGGTGTCGTCCTCGATATAATAATGCTCGGGAATGACCGGACTACTTTGCACGGCAGACATAATATCTTGACGAAACTTTTACTTATATAGCATTCTGTGATACCATATGAATGGTGTCTAGCGTCACTCATTATCCGCAGTGTTTTAAGACGCATCTTTAAAAGAGTCAATCACGGAATTTGTGCCAAAGGCAAGACTCGAATTTACGAAACATTTATTTATATCACTCAGTTACCTGCAACATCCGATCTGATGAGGAAGCGGAGGAGGAAGAGGAGGATGCGATAAAGACGACAGAGGATGAGCACCACAGTTCATGACGTCAGTGAGAAAATCCTACGAGACTAAAGACAATGAAATTATAGGTGAAGTGTTAGCAGAGGTGATAACAAAGCGACAACGATAACAAAACGAAAGTAATTGCAAATTCCAATGGCAATAATAATGCAAATAATCTATTTAACAAAGCCAAAGCCAGTGCCAGTGCCCATACAAGTTTAAGTTGAAAATCACACAATTCCTGGTGACACACCGCACCCGGCCACATGTCAAAAATGTAAAAAAAAACACTGTACAGGGTGGGCCACAAAAAAGAACCCCCCAGGTTTTTTGCCAATATGCTGGCTAGAAGTAAGAATTTTTAAATGAAATTTTACAGGTTTAAAGACAATTCATATTTACATATGTTGGCCAGATATCAAAACAATATTTCAAACACAACAAAGTCACGCCACTTTTAGTGAGGCCACCCCCCGTTTTTGACGATTCAAAAATGAAACGCAAAAAATTAGTTTTTTTGCCAATATCTTGGCCAAATGTAAGAATATCAATCAACATGAAATTTTACAGGCTTATAGACAATTCATATTTACACAGTCATGACTCATAGTTAGAAAGTTGCACACCCAAAGAAAAAAAATAAAGTCGAGTTTATATACTTTCGACGTTATTATTTTGTTTACCTATTTACCTAATAATTTTACCTCATTATTTATTTATTTATTTAATAGCTGGTTCAGTACCTTGCTCTTAAGCGCTGTAATATGCCGAGCAAATGTCTGTCCAGGGTAACGACCCGTGTTGTTATAGACCCTGGTCAACTCATATCCATCCATCATTTTATTTGCCGGTACTTAATAATCACCGTGAATGCGATAAGGCCTAAATCATGGCCAAAATTTGAATTTTTATTGGCTTGTTGAAACCATTTTGAAGATGTTCAATGAAGTCTATTATCTGCTAAGAGTTTAGCTGTTACATAGCACGCAATAGTTGAACTTGTTTTAGGTACCAAAGCACGACTACACTTTGAATTTCATCATAATTTAATAAGTCATAATTGCTGATTGGTTCTAATAACTGAGTCCACGGTATTGTTAACCGTGTCAGTCTTTTATTAATAAACTTGGATTGTTGTTATCATTAAGTAAAATAATGATCAGCAATTATATCTCGACAGTGAAACTGATTCTTAGAATGAGCATTAAATTACCAAGGCGACAAAATGTCCGTATTTCAAGCAACAGTTAACGCATTATTATGTTTGTTGCTTTCCATCGTTGATTTACTTCATAGAGCCATAGTTTTCACAAGAACGGAAATACAGTTGCATTCCTGTACAAATTTCAATATTTGATGCGCAATTAGAGAGGCTTTTGAAGGTGTCTAATAACAACATCCCTAGGCTCAATGCCCGTAGGAGTCCGACGCCACTCTCTGTCTGAGTTTGTCTCGCGTCATGTTACCCAGCTTCAACCGGTCCGGTCGGCAGGTCTGCTCCATACCATTAACATCTTGGAGCAGCCAGACCACCTTGTCTGAATGAAGAGAATATTGGGGGAGAGAGGCATGAAGGACAACCTGGGTCAAAGCCCGTATGTGTCCCATGCTCTCTCCTCCTCCATTGTTGATAGTTTAACTATAATTATTATACGTTTAATAAGGTTTGTGTTATTTTACGTTGGAAAAGGAAGAACTTACCCGACTATTCGATGTATTCAGTTTCCGCTCTTCACAAATGTTTTTCATAATCAGTCTACATTTCCGTTGTACAAACTCTGACGTCCCTCACGTCCCGCAATTTCTTCTTCTGCTTCGTGATTTTAGTCTACTCAACGATGTATTTCACCTTCAACCGAAATAAATATCACCCCAGCCTCCAGTGGCGGCGCCAGGGGGGGGCTGGAGGGGGCTAAGCCCCCCCTGAATGCGGCTCAGCCCCCCCAAAGCAAAATGCGGGAAATGTCTATAACAGCTTATTTCGTTATAAGAAAACTAGACAATGATCAATGGAATCGAAATCTACTTTGAGAATGAAGATAGCGA
Organism: Lumbricus terrestris; assembly: GCA_949752735.1. Classification (NCBI taxonomy): domain Eukaryota; kingdom Metazoa; phylum Annelida; class Clitellata; order Crassiclitellata; family Lumbricidae; genus Lumbricus; species Lumbricus terrestris. Next base: position 17,967,716 of record OX457049.1, read on the forward strand.
CTTCATTTCTTGACCTCAGTATATGAAAATGGGTGACAAGTTTGCACCCTTACCTTTTGACGATACAACGGGACAGGGTTGTCGAAATTGTCGAAGAAACAACATGGCTCTTAGACACCTCGTTTCAGATTAAAACCGTTTTATAAGTATTAGACGTATAGACACATCGAAATTGCCTAGTCCTTCAAAAAGTGGTGCAAAGCTGTATTTTCTCTTGATTTTTCGCATACTTCACAAAATTAATCATCGTCACAAAAGACTGTCTAGGGTTTTCTCCCTCCTGCAATCAACCATTTAATCATAACGTAGATGCTTGCGCCAGGGGCGTCGTCAGAGGGCTAGGGGTTATAGCCTCTAAATGCGGGTCAGCCCCCAAAGCAAAAGGTAGAAAATATCCATTACGACTTATTTCGTAATAAGAAAGCTAGACAATGATCAATGGCATCGAAATCAACTATATATACAATATTATATATATATATATATATATTAAGTTGTATAGGTCATTTAATTCGTTGCATAGCAAATGCTACGAATTTAGTGAACCAGTTTTGTTGCATTTAGTAGCTGCATACTGTAAACCGTTTCTTCTTTATGTAATGGAACCTGTCAGTTCTACCAAAAGTGAGCTGAACTATTTAGAGTACACTTACAGCTCTGCAGTATGTAAAATTTTTAAAGTCTCTCATAGTAGTGTTGCATCTGTACTGCACATCATGCATGAAAATAATATTACAGACTGCTGGTTATCCAGAAGATTGCGTTTTATCCAGAAATGCCTTTGACACAGCAATGTAGCTGTCAGATTTGCGTCATGTTTCTCTTACACACCTCAAATGTGTGCGCTCTTGTTATTTTCGGTATAATAATTATTATATTCTTGTTGTGTATACCACCATTGTCTGGGAATGTAGGCCTACGTTTGATATGATGGTCAACTAAAAAGTCCTAGTGCTATTAGCATATAAATGTAAAAAAATTGTGTTATATATATATATAAATATTTGTGTGCATATATCTAAGCATGCATATTTTTGTATTAAGGAAACTTAAACTGTTTTCTGTCATTAGTAATATGCAGGCAGATAATTATAATAGTGTCCTGTGAATGCTGTTGGACACCTTTATTGTGATTTATTTTTATTTGTGATTATTTTAATTCATTGTCCAGGGTAATGGTCTCTGTTGTCATAGACCCTGGTCAAATCGGATCCATCCATTATTGTGATTACTTTTTTATTGTAAAATTTCTGAATATTAATACTTGTTGGACACCATTGTATTGTGATAACTTGGAAGTCGAGTCCATGTCCATGGCTGACTTTTTATTCGATAATACTGAATTACACACCATTTTATTGTAAAATCTACGAATATTAATACTGTGTTGGACACCTTTATTGTGATAACTTGAAACTCGAGTCCGTGTCCATGGTTGACTTTTTATACGATAACACTGAATTGCACACCATTCTATTGTAAAATGTCTGTATGTTAATGCTGTGTTGGACACCTTTTATTGTGACAACTTGGATCTCGAGTGTGTGTCCATGGTTGACTTTTTTACGATAATACTGAATTGGACACCATAGTATTGTGAAATTTCGGTTACATGACATTTGAACGGACGACAAAAGAACGTGCGACACTAGAACGGCGACAGTAGAACGGGCGACAGCTGACCGCCGAGACTATTGAACGGCTGGACAGTTGATCGGGCGACAGATGACCGGAGGACAATTGATCGGTAAAGTTTGTTAATTTTTACGAGCAATCGAGCATTTACTGTCTTGGACATGTAGGCCTACCAAATTCAATGTCTGGTTGTGTGACAAATTGGCAACTGAGTTTAAATAATTATATCAAAATTTCTGACTTGCCGTAGCTGGCGAGTGGCAACTATAATAATTATTATTGCTTCATTTCCTCTGTGGCTTTAATTGCTATCGAAAGTTTCCAGAATGCGTGTGTTCCATTTGTCTTTCGCGGACCATCTGGTCGTCTGCGGTTACAAGTCGGACCTTGCATCTGAATCATTTTGTACATTCGACATCGCCATGATATTATTCTGCCTCTCTTGTATTGTTTTTCTTTCAAATAATCATAATTTCGATGCATGAGCGTCGTTTTACCTTTTGGGGCTACATCCATGCATTAATGCCATGTCACACATGTAAAAACAAAGACTATGTTTCACACCTAAAAGTAACAGTACAACTTTGCATAATTTTCTCTAATATTCAGTGTCACCAAATGTCGCGCCCAACATTCAGTCAAAACTCAAAGTATAGGCTTACGTGCATAGTGTAGGCCTAGGCCTACAGTGCCGCATCTTGTGAATTGTTCAAAAGTCGGCCCGTTAATATGACGTTCCGGTTAAGTGTCGCCTGTTCTATTGTCGGCGCGTTCTAATATCGCACGTTAAAGTGTCGCCGTTCAAGTGTCGTCCGTTCAAATGGCCACCGTTCAATTGTCCGTAGAAATTTCTACGAAATTTCACCGAAATTTCTGAATATTAATGCGCTGTTTGACACCTTTACTGTGATAACTTGGTACTCGAGTCCGTGTCCATGGCCGACTTTTTATACGATAACACTGAATTGCACACCATTTTATTGTGAAATTTCTGTACAATAATTCTGAGTTGGACACCTTTTGTTGTGACAACTTGTATCTGGAGTCTGTGTCCATGGTTGACTTTTTATACGATTACACTGAATTCCACAGCATTGTATTGTGGAATTTCTGAATATTAATTCGGTGTTGGACACCTTTTATTGTGACAACTTGGATCTCGAGTCTGTGTCCATGGCTGACTTTTATTCGATAATACTGAATTGCACACCATTTTATTGTAAAATCTACGAATAAAATAATTAATACTGTGAAGGACACCTTTATTGTGATAACTTGAAACTCGAGTCCGTGTCCATGGTTGACTTTTTATACGATAACACTGAATTGCACACCATTCTATTGTAAAATTTCTGAATGTTAATGCTGTGTTAGACACCTTTTATTGTGACAACTTGGATCTCGAGTCTGTGTCCATGGTTGACTTTTTATACGATTATACTGAATTGCACACCATTGTATTGGGGAATTTCTGAATATTAATTCGGTGTTGGACACCTCTTTTTGTGATAACTTGGAACTCTAGTCAACGTGGTTTTTGAGTGCTTGCATATCGGTATGTCAAAGACAAAAGAGACTTTACATTACCTCACTGTCTGCACCATATACATGTAGCTACTCGGGCTACTGTGTGCACATACACTGTATATACTGTATCGCCCTTGCTCAGCTCGGTCACCAACTCGGCTGAGATGACTAAAATTTCGGGGTATGGTACAGCGCGGGCACGGCATAGACTTTACGCGGACGCGTTTGAGGACCGCCCATTCTCTTTTGCTACCTTAGTTGGACACCTTTGTTTATGATAATTCGGAACTTAATCTAGGATTGCGGCCGGTGTGGCATGAAATGATGTCCGGCATGAAATTGTGTCCGGAAAGCGATGTCATTGGTTCATGTGACCGATGACATCAGATAGCAACTGTCAAGCTAAAGCATCATGAAATCTTGTCCGGGAAAGACACAAAATATTCAAGATAATTATACGACGTACTGAGGCATCGAACTATATAATTAGGTACATATAATAGTATAAAAATATAGATCAATGACTAAGATACGAAGTGTAATTGTGCAGGCCTATGATTTCCGATACTACCGAAAAATTATGTTTTAAGTACTTAAATTATGATAGCAAACAGAAGCAATTTGCTGCGCTTTCGGAATATTTTTCCTTTTAGATGAATTTATAAAATTAATGGTCTATTACAGTCAGATAAAATCGAATCTATTATTTATGATAGTAGACCTATAAGTTTGCATTTACTAACAGCATCAATATTTGTCAACAGCGATAGCTGACAAAAGGAGAACTGCAAGTGAACTACGTACGCATATTTGGATTCCGCTACATTATAATGTCTTGCATTGCATTGGGTATTATTATCTCATTATTATTATTCAATCAATCAATCACATAAATTTATATAGCGCCCCTTCAAGATCGCTACTCAGTGGCGCTCCCAACCCAGGCCTGGTCAAAGAGAAAGGTTTGAGAAGACGGTAGAAAGAGCCACCAGAGTCACGGGGAAGCGGACGGAGAGCCGCAGGGAGGCCATTCCAGATAGCTGGACCCACCACGGAAAATGTTCTTCGCTGCATAGTAGCGGTACGACAAAAAGGGACAAGGTAATCACGGCGGGCAGCTGACCGCAGCGAACGACGGCCCAGAGAAACGGGATACGAATATGAATACGAATATGCCGCAGGGTTTCTGGGCGTTGGACTGCTTACTTTCATCATTTTCAGAAACGGAGACTGGAGTAAAAAGCCCGCACAGGTAGGGTGGAGCTTGAACCAGGATGCAGCGCCAACAGGTCAAATTGTGCTTTGTAAAAACTAAGCATCTTCCAATAATGACCGCTATGTAACGGGAAAATAAACAGACCAAAACCTAACGCAACTAACTCCGCTGAGCTATTTGTGTTGGCCAAAAGCCCTTTTGCTTTGTCTTGATGGCTGGAGTAGACAAGAAAAGATAGATATGAATAAATGAAAGCCTAAATTTCGTATTTGTGTGCAACTCTAAGACTTGTTTACATACGTCTCAACATATCGCCCGTTCGCCCCGATCCACGGTGGGAATTTCCTTCTAAAAATAGAACAAGCGCTATCGGGACCCAGACTACAAGCTGTGTGCTTTAAAACCATGATTCCAATGCTCACACCATTGTTTTCTCATCTGCTTCAACAAACATTATTTCGCATATCTTATTGATATTACGTTGAGACGAAACTCCAACGCGGACAATATCTCACGTTTGTAATAGTAAATACTGTTTCCACAACGAAAGTGGCCGGACCCGGACATGATTTCATGCCGGACAAGATTTCATACTTACCGTATGAAATACTGTCCTGACAACGGAAGTGGGCGGAGTCGGACAGTATTTCATGCGGGACATAATTTCATGCCACACCGGATACACCAAAAATCAAAAACCTCAACAATTATTGCTGACTTCGTTTAAATAACCCACTCAATCTCCAACTACATCTTGCAATGTGGAGCGCGTTTGTGCCAGTGCACAATTTCTTGTAAAACCCTTGGTCGGTATGTGCTTCGTTCATGCATTCGGCACTCGCAGCTTCGCGCGATTGCAATATGACCGCCCTGGGAATAAAATGTTCTAGTTGCGTCTCTGGGAGGGAGGAAGGCTTGGGGCTTCAGCCCCCCCAAACCTGAAATCCTGGCGCCGCCACTGCCAGCCTCTTCAATATCCCGTCCATCATCAAGACTTCCTCGGCACGCTGGCGATTTGCTGGTAGGCATCCAATGCCATTGCGTACCTTGTCTTTATAGGTTCAGTTGTTTCTCCGCCATTCAAGACTCTGTGAACGTATGAGAAATTTACACAAGAGAAATCTTGAGGCGGACACAGACAGATACAGAGACGGAGAAAGACAAAAGAAGAATACAAAGACAGATGGAGAGACATACAGAGAGAAAAACAGAGAGAGACAGAAAGAGAGACACGTATAGACAAAGAGAGATAGAAGAGACAGAGACTCGGCTTCATTCTAATCCGGTGGAATCATAGCCAGAAAGTCAATCAACTACATTGCATGCATACAGACAAACATTCCATCAAAATTAATGTCTTAAATCCCAGTTCAGTCAATTGCGCTTAAGGGACGTTTTGTAAAATGTCCGAATGAATGAATGGATGTAAAATGTACACTACAGCACGCAAAAAGACAGGTTCACATTATTCGTCACTGGAGAAAGATGCTTATTTATAGCCTCATAAATAAATTATTTTCAGGTGTGTTATAAAATAGGCTCAACCCACACTAACCTGCGTGAAACTGAGCGCGTCAACGGGTACGATACCCGGGCACACTCCAACCCACCCGGTGCCGTTGCTTCCGGTCCTAAGTAGCATACCACCCCCCACTCTTCAGAAGGTTGGAAGATACGAAGAAGCAACTCAGTAAAGTTCGCCCTAACGACATCTAGCAGATACAAGGCGATATCTTACACCACCATGCAGTGCGTCTACACTAGAGACGACCCATTATAATAGTTGAACCCACCAGATAAGGACGTGACAGCTAATTATGCCTGCAGTATTATAGGATGGTTAATGACTGCTGAATAACTGGTTTCCTGAATATTGCTGATGAACGCTCAATAAATATATATAATACATAAAATATATATTATATGTGGGTCATTGATAGCTCATGGGTACACCCCATCTGGCATGGCTGTAGCCAGGATTTCATTGCGTTTTTTTTAATTCGAATATGAGCAAGCGTCAAGTCCACAGTCAACTGGCTGTAAGCGAAGAACACAAAGACCAACGTTATGTTATTAGGCAAGATGATCATAATTCAAAGCATGAACGGATAAAAACATATTATCACATCAGATGAATTATTATACCATTGAAAACTGTACAGTAGCTAAAGACATCGAATCCCAGTACATTGTATCATAAAATTAGCAGAAGAACATTAATACGTATTTCTTAATATTTCGTTGCTTTGTTTTGTGATTAAAGATTGTTGATAAGTGCACATACAAAAATTAAATGTGATAAAATTGACCTGCTTTTTATGATCACAGTAATGTCGAAAAGCTATTGACAGCCCGATGTTTCTCAAGCTTAAATATAAAACTTCCATTCCGTTTTAAAGGTGTCTAAGCCTAATCAGTTAATGCTTTAACACAGGCCTATGTAAGAACAAATGATAATTATCAACTCCTATGTAAGAATAAGGTATTATCTTCAATAATAATAAAGAATAAGGCCTATGTAAGAACAAATGATAAATATCATTGTCTTGTATGGCTTTCTTTTTGTCTCTCTCTGTCTGTCTCTCAAATAATTTTTTTAATAATTTTTTTAAAAAAATTTAAAAATTTTTCCGTGCCCACCACCGTTTCGAGCACCTCCTCAGTATTTGTCATAACTTTCGTCTTTGTTACGTTGATCGACATGCCATATTCTTCTGCAGCACTTGCGACTTGTTTCACTAGTTCTTGCAGTTCTTCTGGTGTTGTGGCCAGTAGAACGATAACTATTGAAAAAATTATTTGAGAAAAAAAAATTATTTGAGAGACAGACAGAGAGAGACAAAAAGAAAGCCATACAAGACAATGATAATATTAAAAATAATTAAAAATTATTTAAAAAATATTATTTAAAAATTAAAAAAGACACTGTATGGATTAAGTTCATGTAGACATTTGCTTGTCATCAGTTTTTCCTGAGTGACTCTTCTTGTCTACTAAATTGAAACAATTCACAAGAACACAAATCACAAATCTCAGATACTAACACAACAGACGGCCTGCATACAAAGTCGTTAAGAGCAACCCACAAGGGATTTTGCTTCTTGAATGGCTGGTGAAAGTCTGCACCATGCGAGATTATAAATACCTGTTTTACGCCACATAATGTCATAGGGGATGAGGAGGACTGTCACAATATACTTGAGAGACGATCGATATGAGCCTATAATGATACATTCAACATTGACTGTAGGAGTAGGACAAATAGTTTAGCGACAGCCTATGACAACAGAGACCGTTGCCGTCGGGAAAAATTGGTTTGGCATATTACAGCACTTGATGAAACGAAACTGAGGATTCATGTAGGATATGAGGCAGAAAATTAAAAGGTTTCTAAACTTATCTGTTTGCATATGTCTGTGTGTCTCTCTTGCTCTTTCTTGCTCTTGGTTAAAGGAATGGTCTTGGTCGTCGTGAATTGTCACTAAACAATATTTCACACAGTATTTCACTACTTTTAAAATTCAAATTGAGAGACCTTTATATAGATAAATCTCACATTATATATCATTCTTTATCATCATTTTATAATAATATTAAACCAGAATCGTCCACTATCCGATGTATGTCCTTCATGTGCGAATATAATCGTTTGGACACCCTGAAAACGTGGTCATTTGGTACTATATAAGCATGTTCTACACAGTGATCAACATGTCCCAAGAGGGCTCCTGTAGATATTTAACCCTCATCCTACCAAGTGGGGTCCGATCGGACCCCAGGCACATAAACCGCTGTGCAACTTTTTTTCGATAAATGATTAAGAGTCGGCATTTCATGAATTTGTCTATAGGTATGTTCTACATGATATGCTGTAGCTACTTTTTTGAGAAAAATTATTTTGAATTTTTTATAATTTTTTTCCGGTTGGGGTCCAAACGGACCCCAGCGTAAACCAGCTTACGTGTGAGCTTTTTAGCCAATGCAGAGCTTGATTTCTGCAACTTTGCACTACAAGATTTGGTTTCTAGGACTGTTTTTCAAAGCACAATTCGTCAAGGTAATGTTATTAATGTACATAATCCAAAAAAATACATGCATACATTCATACAAACATACACACAAACATACATACAAATATACATGCACACATTCATATATCACGAATGTATGTACATAAAAGCAAAACTACATGCATGCATGTAGCATGCTGAATACTAACATATATTCAGACACTAATACATGCAAATATGCACACACACACATGATAGCATACAAACAAGCATACATACATACACACATACAAACATACATGCATACATGTACATTCATGCACGAATACCTGCATGTTTGACAATTGTTTGCTCATCATGTATGTATGTATATTGATGTATGTATAAACGTATGTATGTTTGTATGTATGTGTGTGTATATGTATACATGTATGTATGTAAGTATGTATGCATGCATGTATGTATGAATGTATGTATGTATGTATGTGCGAACGTGCTTACATACCTACGTACGTATATGCACACATATGGGCATTCAGTATTTACACATACATGCAGACATATAGACATTCATGCATAAATACTAATTTCATACCTGCATACATACATACATACATACATACATACATACATACATACATACATATATGCATGCATAAATACATACACACACATACATACATACATACATACATACAATACATACATAATGTATGTATACTTGCATACATGCATACATACATACATACATTCATACACACATACATACATACATACATACATACATACATACATACATACATACATACATACATGCATACATACATACATATATAATACATACACACATACATACATACATACATACATACATACATACATACATAATTTATGTTTGTAAGTATTTATGTATGTATTGTATGTATGGTACATACATACAAAACATACATACATGTGTATGTATGTACATATATATACATTGTGTGTATGCATGTATGTATGTATGTATGTATGCATGTATGTATGTATGCATGCATCCATGTATGTGTGTATGTATGCTTGTATGTATGTATGTATGCACGTAGGTATGTATGATACATACATGTACATGTGTACATACATACATACATACATGCATGCATTCACAGACGCATACATAATATTACATATACATACATAGTATACATACATGCACCACTGCATGCATACATACATACCTACAAACATACATATAGGCTATACATGGATTTATACAGAAATGCATACATACATGCATAGGCTACTTATATACATACATATGCAAATATATATGTATGTTTGTGTGTGTATATACAAGTATGTATGTATATATGTTTGGGGTCCGTTCGGACCCCGGTTGGTAAACAACGTATGTAAAATGTGTTGGTAGGATGAAGGTTAAGAAACTTAACACTCGAGTGCCCAAGGTATTTTTTGGTACACGAAGGCCCAAGGGGGGGTCCGCGCGGACCCCAGCGTTTTCATGGTAATATCTTGAGAAGGGATTGGAATATCGTTACAGAATTTAGTTCTACGTATTCCCAGATGAATTTGCAATCGATTGACACAATAACACCACCTGGTGTAAAATAATAGTGTAAAATATCTTGATACACATTTTAAGTAAGTAAGTAAGTAAGTAAGTAAGTAAGTAAGTAAGTAGCCTTTATTTGCATATGTCAAGCGCACAAGCATTACATTGCACAACAAAAACGAATAGATACATATATCTAACCATGATAGAGAACAGCAATTAAAATCATGTTAGCTTGAATGTATCTAAATATAATTATAAATGCATCTGTTAATGAAACTGTTTTTAAACAAATTTGTTTTAACGAGAGGCAACAGGAAAGGATGTCCTCTCTTGCGAAGTTGATTCTTGTCCTCCCGAAGAGGTGGCAGAAGCTGGTGAATGCAATGGCCAAAGAATTGAGCTCTCTTGAAGAGCTTCTTGTCTGCTCGAGCAATCAGCTCTTCCACTGTATGAATCTTCTCAGAGATTTGCCATCGACGAGCCTTTTTTAGGGCAGCGTTGACGCGCGCAATATCATGTGCCGTAAGAAATCCAGCAAATGAAGGTAGGCCTAGTGCATACATGACTCTAGAGACAACGATAGCTTGAAATATTACGTCCATCTTCGAGATATGTAGGCCCTGATGTCTCAGCTGGTTCAGTAGAAAGTATCGCTGGTTTATTATACTAAGAATGTAGTTAACATGACTTGAGAAAGAGAGGTTAGCTTGTAAGATGATTCCTAACAACTTGACACTGCTCAGCTGTTCAATACCGGGTAGAGGCAGACAGTGGTCTAAGGAGCGTTCGATACCAGGACGCCTGAAAATGATCTCCTTGCTTGCTTGCGTCATTTACCGAAGGAAGTCTATCGTTTTCATGCTAAAATCTTGAGAAGGGATTGGAATATAATAACAGAAAAAGTACTCAGAGGCGCTCCCGATTCAAGCGCACTACAAAATAAAATATTAAGTTCTATTAAAAAAGATTCTGGTAGAGTTCCAGGGTGTACACACAGTTCTATAATATGAAGTCGATACCAGACCACTGGGTCACCGCAGCGAAGGCTCAATAATTGACAAGCAGATTTTCACTTACACGGGTCTCTTCCCGTTGTCCCCATGCATCCCAAAAGTCGACTCAGTTATCTCGCCAGATAACGTTCGAAAAGTGAGCAGATGGACGGATGAGCGTCTGACATGACTGTCAAAAGTTAAAATTCCAATCCTGCTCTAACTTCCTATTAATCGGCTAATCACAAATTCTAATACTATTGGTGATTTTTTTCAAACAATTATAATTTTCGTTTAAATAACAATCCGATTGACAGGCCGCAACCGGTTACAGTGTACAATAATTATTCAGTTGAAACAATTTACAGGAACTCAGATTAAAGAATACATAAATCTTAACTGTACCAACTGAACAGACAGCCTGCAATAACATGGTGCTAATAGCAGCCTACAAAGTATATCCGCCCAAAGTGGGCTCGAACTACCTCTCGCACTCCTGGCCAGCGTGTGATCCATTGCTCTACCTTGCCCTTAAATTAGTTTGGCATAGTACAGATCTTACTATAATTTGCTCAAAATTCCTACACAGGCCGGTCTACACATTTTTGACGGATGGTATATTTTTATTCATTTGCACAAGAATCGTTGAGATCCAACAGTACTGCAAAGGTGTTTGATATTTTTGATGGGTGTTTTATATTATTGATGTGTGGGGTGGGATGTGGCTCAGCTCGGATTTTGGTCTCTTTTGAAACAAAATTAGTCATCGGACAAATTTTCTTAATACATCAGCAATCCAACATTTTAAACCACGTGGAAAATTGATACTCTTCTAACACCAGACCACCTCCTGTAAGAGTTACCTAATCTATGTGCATGCAGGAGATGTCGAAACGACTTAAACGGACCACTTCCTATTGCCGTGACCTGACCTACATGTATGTTGAGATGTCGATCTGGCCTATATTTGTTGAGGTGTCATTTAGTTTACTTAGACACCTTTTTCATACAGTTAATTAACTCTATAAATAGGGTTGCTAGTTCTGTTAAAATAATATGCGACTTTTGCAAAAATCGACCAGAACAGATAAACAAGAAGTACAATTCTTCCCGTATTTCCGAAACAGCACACAGGCCGGTCTTCACCCCCCTTGGAAAAAGTCAAGCCCTTCTCAGGGAACACGAGAAGTCCGGAGACCCGGACGTGGCTGACCTGCTGATAGACGCATCGGAGCTGGACAGACGTAAGAGAACTGCACATCGTCTCTTGATTTTACCCGATCCAGGCAAAAAGTTGGAGCCTGATCCGCCGCCTCGGAGTTGCATTCTGCAGAGCGACCGGCAACTGTTGCTCGTCCAAAAGACGTCTCCCAAATGTCTTAGCCAATCACCTGATCAAAGTGGCGATAGCTTCACAAGCGAGTCAACAACAGCGGCAGGTCAAAGATGAATGGCGGCAGAACTATTGGTGCGCACAGAAACCTCAGCGTCTACTTTGAGACTTTCACAGTCTCTGAGCTTCAAACGTTTTTTGCAGTTCATCAACTCAGGAAGAGCTGCTAGATAATTACGACCATTTGCATTACGGCCCTGGTCCTGTGTTTTTAAGTCTCTTCTATAGAATGGTGAATCAATTACCGCACACAATATAGGGAATAACTGCATTGGTATCGACTTCATTTACTTGATCCCAGCATATGATGGCGGGCATCATCGTGACATGTGGCATCCAATGCGCCGGTGGTCGATGCACAACGCATTAACCGATTGCTAATCATGATGAGACTGCAGCTACCAGATAAATGCGCTCTATTGAGTTATCGGGTGTGTACATTGCCAGGTGAGGCGATATTTCAATCACTATGGACGCTCACTGTTACAGTAATCCAAGTTTCTGCAATTGAAGCATTGTTTGTCATTTAAATGGATGAATCTAATGCAAGGTGAGGCTCTTGTACATCTATAAAAGCGAGTAGAAGTCAAAACGACTTTTTCGCAAATAACATTCTTATCAGCCATTCAACCGACGTTAGCACTTTTTAAAAATATTTTTTAATGGGCGGGTTAGTGGCGTGGACGAATGAAAGTGTTCTGTGATCTCAGAAGATGTCTTTAAGCTGGTGTAAACTTAAGCTGTCATGTGAGAGGCTGACGTCGTCGGTCCGTAGATACTGAAAAATGCACTACTGATAAAATGATGACTACGCACACCTAAAAAACGGGGAATGCATGCTTATAAATACGGTTTTGTCGCTTTGTGCCTAAATAACTTTTCACAATTATTGTTTTACGTATACCTAACCGAATATATATAATTATAACAGGCAGAAGACATTGTTCATTAATTCATTCGCTCGTTCGTTCGTTCATTCGTTCATTTGTTCATTCATTCAGTCATTCACTCATTCAGTCATTTATCCATTCATTCATTCAGTCATTCATTCATTCAAGTATTTATATAGCGCCTTTCAAAAAAACCAACTCAGGTTTGACGCTAAGGTCTTATTCAACAGTGTTTGTCAGGCTCCTGGGTTCGATTTGCATCACCGTGATTGGTTTGGGAACCCGCTGAGAATGTTTATAAGGGCGCTACATATATTCTTTCTGTAAAATTCGCACTCGTGACTTATCCGCAATGCTTTTGAATGAGCAAGGTGAAATTCACACAACCCTACGAACCTCTTTTCACACGCGGATAAGATTAAATAATATTATAATTGATTTGTAAGAAATGTTGGTCAATATCAACAGAATAATTATTTTGCTAATAATAAAGCAAAAAATATGGCAATAACAGAGATTAAATCAGTTTGGATTAGTACAGATTAGAGCAAATATTTCTGTCGTTTCTCTCGTACCAACAAAATTATTGAAGAGGCGCTATATAAATTCTCGAAATGAAAATGAATGAATGAAATGAAAATACCATCGAGAAATCAATCGTAATGATTACGCGTCTTTGCTAGTCAACAATTAGACACCTTTTTAACTGAAAATAAACTTTTATGTAAATAGTTCAAGCGAAGCAACCGACATAAAAGAAGAGAGGCGCATGATAGATGATCGGAATTGAAGCGACGACAAGACCGTGGTCGAAGAGAGAGCAGAGAAGACAGTCATGTCAAGCATCCGACAATCATCACTGGTAACAATGATGTCCAGCCAACAACCCAGCAGGTCGTTGGACTCCGCAGCGTGTTGTATGAGGCCAAATTACTCAAAGACAGCAGTAAATTCCATCGATTCAAATTGCAATGGATCTTCCAAGCATAAGTTAAGGTTACCAGAGACGACTAGTTGTGTGCTATGCATAGCATTATTGTTCTATTAAAACCGAGAGCTCGTTGAAGAAAATCTGAGACGAGGAGTCAGGACGGAAAATGTCCAGAAGCGTAGTTGGACCACGCTTAGATGACAATGAGATCACGAGAACTTCACCGGCCGTCGGAGTCCATGCCATTTCCACCTCTTTGTATTCAGTTGACCTCGGGGGTAGACGATCAATCCACCCCATCGCGTCGCCTTAACGAAGTCAACCAACCACGGACGATCGAGGGACAGACAGGAGCAGCATGGCGAACGGCGACGAAAGTGGAGGAAAGATGCCAGGATTCGATAACGACCAATCTAGTCAAGTCATTGGCTACAATGATGTCAGCGACCTGTACACGTGTACGTGTTCTTCAGCGAACAAACATTGAAGTTGACGAATGGCCGAAAAAGACGAGGGTGGAAGTTGAAGAGGAGGAGGCGAAAGTAGAGTCAATGATCGAAGATGAGTATGGCGCCATAAATAACCCAAAATGAAACAAAGACTTGCGAACTGACCGAAGAGATGGCGCAAGAGATGCTGAGTTGAATGAACGAATGACGTCGACTGTATTATAAACAAACACGCGTTAACATGAGGCGTAGACAACTAGACAACTAGATATGTCTCGATTATTATAATAGAACGCTACAAATTGCAACCAAATACGCAAAAAATTTATCCTGGGAAGTTTAGATTGAATCAATCTTCTTGTCTCACTTAGATTCGTCTTACTCTACTTTATCGTCTCTTTCCTTGAAGGGTGTATAATACTTTCAGTGTTCCCAATTTTGTGTTTGTTTTACGTTCCGACACACTATGGTCAAGCACACTCACACTATGGTCGGTCCATCCTTCGGGAATAATTTACCAGCACTATAATTTTAATTCACCCGAATCAATTTCGAGGTTATTTAAGCGGTATTGTTCAAGTGATGAAAAATGTTCTTGCCTAAATTGCAGCTCGTTTGATTAAAAATAATTGTTATTTAAATAGAAGTTGAATATATCAAAACAATAATAGTTGCTACTTAGCCTAAATAGCAGCTGGACTGATGAAACGATTTTTTAAAAACTAAATCAGACTAAATGGCAGATGATTTTATGAAAATATTTGTTATCTAAGATAATAGAAGTTGTATTGACAAAAACAAATGCTGCGAAATAGAAGCTGGATTTATTATTATCATGTTCGTTTAATTGTAAAAAATATGAAACGCGTTTTATCAATTAACTACATAAATTGCACAAGGGAGAGGTTTTGTCCTGGGGAGTAATTGTCATAGGTTAAATCAGGGGTTTCTATTCGGGGGGTTTTGTCAAGGGAACTTAATATCCTACGCCCTGCTCAATAACCATGCAGTAACCAGGTAAAGGGGAGACGCTATTATGGACGACACATTTGGGTATGCGCGTCACTAAAGTAATTCCGAAATTAATTCGGGTGAATTAAAAATGTAGTGCTAATTTACCTAGTAGTCTCCGTAATGAACATCTTTGAATTTATTTGGCCCTTTTCCACAATAATAAGAAACTAGGGGTACACTGCCATCGTATTGCTGTGTGCCTATGGTCCTTGATAAATAAATCAATCTGGTCTTGCACTGATCGACCCCTCGGCGACCGGCTTTCACAAATATCAGGAGACAACCGAGTTACAACTTTTCTGCTTCAGCGCCTATCATTAGATCATTAGAATCATGTCGATGACATTAATAACATAAGATGCTGCATTAAGCAATCTCATATTTCGTTGTCATAAAGAAATAACAATTAAAACGCGTATGAAACCAAAAATAACGACGTATTTTCGAACTTGAGCAGACACTGTGGCACAGTGATTGCCGCCCGCATTCATCAGAACCCGTATCTCAATCATGATACTGGTTTGGCACAAACACCGTCTGAACTTTCGCAAGACCGCCGCACACAGTTTTTTAATTGGCGCTGTTGTAATTCTTGGCTCAGATGTGATTTGGTTAATTAAGACAACGTGTGTCGACTGTATTTCAGTGTAAAAGAAGCTCAACGCTCGCGCATTCATAGGTAAAGTCTAAAAACTGACGCACGTCATTGGACACCTTTAAGATATGATCAGTAGCGTAATATATAAATAGATGAGTCGTGTCAAATATAATGTACTCTCCGGTTCAGTAATGTTCACGAAAGCACAAAGGACTAATAGCAAGGGAATAAGATATGATAATAACGATACATAATCGCAGGATAATAGCATGATAATGCAATCACAAAACTCCGCGACTAACCCACCTGTGGTAGAGCCAGTCCCTAGCCTTGAAAATTATAGAGGTGGTCGACGCAAATCGTCTTTTGAAATACACAACTAACCAGATCAGCATGACGTCATCAACAGCCTTTGCAGGCGTAACATGTCGATACAAAAGATTCTTAACACACTGTTGCAATCATTATAATCATTATAATTATTGAAGATACGATCATGAAAACACCGACTTCAGGAAATTAAATCAAAACTACATGTACGTTATAATTAACTGCGGCCATTTTATATAAATGAATATAGTACTTAAAAGAGGTGTCTGTGCACAACTGTATTGTTACTTCAATTAACGGTCGGAGTTACATTGACCTTACGCCTTCCTTATTCGCTGGCATTACTGCCACACATGATCCTCATTTGGTTTCAACAAGCTTTCAACCAGGGATTAAAGTGTGCATGGACGGTCATGGTCGGCGTCCATGCACTTGTTTTAAGATATGAACGCCGTCCAGCCACTTATTGGCAAGTACAGACTGTAAAGGTAAGGGGCGTCCACTTCCAGGCACTTCCTTTGGAGAGGAAAGGAGCGTCCAGGCACTTATGCAAGTGGAAAGGAGGAGGCAAAGCTCTATGGTCGTTCGGCCATGTTGGTCGAACGATCGTGCCTCTCTGTTATTATGGCAGATTTTTACGTCTGTGGCTTAACTCGCTAGTTTTTGTTCGGGTTTTCTGATGTTTACCGATGTCGAGTCTCGATATTCTGACTTTTCTTCATCTGTTTCGTAACCGTTTGGACGGGATATTGATTATAAATTTTGACGTTCAACTCTCGCCATGCGATTCCTCTTTGGACTAGTCCATTGCGCTCAACATCAAGGGGTCCCAGGTTCGTCATTATTGGAGCGTCATTATCGATGGCCGAACGTTTGCTCACATGAATAGGAAAAGAAAGGATCTGCACTTAACAACAACCAAAGACCGTACCGTAGTTGCGCCACGTTTCCAGCGTTGTGCTACCCGTCGCTGCTCTTCGGACTTATGCATCTCGACCCTGTAAATACTGAAATTACTGTTCAACTTCCATAATCGGCACGAGAAACTGTCAGCTGAACTCTTCGTGTAGCCAACGCGTAGGAGTTCGACGATGGTGACTTATGCTTCTCGAGCGGAGTTTTGCCTAAGAATAACTCTGTCGTTGTGACGTTACCATCAGTAGGCTAGAGCTATGAGTGGGCGCCGTTGATGGCTGCCATTTTTGTCCTGTATTTGTTTTTTATGTATTGTGTTTTTGTATGCTTGTAAATCAGAGTGCGTTTTGCAGCTGATACATTAAAGAATATACTTACTTACTTACTTACTTACTTACAAATAAGAGGGTACCCAGCCCGATAAGCATCACCACACAAAAGATGCAATCCTAAGTGAATAATTATAAGGATATGTCATTAACGCCATCGTTTTTGTTCAATTTGTATATCCGCAATCTTATTGGAGTATCTGGTGTTTTAAAATAATCATACTCACAAAATAACAACCCGTATAGCACGGGGATTTTGATAACCGGACTCGATCTTGACATGCTATTTTAGAAAGGTATGTCGTTAATTTCGCTGCATGAAGACACCCTTGATATTAATCATAGACTGGTTGCGTATTGGATCTTTCACCACCATCCACTGGTCTAGCATAGCAAGAAAGGTCTCCATGAACTTATATTTTTGCACTTTAAGCATTTGCAATGACAATCATTCATTCAATCATTCATTCTCTCTTTATTTCTTTCATTCATGCTCCTTTTTTAGAAATCGCTCCCATAAATTGGCTGAATTATAATAGCAATCGAATCATCCATATGTTTCTAAACCCATTTTTATAGCTGAATATCTTCTCTCTGACAATACGTATATTTAAATAGAAAGCCAATTAAATAGTGCCGCCACACAAGTTTGAAGGTAAGATAATGTTAGATCAGGAAAGGCAAACGTATTGGTCTTCTTGAAGAGTTGAAGAAGATCAGGCGTTCTAAATAAACGCTTGTAGCTGACAAATTTAATTAAACACCTTCACAAAGCTATTTCCATGCAGATATCAACCAATAAACTTACAAAACATTATTATAGTCGCTCGTTTTCGATGTCGTTTCGATTGGACGTGGTGATGAAGTTGTCTAAGTAAGATATACGTCTACTTTAGCTCAGACATTTCCCATACCCATAGACTGACCAATCATTGATTGTATTAACGTCACCATGTGAAAACAAATACCATTAGCGACGCCCTCCTTCTTTATCCAGGCTTGGGCCTGGCAATACCAGAGTGCAACCAGTGACGGAGTTACAAAATGAGGAACGCTTTTTAATCTTCCTATTTAAAACCATCGCTGATTTTGTTTTATAACAAATTTACATTTTAAATAAAGCAAGTTTAACATTAAATAAGGTGTCTAAACAATTCCATACAAAGCCATTGAACCAGGCTTATTCATTCATTCATTCCAGAATTTATATAGCACTTTTTCAAAGGGACAACTCAGAAAAGCGCCCGATTATAGCACGGCAAAAAAGGACAGTTTTGAGTGTATTTTAAAATGTTTCAGTATTAGCTCCACGATGAAAACGTAGTTCCTGTGGGAGTCCATTCCAGACAACTGGGTCGATCACAGGAAAGGCTCTGTTTTAGGATTACCACAGGTTAAAGACGACTTCCAGTATCATAGAACACTTAATTAAAGTTATCTGTTGATTCGAATTCCATAATGATGTTGAATTAATGCATTAAAATGATGCAGTAATAATATTAGGTAATGCATTTATGTATGCTAATTTTATCGCAGTTAATCGAGTAAACTCAATTAGTTTAGGCTACATTACATAAAGCGCTAAAAACTGAATAAATGTAATCACTTATCAACCTGATTTGCTTGATTTTTGTTCAAAAAATAAATAATTGTGATTGATTTATTGATTTAATTAAGGTTTTCCTTTACCACTCTGGCGATTATGTTCCACTTTTTAAATCACATAAGAAATCGAATTAAACTGATGCTCATAAAACGTAGCAGAGCATATATTATTTATTATAGGTTTTTAATTACTGAACATTGGTGATTGTGAAGCTTCAGTCAGGCACTGTCCTGTTGATGGTGTTTTTAGGGCTTTAGAAATTTGTCTTATTGCATTTTATATATTTTTCTATTGCCTTCAACGAACGACGTTAAACTTCGGAACAATAATAATGATGTTCAATTTTTGCGTATTGTTGTGTCTCTTCCATTAATTACATTTTCATTCAACCAGATCACCTAAGAGCTTTTGCTTAAGCATTGTTGGTTTTGTTGGCATTGTTCTTCATTTCCCGATATTTCCGCCTATAAATTGACATTGACATCTAATCGTACATAGTCATTCATCGATGGACACATGGATCCAGATTTGACCAGGGTCTATGACAACATAAGCCGTAACCCTGGACAGAAATTTGTTTTGGCATATTACAGCACACTATTCATTCATCGTTCGCGGGAGAAAGCAATGTATAGCCTATAAAACTACGATTTTGAGGTGTCTAATTAATGCGCTGAAAATTAAAATTTCACGTCTAATTGAGCGCACACGAGACATTGATCCTCCTCTTCACTTGCTATTTCTAAAACAAATTTCTATCGTGGCCTAATAGAGACGTTTTATAAAATGTCTTAACGCAATACAACACAAAGCGTCATCTAAACACCTTTAAATAGTGTTCATACCACCATATCGTCGTCGTCGTCGTCGTTGCCCTCGGCCACTGGAACGAAGCATTTCGTCTGTCATGACCATCCTCATTGTTGCGGATCGGGGATTAGAGTCGACGACGCCATCTTCCTCCACTGCTCTCTGTTTCTCGCGGTCCTCACACAGTCGGCCATCACCATCCCCGTCCATTCCTCCACGTCATCCATCCATCTTCTCCTCGGCCTTCCCCGAGCCCTTTTTCCATCAAGATAGCCCTGACATATGAATGCCGGCAGCTTGTCGGCTCTAATCATGTGTCCGAAGTAGTTCAGCTTCCTTCCATTCACCACCTCCAGCAAGCGCCGCTCTGGCTGCAACTCTTCCAGTATAGATTCGTTTGTTCTAAACTCCTTCCAGCTGACTCTCAGCATCTTTCTATATGTTGTCATCTCAAACGCTGATATTCTTCTTTTGTCTTCCTTCCTTAGCGTCCAAGTTTCACAGCCGTACAGCGCCACCGGTCACACCAGTGACCCCATAAGCCTTAGCTTCAGCCCTGCTCCAATGGTTCTGTCCTTCCACAGTGCAGTCAAAGACCCCATGGCCGTTCGCGCCATCCCCAGTAAGTATTAGACGTATAGAAATATCGAAATTGCCTAGTCCTTCAAAAAGTGGTGCAAAGCTGTATTTTCTCTTGATTTTTCGCATATTTCACAAATCTAATCATCGTCACAAAAGAATGCTTAGGATTTTCTTCCTCCTGCAATCAACTATATAATCATAGCGTAGATGCTTGCGCCAGTGGCGGTGTCAGAGGGCTAGGGGTTATAGCCTCTAAATGTGGCTCAGCCCCCGCCCCAAGGCAAAAATCAGAAAATATCCATAACGGCGTATTTCGTAATAAGAAAGCTAGACAATGGTCAATGGCATCGAAATCAACAATATAATTTATTATATATAATATACATATTCTATATAAATATATTATATTAAGTTTTATAGGTCATTTCATTCATTGAATTGCAAATTCTACACATTTAGTGAACCAGTTTTGTTGCATTTAGTAACTGCCTACTGTAAACCGTTTCTTCTTTATTGATTGGAAGCTGTCAGCCCTACCACAAGTGAGCTGGACTCTATAAAGTGCACTTACAACTCTGCAATATGTGAAAATTTTAAAATCTTTCTTAGTGGTATTGCATCTGTACTGCACTTCATGCATGAAAATAATATTACAGACTGCTGATTATCCAGAAGATTGCGTTTTATCCAGAAATGCCTTTGACACACCAATGTAGTTGTCAGATTTGCATCATGTTTCTCTTACATACCTCAAATGTGTGCGCTTTTGTAATTTTCGGTATAATAATTATTATATTCATGTTGTGTATACCACCACTGTCTGGGAATGTAGGCCTACGTTTCATATAATGGTCAACTAAGAAGTCCAAGTGCTATTTGCATATATATGTAAAACATTTGTGTGCAGATAATTATAATTATAATTATAAAATAATTGTGTGCATATATCTAAGCATGCATATTTTTGTATTAAATTAAGGAAACTTTAACTGTTTTCTGTCAATAGTAATATGCAGGCAGATAATTATAATAGTGTCCTGTGAATGCTGTTGGACACCTTTATTGTGATTTATTTTTATTTGTGATAATTTAAATTGAATGTTCAGGGTAACGGCCTCTGTTGTCATAGACCCTGGTCAAATCGGATCCATCCATTATTGTGATACCTTTTTTATTGTAAAATTTATGAGTATTAATACTGTGTTGGACACCTTTATTGTGATAACTTGGAACTCGAGTGCGTGTCCATTGCCGACTTTTTAATACGATAAAACTGAATTGCACACCGTTTTATTGTAAAATTTCTGAATATTAATTCTGTGTTGGACACCTTTATTGTGATAACTTAGAACTCGGGTCCGAGTCCATGGTCGACTTTTTATACGATAATACTGAATTGCACACCATTTTATTGTGAAATTTCTGAAAATTAATGCTGTGTTGGACACCTTTATTGTAATAACTTGGAACTCGAGTCCGTGTCCATTGCCGACATTTTATACGATAAAACTGAATTGCACACCATTTTATTGTAAAATTTCTGAATATTAATCCTGTGTTGGACACCTTTATTGTGATAACTTAGAACACGGGTCCGAGTCCATGGTCGACTTTTTATACGATAATACTGAATTGCACACCATTTTATTGTGAAATTTCTGAATATTAATGCTGTGTTGGACACCTTTTATTGTGATAACTTGGATCTCGAGTCTGTGTCCATGGTAGACTTTTATACGATAGTACTGAATTGCACACCATTGTTTTGTGGATTTTCTGAATATTAATGCTGTGTTGGACACCTTTTATTGTGACAACTTGGATCTCGAGTCTGTGTCCATGGTCGACTTTTTACACAATAATACTGAATTGCACCCCATTTTATTGTAAAATTTCTGAATATTAATACTGTGTTGGACACTTCTTATTGTGACAACTTGGATCCCGAGACTGTGTCCATGGTTGACTTTTTATACGATTATACTGAATTGTACACCATTGTTTTGTGGAATTTCTGAATATTTTTGCTGTATTGGACACCTCTCATTGTGATAACTTGGAACTCTAGTCAACGGTGTTTTTGATTGCTTGCATATCGGTATATCAAAGACAATAGGGACTTTACATTACCTCACTGTCTGCACCACATAGCTACTCGGGCTGCTATGTGCACACGCACTGTATATAATGCATTGCCTTTCGGCTCAGATGACTGAAATTTGGGGTATGGTACAGCGCTGGCACCGTGGCACGGCATAGACTTGACGCGGACGCGTTTGAGGACCTCCCATTCTCCTTTGCTACCTTAGTTCGACACCTTTGTTTATGAATTAAAGCTCAAGTGCTGTAGTACGCCGAGCAAATTTCTGTCCAGGGTAACGACCTCTGTTGTCATAGACCCTGGTCAAATCTGGATCCTCCTCCTCCTCGGAACTTAATCTAGGTTTGCGGCCGGATTCTCTAAAAATCAAAAACCTCAACAATTGCTGACTTCGTTTAAATAACCCACTCAATCTCCAACTACATCTTGCAATGGACTATTTATGTGGAGCGCGTTTGTGCCAGTGCACAATTTCTTGTAAAACCCTTCGCACGATTGCAATATGACCGCCCTTGGAAGAAAATGTTCTAGTAGCGTCTCTGTGAGGGAGGAAGGCTTGGGGCTTCAGCCCCCCCCAAACCTGAAATCCTGGCGCCGCCACTGACAACATCCACTGTTAAACCATCTTTTTGATGAAATAATTTTCGAAATTTGTTGTAGTGACAGCTTAAAATGTTACCATTACAGTGTGGGTATTTTTTTAATTTTTTTAAAAGTCTCTTTTGAAGTCATAAACCCCGACTGTCAGCATTGAAATGATGACCCATTTAATAAAAAGGACAACATAAACTGGTACTATTGCAATGTGAAAATTCAAAAATTTTCGTGACTTTATCGTTCATAAACAGCTTGCAAACAAGAACCTGTAACGTGCTCAGACCAGGCTGGGGAGCTTACGACGCTCCCCCAGACCCCCTAGTCGGTATGTGCTTCGTTCATGCATTCGACACTCGCAGCTTCGCGCCTACGGTGATTGCAATTATGACCGCACTGGGAAGAAAATGTTCTAGTTGCGTTCCTGGGAGGGAGGAAGGGCATGGGGCTTCAGCCCAAAAACCTTAAATCCTGGGGCCGCCACTTTTTTGTGATGGTGGCGGAAGTGATGGTGGTGATAGTGGTGGTGGTTATGGTGGTATTGGCGGTGATGGTGGCAGTGGTGGTGTTGGTGATAGTGGTGGTTGCGACTTCGGTGGTGGCGGCGGCGGCTGTGGCGGCGGTGGTAATGTTGTTGTTGATAGTGGTGGTGTAGTTGTGGTGGTGGCGGTGATGGTGGCGGAAATGGTGACGGTGACGGCGACGGCGACGATGATAATGATTATCTTGATGTCTGCGACAATTGTCACGATGATGATAATGATAAAAATTATTATGAGACTTTTTATGATATCAGCAAAGTACGCGTTTTTATACCCACAGCAGCTCTGATTATTCCCAAGATTTCAATGTCAGTTTTTTCGTATAATTGTATAAGATGTTATAAATTTCATATTTTGAGCAGATTCTGGAGTAAAGAAAGATTGAGATAAATTGTGATGAGAAGATTTTCAATGACTTCTATATAGATAAGCCTGTTCAACATTTTCCATTCAAGTCTTTAAATTTTAAACTGTTGAAATCCTCTAAAACCCGGTGGATGCAGTGAAGTCAACTTCTCAGACCGCAAGAAATTGCTGGACAATAAATGATATATTTACACACCCGAAAATCGTGAAGAAGTGATGGTAGAAATTCTGCATGGACAACAAGAACATCAATACGTCGAAAAGAACTGATACTGAGTGCAGACTCCTTCAGCCATTGAAAGGGTTTGTGTGTTACCTTGCAGTCAGAGGGCTTCAATCACCCTTAAATAATGTTTGAATCCACCTCAACCCACCTTGAGCAAGTTATTCACTCGCAATTCCACGGTCGCTTTGGCGTGAATCTCCGATGAAGCGCCCGCAGTGTAGACGGGAGCGCCACCGAGTAAGAAGCTTGAAGTAACTCTATAGAAATCTGGAAACAAGTTAATTAATAAGTCGTTTTGTAGTTATAGTATTTATAGCAGTTTATAGCTTGTGATTGTTCGTAACTTAATTAGTCCCAGCTGCGTCCCAAGTAAAAGTTTTAACTTCTTTTAAAGGTTTCTAAGGCGACCGCTCTAAGAAGTTCGTTCCGTGTTTCGTATGGTGAGTTTTTAATGTCAAGCCTGACCTCTGATTTCTATTAAATATCGTATTTAGACTTGATTTAATTCTACGCGATTTAATTTCTGTAATAGATTCATGATTTCACTTATGGACGTCGTTGTGTAGGACGGGATTGGAAGGGAATGCCCTGAATTTGCTTTGAAGGATCAACTATCTACATACAAGTCATTGCTTTTGATTGAATAATATTATGAATGGAAGGATCCGATTTGACCAGTCCATGACAACTGCAGAGGTCGTTACCCGGGACAGAAATTGTCTGACATATTGCTGCACTTTTGGAACTTCTAACACACTATGATACATCATTCCATTTAAATGTAGTAACGAGGTATTTATAGTCTCCTAGATATATAAGGCAAAGGTATCTAGTTTTAAAAACGTGCTCGATCATGCACGGCATGGAAACCCAAGAAATGGCTCTTAGACACCTCATTGTACCTAAAATCAGCATAATAAGTAGCAGGAGTACCCAATACTTTACAATTGGTTCAATACTTTGCTCTTAAGTGCTGTAATATGCCGAGCAAATTTATGTCCAGGGTAACGGCCTCTGTTGTCATAGACCCTGGTCAAATCGGATCTACTACTACTACTACTTGTTAGGATAACAGGGATAAAAAAAACTGTAATCAGAATGACACGTGACAAAACGACTTTTTCTGCAAACCTTGTGAAAATTTTAGATAAATATTATTGAGAATGTACTTAAAGACTTCATTTCTTGACCTCGGCATATGACAACGATGGGGTGGGGAATTCTCAACCTCGCCAATTTGATCAACCCACCAGTCAGGATTATCCACATCACCGAATTCTTTAGACTGGGGCAACGAGGCATTAGCCCATTGATAATGCGCGTATTTTTACAAATTTTCATATCATTACAATTAGCAACAAAGAATGGTTAGGATTCTCCACGCTGGCAAATTTTGATACAAACTAGTTAAAGGGACTAAAGAAATTTGAATTAAATAAACAAAAAAACATTTGACTGCCAGATGCCTCATTTTGTTGTCTCTACACCACTGCCAGACTACGATCAGTGGTGGTGTTATAATGTGGTTATGCAGTTATTCTATGTACTACAGCGGCAGGAGTAGCTAAAAAAACACCTGGATTGCTGAGTAGGGTAAAATTGTGTCAAATTTAAATAATTTATTTTTAGTAATGCCAAGTTTTTAAAGTGTTTAATGAAAATACTGTTTTGTCAGTTGCAAGAATTTAACCCGAAATGAAAAACGTTAAAGTTCTTCTTTTTCCAAGCAAAAAGACGTTTGCCTTTCTTAATCTATCAATATAATCGACTGATGACAGAATTCGATGCGCTCCGCGGCCGTCGTCGCCCTGAGCGTCCTCCAGATACTTCATTCTTTACAGCGGATGACTTCCTGGCATCACTTGATGCCAAGATTCGTGACATTTGACAGGCAACCGCTGACTCTCTACCACCTGACTGTCACCTCTCTACATTGAATTCAGTTACAAGTGCAGAACTAAGACGCATTATTCTTTCTTCACCGCCAAAGTCCTATGAACTAGATCCCATACCTACCTTCCTGATTCACGAATTCATACTACTACCATGCAGAATCAAACCTTTTCTGTAGTTGGTCCAGTGGTCTGGGATGTCCTTCCTTTAGAGCAGAGGTCTCAAACACGCGGCCCGCGGGCCGCATGCGGCCCGCGAACCCGATTAATGCGGCCCGCGAACAGCCTCCCGGTTTTTGATTTAAAAAAATTAGAAATCGGTTTATAAGAATTTTGCAGTTTCTTTACGATTTGAGCCAATGTTTAAACTGCTTTCTACTCCTTTTGCTGTGAACATTGAGTCCCCAACAGCAGATACAGGCATAAATGCAGATGGAATTAGTGGACCTTCAGTGCGATGCAACGCCGAAGTAGAAGTATGATACAGCGAAGATTTAAGCCGGTGTCGCAAAATAGAGTAATAATTGTGTCTCCCCAGATGATAAGTTGAAAATGTCACTTTCGCTTGTGTTTATTTTTGCAAATTAACTTCCATTTGCTTGGTTTTGATCAATGACACTAACAGATAGGCCCTTTGTTTATTCCTATAATTTTGGTGACTTTGGTTTAGAGGACTTAGAACATTTAGAACACTTAAGAACACTCTGAGCCTCCTGGCCTGACTAAATTCGAGTTGAATTACTTTGAACATTGGTTAGGATACTTAAAACATGAGAGTCATTTTTAAATTTTGATTAGGCCTACAGCATAATTTCCTCAATTAGATCTATAGCGCCCATGCATTTTTCGGTAATTGGGATGGAATTTTTTTCCAATTTTGCTTGTAGTACCATTATAGTTACACTTAAAATTCAATATATTGTGAATTTTACAGGGTCGTATCATCATTACAGTATTGTATGCTGCAATGACACATAACTAATTATATAGTTTCACGTGCACGAGAATATTTTTATGCTGCGGCCCGCGAGTCATTAAGAATTTCTAAATGTGGCCCACATGCTGACTTGAGTTTGAGACCCCTGCTTTAGAGCTACGCCCACACCCTGGGACTCTACCAGGATCCTTCCTACTAAACTCAAAACTTTTCATTTTGGGCGCGCTTGAGTCGGGTACGCCTCTCAGTTTTTTTTAAGGAACGCCATATAAAATGAATGAATGAATGAATACTGGCATGCATATGGCACCCATTCACACTTGAAAATTGTAATCTTTTGCTTCAATGACATTATACTGCCAAGCGTTTATAGTTATAAAGGTATCTAAATTGTGTTTGATTTTAGTTAACGTAGAGAGGAAAAATCAGGACGCGAGAAACCTTACTTACGTCATCTCTCTTCATCCACAGCTTTCCACCTCACCCTCCAACCCTCCATTCCATCCCTCCGCACACACACAAAGTTGACTTACACACATTAGAGGTAAGCAAAGGCGCCAAACCTTAGCCACGAAACAATCAGAAGACGAGAATCCCTTTATAATATGCACAAAAAATATGTCCATTATTAACTATTTATACTTCATAGTAGATTATATTAGATTAGATTAGATGATTAGATAATTTCCTTTCCACTTGCTGGATCAATCTGGCAATATCATCGACTACATAATATTTCAATCACACGTTACGCGCTATATTCTTCTTAGCAACCACAATTAATTTGGTATCCAAGGACGCAGTTTCAAACTTTGCAACTAGAGGCGCTGTATGCAGTTGTTCATGAACGCAATTTTATTACAGTTTAGATAGGGACTTTTTTGTTTTGTCTTTAATAGGTCCTGGGTTTCTCATTAATTGCCTATGTGTACTGCGTTAATTGGGAAAATTCCAACGAACGTATGCGGGCAAATTCAAAGTCCCTGCTAGCCGTAAAATTTCGCAAACACTGGTAAAGGTGGTGGCCTCGTTAGATACTTTTTTAATGCGGTCGACCGACTCTATATAAGAGTTCGGCATATTTAAGACAATGCAATTTAAGAATTAAATAGACAGAAAGTTATATAAATTTGGAAATACTGAATAAAAACTGGAAACAAACTGGTCTTTTTAGACACCTCAGAAACCAATGTAAACAACGTTATAAGTAAGACTTCGGATTTGCGGTAACCTGTGTACAACCTTGCCATTAACTATGAGGTCTCATCAGCCAATAGAATATTAATGTGAAAAAAGCTTTTACAAATTTTAATGTTTTCAGCCCGTACCAAATGGTCTAATTTCCGAAAAATTGCATTTCTGAGAGACAATAGAAGGTTTTATTATGATATATCCCTTTCACATTTCAATCAATGTCAATCAACCGAAAGAATCTATGGGCCTACTTCAACTTCAACCTTTTCGTCCACTTCAACTTCAAAATACCTACTCAGAGGCACTCCCGGTCAAGATCATGCGAAAAACCCAGTCTTCAACAGTTTATGAAATTGAGAACGCCTCTGCATTGTTGCAGAGCGAGTGATAGGTCACCATGGGCAGTAAAGCGCTGTGCGCGGCGGCCTATGCAAGTGGGAAGGGGGAGGCAAAGCTTAAGCAGATTAGAGGATGGCCAACATGATATGCATCGCGGCACCAAATATAGTATCCTAAATGAGATGCGCTGTCGAAAAGGAAGTCACTGCAAGACCTCGCGTATATATTTGGATACACGGAAAATGTGTTTAAGTTTGAAATATATAAGACCACAAGCATTCCACTTACTGTTTTTCGGAGTTTTATGCAGAATTATCCAGGTGTGGAACTGGCACTGACAGAGGTTTTTTTTAAAGAACTGTTTGAAAGAGCTTCGTTTTTATTAAAAATATTATATTAAAAGTAGCCATATAGGATAACGAGATCTAAATTTTTATCTGTCACGGATTGTAACTTACCTTGCCAATTTTTTGGCTTATATAATCTTCTTGAAAACGTTTACACGGTTTCTAAAAGACTCCGCTGTAACGCATAATTAGAAATTAGAACAGCGACAGTCTATCACTCTATCTTCATCTTTCTTTTGCCAATATTTTCGCAACTGATGCACTGCGCCATAATCAACACATAAAGGGATACAAAAGAGAACCAAACCCTTAATAAGATCAGAAGTGGCAAGTACTAGCGGCAAAACGGTGACGATGTTGGCGACATTCACCATCGAACCAAGCTGCAATAGGTCGTAGTCGCGTCTTGACACTTCGCAGAGGAAGAAGATTGTCCACCAGTTCTGCAGTCATGGTGGTGGAGTAGAGGTCAAAGAGTTTCGATACTGACAGGGAATCAAGAGAGGATGGATAGGAAGTGGGTTTTGGCGATGCAATGTAATGTACTGAGAGTTTGATCGATGAGTTAATTTTTCTTATGATTTTTTCGCATATACATTTTATGAAATTATGTGAATTAGTACACATTAAAATTCTTTGCTTCTGATTAGATTGATTTTAATTGCACAATGTCCATCAGCATCAACTTATGTCTACATTTTATATTTGAAAGAACTACGTTTATGAAATGACGATAAAACATGTGATAACGATGATGGTAGACGACGCGCACCTCCTTTGTGGCAAGAGGCTCAGGTTTCAAATGGTTTGGTTATTTGGTTTTAAACTGTTTGCTATGAAAGGTGATTTATTTTGACCTCCTCTTTGGTGAAAACTGAGGACTGTCACTTCCACAGTTTGAGTAATTGCGGATTATCTGATTATGTAAATACCATGTTAATATTTTTTGCGATGAAGTGTGTTGTCATGTTTATTCTCCTTTTATTTTTTTGGGTCTTTTAACGTAAAATAATGAGCGACTGCACTTGATATTGAAGAAATCTGTTATTCGTTACTTTATTACACGTGTGAATGTGTTCTAAAGGTGTTTAATGAATTCGCTATTTGTTAGAAGTTACTTACAATTCGTTAGAGGTTAAGACTGGCGAACATATGGCTTGAGCATCATCCGCGACGGTTGTGCACGTGGACATGACCAGACGGTAAAAAAGGAATCATACCAACTATAATATTATACGGATGATAGACCAGAGATGGCGAAACAAATCCCGGGGCTGATTGTGATGCTCACCGCAATCTGCTGGTTGCAACAATGAAGATCGGATTCAGTTGACTGGAGAAAACGAAGGGAACGAATGTAACTTAATTGTGGGGGAGCTGAAAGACATGATTATACTTGAATGATACGATTTGATACAAAGTTATTAGATATATTTTAAACATGTTATTATAATTATTGTGCAATAAATTAGGATCTATCCGCTTCATTGGTTTAAAGAAAATTATGCTGTTGTCGTAATTGTCATACACTTAAGTCGAAGATGATCTTTCCCTATGCCGCCTACTGTAAAGTCGAACGAAGCTTGCGGCATAAAGGTCAAATCTTTTTCTTATAACATAAAATTTAAAATTTTAAAAGGTGTCCAATATTCGTGTCTATTACAAGAGTTCAATTACAATCGCGTCAATTTCAAGCTTCTTGAACTTTGCAAGATCAATTCCTTTGTCTTTCCTAATCTAGCAATGACTATAGCATCATGTTATCTGATAACTTTTGCGGCGCTACTAATGCAAGATAAAATAATTGTAGTCCTATATTAGGGCTTTCTTTTTGACGACGCCATATAAGGCCCATATTATAGATAAGGTGAATAGCTTCGTCCTCTTCCTCGTCATCCTTTATCCACCGGCATGGTCTCTCACAAAGATATGTTTAGCAGTTCAGTGAATCACTTTTGAATCCAGTTTCTCGATCAGTTCACTCCGATAATCGTCTGGTAGTCACCACAAGTGCATAAAGCAGTCACATAAATGCCTAGATTTTAAGAGAAGATAATGGCCTGGACGCCTTCCCAGGTTTTGTTAGCCGAGTAAGTTACAGGATTATAATTCAATAGATAATTCATTTAGAGGATTTACATAGCTTTGTTTGTTTGTTTGTTTGTTTGTTTGCATACGCACTTCTTATAGCGCCCCTTCAGGCTCCCTACTCAGAGGCGCTCCCGACTACAGAGCGAACACTGCATCGGAGTTTCACGCCGAATCGCTGAGCTATTGCGAGTGTAGGACTTGCTCAAGGTCAATACGCGGCAACTTGTGGTGGATTCGAACCTGCAACCCTTCGGCTGCAAGGCGACGAACATACCCACTACACCACCGCGCCCCCACGCTCCATAGCGCCTTGTAAGGAGTCCTACTCAGAGGCGCTCGAATCGTACAATTATAATTGAAGGGCCTCGATAACGTCCAAAATCGAGAGTTTTTGCGAAAATGACTTTAAAGATTTAACACTTCAAACTGCTGTATCTAGAAAAAAGAGAAAAACTGAACGCATCGCTATCAGGTTCAAACAGCAAATAATCATAATTATTGAAAATATGACTTGGATTCTGGTTGTGCATAATTGAATTTATCTTAGGATGCGTGAGAAGAAGTTTGCGTGCATATACTAGGGCAATTAGATCAGATAATTAATTTTGTCAACATTAATGAACATAGGGTGATTTTCTATGTAATGCGCTGGGGATGTAGTGCTTGTCATATTTGATTTGAACGACGAGGCTATGAGTCATTTTCTGCTATTAGATTAATTTGACATTTCTATTGTCACAACGTTTTTTTCTGAATGAAATAGGACATAGTTTCCTTTCAGGGCAGCCGTTTATATTAATATAATTTAATTGTGAGCAGATTATTGTGTTCTTGGTAATTTTGGACATAAAGCCCTAATTTTTATTTTACCCGCTACATTATTTTAATGTCCGAAATGGATAGACAATGTGAAAGTAGGAGCAGTGGCAGAGTGATAAGCTAATGTGTTTCAATGACAGCAGTACCAGTCATTCGAACTAGTGCTAAAGGTAGAATTTTATTAAAATTTGCCTGTTTAAATATCAATTTATAGCCTGATCTAAAAGTATTTAAAGGTGTTTAAAGAAACATGTTTTTCATGAGTTTAAAAACAAACACGTTAGCGTTGAGCATCATTCCATATCTAGTATAATTATGTCTAAATACTTTCTACCAGCACGGTGATAACGTCAAAGCAAAAAATTCTGCTATGTTGCATGGAAGTGGTAGTTTATATTTTTTTCTGTGACAGCAGGTTTAATATTTGTTAGGCTTTAACAGTTACGAAACTTATACTGACGTAGTCCAGATGTTTCTTCAAATTGGGTTTGGCACCACTCTAGTATGACGACAGCAATTGCAGTAGCTGCAACAAAAGCATGGAACTCCTGCAGTCAAAATTTGTATCTAATGCGAACGATGACCGCAGTAGAAAACCATCGATCGATGCCGCTACTGTAGCTTGTTTAAACGACCATGTTTAATATCTTAGTGGATGAACACCTTTGAAATAAGTTACCAAGAATTGTCAATTATATCTAGCAAAAGTTTATCAAGAGTGAAAGATGCAAAATGCAATCAACTGAGGCTCTGCTTAGAAGCCTTTTAATCCAGTATTTGAAAAATTATAAATATTTAGTTTCGTTCAATTAATAATAAACTTTGGCTTGGATCACAAGGGCGTGGGGCGCGGTGGTGTAGTGGTGGCGTCGTTGCCTTGAAGCCGGAAGGTTCGAGGTTCGAATCCACCTCGCCGCGTAAGGACCTTGGGCAAGTCCTTCACTCACAATTGCTCAGCGCTTCGGCGTGAAACTCCGATGCAGTGTCCGCTCTGCATTCGGGAGCGTCTCTGAGTAGAAAGAGAGCTTGAAGGGGCGCTATAACAAGTGCACATACAAACAAAACAAACAAACAATGATTCACTCTGAGTTGGCGTGTGAAATGAATACTTTACTATATGCATAGGGGCACTAAGAAACACTGGGGGAGCTGAACGCATCAACTTCCCTCCCGACATTTCTCACCATTGTATAATAGGCCTACGTGAAGTTAGAAAGCGAGCAACGCTTTTGTTTCTTCTTGTAATTTTAAAATTGTGAGTAATGCACTTAAGTAAGTAAGTAAGTAAGTAAGTAAGTATATTCTTTAGTGGACCACCTGCAAACGCACTGCGAGAACATCAATCAGATAATAATTATACAACAATGAATATAACAAACTTTAAACCTGATGTCACAGAAAAATATATAAACTAACACTTCCATGCAACATAGCAGGATTGTTTGCTTGACGTTATCACCGTGCTAGTAGAAAGTATATAGACATAATTATACTAGATAGGGAACGATGCTCAACGCTATATATTATATACGTGTATATAACTGAATAAGGAATACGGGGGGTGCTATTTATCTCTGCTATCAAACCGTCTCATTACACGCCCTTGGAACACCATCATTTTAATCGATTTGCTGACATTGAACTATTTAAAATCAACAACTTTTGCATCTGTTGCCGTAGCATGTTGACGTCATACAACGAAGAGGAAGGCCACGAGACCAATGAAAAAAGGTCACAAACAATTCGTCAGCTTAGCGTAGAAATCTGCTCTTATAATGCCAGACACTTTCTTTACGCACCCGAAAAGCAGTTTAGCCAATATACATCCTCATCATCAAAACAAGTTATAGTGATGATCTCAGTGACCAATCCTGTAGTCCTATTCACAATTACTAACTGAAAAATGGCTCTAAAATATTGAAACCAGCCCAGGCCAGGATTGGTTGCAACGAGCCATGTGGAAGGTTGCAACAGTAATGGAAGTGTAATGGAAGTAAACCAAATATTCAACATTAATAAGGCTGGGTAGGAAATGCGCCTACTGACTTTAGAGTGTCTTGAATGGTAGAGTCGGGCATGCTTCTGAGTAGCCACCTTAATGACGCACTATTTAAGTTATGGAAATTAATGAATGAACATAGAACTCCGCCACTGGTTGCACTCTGCCAGTGCCAGTCCCAAGTCTGGATAAAGGAGGAGGACGTCGCTAATGGTCTTTGTTGTCACAGTTACATTGAGCTGCAACTTCAACAACCAAAGAACACACGTTCGGTTGCAGTAAACAATAGACACTTTTAATTTTGAATTGATTTTTCACATGAATATTTGGATAGATCACTACTATAATACATTAATTTTAACGTGAACAACGGAAGTCAGAAGTTCTATATTTACGGATCGTCCTCTATTTTAATTATAGTGAAGTATTATTGCGTTTACCGGGTGTGTAAGGAAAACATTATATTTCTATCGTGCTTCTATTTCAAGAATCTTCTACAAGCGTTTTGGAAGTGTGAGGTCATCAAAGGTTTGAATTTGAAAGGAGACACAACTAGACCGGAAAAGTTATTTAGCATTTGGTCTTGGTGTGAAGATTGATACAACATTTTATTTCCACTTTTGACACCTCTTAAAGCTGCATTGTTAATCTTAAAGCTGCATTGTTAATCGCCCGTACTTGTTGTCGAGCGAATTGTATTCTCATCTGTGGAATTCCCCAGGATGTTCTTCCTAAAAAATGTAACGAGCTTATTTGCATTATGGTACTATAATAATTAACCTACAATAAAACAACCGTGATATAAAACACCGATATAATATAATTTTACATATGATACCATCATTCTAGGAATAAAATGATTTTCTTTTAATGCTTCAGTGTGATTACAATTCAAATGATGAACGGATGGATGGTCAACTCTTTAAAAGAGCTCAATAAATCTGGCTTGGCATCCGCCAGCAGCTGGAAAAGCTAGAAATGCCAACCATTGCTGATACCTTTCCTGATTTTGTCTTCTCACTCAAGGTCTGTGACCTTGATGTAACTCTGGACCAAGAGCTCACTTTTTTCTCCACACATTCATTCATTCAGTCGTGCCTGTTATTATCAACTGCGTCTACTACGCACTGCTGCTCGCTCACTTACTCATACTGCTGCTGCAACCCTTGTACATTCTTTTGTTACCACCAGACTTGACTACTGCTGCTCTCTCTATGCTGGCTTACCAATTGCCCGTCTGAGTTGCCTTGATCGCGTCCTGCGCCCTGCAGTCCGCCTTATTGGCCGCACACCTAAATTCAGTCACACTCCCAGCTATATGCGTGACGTTCTCCACTGGCTTCCACTCAAGCAGCGAATTGTGTATAGGATAACCACTTTAGTCAGACATTGCATGCTAGACCTTGCTCCTGTTTACCCTTGTGAGCTTTGTAGCCCTACTCTTAGTTCTCAACATTTCCGCTCCATTCGTTCGACTGAACAAAGTCTGCTCTCAGTTACTTTTGCTCGAACGAACGAACGAACGATGCATTGAATGAATGGATGGATGAAAGAATGAGTGAATGAATGAACGAATGAATGAATGAATGAATAAACGAATGAGTGAATGGATGAATAGATGAATGAATGAATGAATGAACTAACGAATGAAATGGGTCATCCATGAATCTTCACAGTCGATCTCAATTACTGTTGAACGTGTAAGTTTACTTTAATGTCTTTTATCTATTATAATTTAATAATTTAATAATTTATTTTAAGTTACTCGATTATCTGACAGGTTTTCTCAGCGCTGAAAGAATCTCGTTGGCTATCTTTAAATAGTCAGAATAGATTGAGGGTGTCAGGGTTCCTCATTTTGGGAAAAAATGCCGAGTTCATGAAACCGGTTCTAAACCTAAAGTATGTATCGTCATCACCAAAACGGCTGCCTCGTAATGCATTGATCTGCACATCCGATGTAACCCATGGTTATACCTGAAGGCTTTTATTTTCAATGTAGCAGAATATTTTTTGCCGTGTTCCGATTAATATAGTAAATCCAACAACTGTGTGAATCGTCAATAATAGATCGACGTCACCGAAAAGCATTTGTGACAAATTGACGTGATTACACACCTCAAGAATGGTTGCAAATAATGCTAGAAATTCAGGCGTTCTCTCAACACATCAGTCTCACAACATAGCCAACACAATCGTATGGACCACGTGTTTCGAAGCAAAAACTGACGAAAATAAACGATTATAATATTATTGAGAAGACACTCAAATTCGAAACTGGCACCGTTAACCAGCTGTAGTCAAAAAACGTCTTCTATTGGGTTCATATCCGGAATATTGCCCGGCCGTGGAAGAACCTCTAAACCAACGTCATTGAATAAATTCTTTATTGAACGAATTGTTGAAGTGTGGCATCGCAATCAGGAAATCCCGCAACTTATCGCAAAGTACAATAAGACTATGCCAAAACGTATAAATGCTCTAATAGAAGCCAAAGGTTATTCAACTAAGTATTAGGGAAAATTATAAAGTTAATAATAATGAAAAAAGGTGTGTAAATGACAATTCAAGACTTTCCCTTATTTTGTATGTTTAGCGATCATATCGACCTGCCTTGACAGAGGCATGCTTTTGACTAAGCGGATAAAATTACACGCAATAATATTATATTACTGTTTTTTTTCATTTAAAAATACATTAATTCTAAGTTGGTTCTTGGTCACACCAGTCAAAGCGAAGTGGCCGAGGATGCGGTCACATAGATACTTGGGAGCTCGGCCAGAACTGTATAAGACTAGTGAATTTATGTTAGAACCTAAAGTTGAAGTCAATTAAGTTGGCTAATTATAAAATTATGCAGTAGGCAGAAGTAATGCGAAGCAATAATAGGCCTACTGCAGTGGAAAATGCGATGTTCAAACGGAAGCAGGCAGTTCAATATTTGTGAATTCATGCGCTTAACACTTGGAACAAAACGATGTATTTGCACACCTTAAAAAAATTTTAAATTCTGCTTATAAACGCAGCTTTGTGGCCACATCATAGTACCTTGCTCTTAAGTGCTGTAATATGCCGAGCAAATTTCTGTCCAGGGTAACGGCCTCTGTTGTCATAGACCCTGGTCAAATCGGATCCATCCATCCATCATAGCTTGTGTAACAAACGACTTGAACAGTTTTAGTTTCGTTCCTATTGATCTGCTGCCATCTCACAAAACATTGAATCATCCTAATATCGCTGATGCTAAAACAACCATACATTTTATGTCTATAATTAGTGTACAGTGAAAATCTTTCGTTATTAATTTTACCATGTAGACATACACATGCTTCAGCTCATCTCCATCCAATCTTACTTTCAGATCGTCATCTTCTTTATAGTAATTATCTTTGATCTTTCCAGTACTTTAACAAGCTGATCGCATATAATGATGAAGGTAATGGGCGTCGGAGTATTGCAAAAATTATTTAATGATCAGTGGCGGCGCTAGGGGGGGGCTGGGGGGGGCTAAGCCCCCCCTGAAGGCGGCTCAGCCCCCCCAAAGCAAAATGCGGAAAATTTCTATAACGGCTTATTTCTTAATAAAGATACTAGACAATGATTCAACTACATTATCAAGGCGTAGATGCTTACGTCAAACGCTGCTTTTGTTAGCGACCCGTGAAATCCGGACTGCAAAAGCGCCGGACTTTAAACACCTCTAAAACGGTGTCAACCGCTGCTTTTATAAGCGACCCGTGAAACCGAATAGTCGAACCAAGATTTTTTAAAGAAATTTTTAGAACTGCACAACTTCCATGGGCGAAGTTTGGTTGGCGATCTTGGGGGGCTAACAAAAATTTTCTCGACCAAAGCAGTTGATGACCTTTTTGGTCATCGAGTTGAAAATCTCATAAAAACATACCATTTTTCCGAATAGTGAAAGTTTCTTTAAAGTCCATTTTTTTAATTGTCCATAATTACAATTATAAATTTTAAAAGGTGTGCAATTGCAAATGTGTGCCAAAATTAAATATTCCAGTTTTCTCAAAAACCTGACGTGCTACAAGAGAAACAAAAACACCACTGCATTAAGCATTAAACGCAATTATAGTAAAAAAAGGTGTGCAATTGCAAATGTGTGGAAAATTAAATATTTCAGTTTTCTCAAAAAACTGACGTGCTACAAGAAAAAACAAAAACAACACTACAATAAGTTTTAATTGAAATTATAGTAAAAAAAGGTGTGCAATTCCAAATGTGTGCCAAAATTAAATACTTAAGTTTTCTCAAAAACCTGACGTGCTACAAGAGAAACAAAAACACCACTGCATTAAGCATTAAATGCAATTATAGTTTTAAAAAGGTGTGCAATTGCAAATGTGTGCCAAAATTAAATAATCCAGTTTTCTCAAAAACCTGACGTGCTACAAGAAAAACAAAAACACCACTGCATTAAGCATTAAATGCAATTATAGTAAAAAAAAGGTGTGCAATTGCAAATGTGTGCCAAAATTAAATATTTCAGTCTCCTCGAAAACCAGACGTGAAACAAAAAACAAAGCTCCACTGCATTCAGCATTAATTGAAATTATAGTAAAAAGGTGTGCAATTGCAAATGTGTGGAAAAATTAAATATTTAAGTTTTCTCAAAAACCTGACGTGCTACAAGAAAAACAAAAACAACACTGCATTAAGTATTAATTGCAATTATATTAAAAAAGGTGTGCAATTGCAAATGTGTGCTAAAATTAAATATTTAAGTTTTCTCAAAAACCTGACGTGCTACAAGAAAAACAAAAACACCACTGCGTTAGGCATTAATTGCAATTATAGTAAAAAAAAGGTGTGTAATTGCAAATGTGTTTCATAATTAAATATTTCAGTTTTCTCAAAAAACCTGACATGTTACAAGAGAAACAAAAACACCACTGCATTAAGCATTAAATGCAATTATAGTAAAAAAAGGTGTGCATATGGAAATGTGTGCCAAAATTAAATATTTCATTTTTCTCAAAAACCTGACGTGCTACAAGAAAAACAAAAACACCACTGCATTCAGCATTAATTGTAATTATAGTGAAAAAGGTGTGCAATTCCAAATGTGTGACAAAATTGAATATTTCAGTTTTCTCGAAAACCAGACGTGCCACTAGAAAAACAAAACACCACTGCATTCGGCATTAATTGCAATTATAGTAAAAAAAAGGTGTGCAATTGCAAAGGTGCGCCAAAATTAATTGTGCCCGATTGTCTTTAACAAATATGTCATATGAAGCTTTAAATTTCAAAGCAACGTTCACAAACTGAAGAACTTTTCTTTTTCCGCGTCCAAATATTTATACGACGTGGAGACACATGAAATAATTATGCGGAATTTGTTGAAGCGACAGCTTAAAATGTTACCGTTTCTGTGTGGATATTTATTAAAAATTTCCAAGTTCTCACTTTTGAGATCTTAAATCACGACTTTCAGCACTGAAATGATGAGCCATTTCGTTAAAACGACATCCTAAATTGCTACTACTGCAATGTGGAAATTCAAAAAATTTTCAGGACTTAACCCCTCGGAGGTGAGGTGACGAATTGCGACGCCAGAGGTGAGGTGGGGTGTGACATACCCAACACATATTTTGATTTTCAGGTCCCGATATCATATGGAAAACGTTAATTTGAGTTAATCTATTATTCTATGATCAATTATCAACTAAACAGGCGATAATCACGATCAAATATCTGTTTTCAATCCTTATTAGATGGCCAGACGGTGAACCCATCCAATGTGTACTTAGCCCATGCAAATTTGAGTCCTCATGCTCAGCATTATCAAATGCACGAAAAGTCATATTTATTTGCATAAGCTTACAACATAAAATGTTTTAGTGATCATTATAAGCCTTCTCAATGCCATGCATCAACACGGTATTGACGTTTTCAAGACACACTCGCACGCTAAACGAATGGCACATAAAATCAACACTTATAACAGTTTGCATAGCCTACGAAAAAACATAATTTCATTCAAATATGTGACAAAATAAAATAAAAGACTGTTCGTTCAAAATATCTGGAATTGTGGCAAAGTGTCCTTATATATTTCATATCCACAAAGGTAGAAACAATTTGAGCTGGCTCCACGTTTTCCGCTAAAAGTTTAAAGTGGAAAACCTCTGGGGTGTGTCATACCCCACCTCACGTCCGACGGGTTAAACGTTCACAAACAGCTAGCAAACAAGAGCCTGTAACGTGCTCTAGTCAATGTCAACAGGCAAAAAGCGTCGGTTTCTGGGGCTCCGCCCCAGGCCCCGCTGGGGGAGCTTACCACGCTCCCCCAGACCCCCCGGTCGGTATATGTTTCGCTCATGCATTCGGCGATTGCATTATGACCGCACTGTGAAGAAAATGTTCTAGTTGCGTCACTGGGAGGGAGGAAGGGCTTGGGGCTTCAGCCCCCCCAAACCTGAAATCCTGGCGCCGCCACTGTTAATGATAATTGAACAATATTTCAGATCAATTTCTCCCATAACCGTGAGATATTGAAAAGCGAAGGAAATGGAGTGAGGTATTTACACACCTCAGAAACAATTAAAATAAACATTATAAATAGCTCATAGACCTTCGAGAGTTTAGTGCGAAAGTTGTCTCGAAGCAACAGTTGTAATAATAAAAAAAATATTCGTTTTATTGACTTCTCGCTGACATTCCGCAGCCAGTTACATCGGTTATAATAAATGATATAATAAATAATAAATGATAAGGAAAATCATAATTCAATCAAATGGGTGGAAGTAAAAAAGACGGGCAATGGTCGAGGTTTATTTCTCAAACCTCAGTTGCCTATTATATTATAATAATCCTACGTATCACACATCAAATTAAAAAAGTGCTGTATTACGCCAATTTTTCAACGAAAACGGCATTTGTTGCCATAAGCCTTCGTGAAATCTGGATCCACCCATCACATCGAATTGCTGCTGTGGTTTCACGCTGCATCCTTGGATGCGCTCTATCTTACAAACGCGATCCCTGTCTCTGACGTTGAAGCGCGTCGGGCTCTTCGCTCTGCGCTGAAGGGTCAACTACTACAAGTTCCACGGACTCGGTTTTTTTCGTTTATCATTCGTATCTCATTCAAATCAATGATGAATCTTCGATTTCCTTTACCTTTTCGTTACGGAACCCGTCGCGGCGACGGGTTTACAAACCCATCTGCTGTACGGAACCCGTCGCGGCGACGGGTTTATACCCTTTACATTATACATTATGCTGCATGGGCATACATACATACATACAAACATACATACATACAAACATACAAACATACAAACATACATACAAACATACATACATAAATACATACATACATACATACATACATACATACATACATACATATATACATACATGTCATACATACATACATACTAGGGTGGCCCACAATTAAAAAGTTTGGAAATTCAATTCTCCACAAGGCTGCTCTTGTTCCATATGCTATTAGTGATTTATTTGCCAAGTTTGAACAAAATTGAACAATGTTTACTGGTACCAATTTTCTGCAACATTTTAATTAGGCATCGAAAAATTTAAAAAAAATCGCTTTTCGACAGTACTACTCCAAGGAGCCGTGCAATTATCATCACAAATGTGTCTATTAAATCAGTCTATTAAAGCTATTATGGCAATGTAGAATCAATTACAGTCTTACATAAATTGTAATATGATTTATAACATGAAGCATTTTAGATGTTCTCAATCGTTCTTAAAACTTTAGATTTAACCTTGATAGGCAGACTTTGGCTAATTCTTGACTCTGAGTAATAAGAAGATCGAACAGTTTTAAAGATTATCCTTG
Organism: Lumbricus terrestris; assembly: GCA_949752735.1. Classification (NCBI taxonomy): domain Eukaryota; kingdom Metazoa; phylum Annelida; class Clitellata; order Crassiclitellata; family Lumbricidae; genus Lumbricus; species Lumbricus terrestris. The sequence goes on from OX457049.1 coordinate 18,009,776, forward strand.
AGTCATACACCTCCATTAGAATGTGGTGTATGGTTGAAGGATTTCCTGTCCTGGCATTTCACGATAGCCCCAAACTAGACCTATGTCACAACACATGGCTCCTGGAGAATGGCCAAGATGTGATAAAACTCATATTTTTTCCAATTTTGTGGTATGAAAATTAATTGTAAATAATTACCGTTTTAATTACATTAAAACAATAATTTGTAAACAATTTAGTTTTAAAAGATATTTAGATATTTTTAGCAAAGATAATAGACTATAAGGTCTTTGTTTTTAGTGGTTATTGTTTTAATAATTACACGACTTTTCCTAAAGTTTGCAATATTCCCAGCATCAATAGTCAAACTTGGCATACGTCTAGCATGGCTGTATGGCAATGAGGTAGGCCTGTGATTTAAACAAGCCTGATTGTCATCTAGCCTATTATGCAGGCTGTTTATCTTTTTTTAATTAAACTCAATTCTGAACATGGTTACTAAAGAATTTTGCATTCCAATAATTATGCAAACTTTAGATGCATTTTTCTCAGATTTAAAATTTGAACAGCTGAATCATATTTTGACTCAACCTAGAGACAGAAAAATGATAGTGCAATAAAGTTTGTCATTTTAAAGCAGAGACTTACTTTAAAACTGTGTAAGACACAAAAATTTGCACAAAAATCAATTTAAGCCTGGTTTGAGTCAGATGGTAATTACTACCATGCAGATCCCTGAGGAACTTTTTTAAGTCTTTCGGGTAGATATTTTCAAACATCAAAGTAAATTCCGTAGGCTACTTTAAAATGTGATGACCTGTTTCTTTCATTAAAAATTGCCACTAACATGATCAATTTCATACTTTTAAAGGTGATGACCTCTTTCGTACATCAATGCTCCGCTGCCAGGAAATGTTTCATTTCAACAATATCTCTGTGTCAGCAAGACCTGTCAAATCTTTCAGGAGGGATGGAAATGTTACATATATAGTTTTTCTTGGGGTCAACATTACGTAGGCCATATGTCCATGTAAACAACAGCTCTTGATTTTCTCTGTGGGAATGTCATTCGGAGATGCTTCAAAGATTAAAAACTGATTACCTAGGTAGCACCCATTATTACTTTCATGACCTAACCAATTGTTAGTCCATTATCTTAATGAAATATTAAATTCTTCAGGATTCCGCCCATGTCTTGTGACTGTCTAGAAAGAATGATCTTTAGCAGCCATAAGAGCCAACCATATTGGGAACTTCTGGATGATACCATGGGTAGCTACAGCTTCTGTCATATAGTATGAGCCATTATTACACAGAGTCAAAAGACCAGCATTAATCTTATATCATATGCAAGAAATGCTTAACAAAATACTGCAAAATACTTGATTTATATAAATCAGCAGTATACAGAGCATTTAGAAGTGAACAATCCAATTATATTTGAAGCAAATTGGGAGTAAAAAACCTTTAGTTTATTAGCTGACAGGAAAATTTTTGAAATTGCCTCCAATTCAGCAACTGTTTTCTAACACAAAAAACTTGAAACAAGCTTATATTTGTGTATAATCTTATAATTCTTTATTTATTTAAATACAGATAACATCTTGATTATGATTTAGAAGGTTAGTAACTTGGAGTACATGAATGCTGCTGTCAATTTATAATGTAGCTGCTAAAATTTCGTATTCACATTTTACGTGAGTCCTATATAAAAGTTCTCGAAAATTGGTACCTCTAAACATGCTCAGATCTCTTCAATTTTTTCAACACAGAGTCTTCTAGTCAAGTGGAACAAGGGTAGCCTTGTGGAGCAGCATATTTTGAAAATAATATTTTTCCCATGTAAGTTTGGGCCACACTAATACATACATACATACATACATACATACATACGGACATACATACGGACATACATACGGACATACATACGGACATACATACGGACATTATTACGGACATACATACGGACATACATACATACATACATACATACATACATACATACATGCATACATACATACATACATACATACATACATACATACATACATACATACATACATACATACATACGGACATACATACGGACATACATACGGACACACATACGGACATACATACGGACATACATACGGACATACATACGGACATACATTCGGACATACATTCGGACATACATACATACGGACAAACATACATACGGACATACATACCTACATACGGACATACATACATACGGACATACATACATACGGACATACACACATACGGACATACATACATACGGACATACATACAAACGGACATACATACATACATACGCACATACATACATACATACGGACATACATACATACATACGGACATACATACATACGGACATACATACCATAGGAAAAACTCATTGAAAGGGTAAAAAACACTAATTCCAACTTTGTTTGACTGACTAGCTAAAATAACATAATCCTCACTCTGTTCACATAATGTCATATTTCCCCTAGAATTTCTCCGTACGGTGCCTGGGGTTGGGTGACGTAACGAAAGGGTTAATGTCTCTTAAAAATTGTTTTTTGCTCGGCTGATTTGAATTTTTTGTCGAGATCTAGCGCATATTAATTGTTCGTTAGACTGGGATCGCTCATGCGTTGGCATCGAGAACTGGCCTTTGTCGAATTGCTGTAATGAATCTGCATAACTAAATAGAATTTCACTAAAACATTTCGCCTCGTAGGGACCTTGTAATTGTAATTGTAATTGTAATCGTACATTTATATAGCGCCCATTCAAGAGAACTCCTCAGAGGCGCTCCCGACCTGACACCAAACAAAGAGGATGGGTTTCAAACGCTTGCAGAAAAGGGGCAAAGAAAGACAAAGAAGTTCATTGCGGAGACTGATAGATAACTTATTCCAGAAAGACGGACCGACTATGGCAAAGCTTCTGTGCAGCACTGTGGAAGATCGAGCCATAGGGACAACCAGGTCACCGTGTGTAGCAGAGCGAAGGAATCTACGACCTGTAGTGGATAGAATAGGTACACAGAGTTCCATAAGATAGGTCGGAGCTTGGCCTGCTAGGCAATTACGCATGAACATTAGAATCTTAAATTCAATAAGTTTTTGCATATACAACCAGTGCTTTTCCCCCGTATAAGAAAAGCCCGCAACCACGGCAGTGGGCGGCCAATGACACCAAACGACGTTTCAAGGCGCTCTAGGACCTTGGGCAATTCTTCACTCGCAATCGCTCAGCACTTCGGCGTGAAACTCCGAGTCAGTGTCCGCGCTATTTTCGGTAGCGATTCTGAGTAGAAACATTGAAACATAACATGTGCACATACGAATTTTTTTTTCTCCTGAATGCTCATTTGCGTTCTCATTGCTTCCCGCATTATCACTCGCAATGGTTTTGTTTATAACACGGCTTTTGTTAACCAATTTAAACGAATTGAGATGAAAGGAAATGAACATTCATCACTCAACTAATTTAAACTAACTGGATCGACACTTTTGCAGTGAAGACGAAACCCAATGCAAGATAATTTCTAGTCTAACAAAATGTCGAATTCCTTAGACACCTTTAAAACAAGATCAAACACGTAATAAAATGACGAATCGACTTTTGAAATATATTACAAATGTATATGTATATGTATATGTATAAATATATGTATATGTATATGTATATGTATATGTATAAATATATTACAAATGTATATGTATATGATGATCATTTGAACCCAATATTTTTGCTCCAAACCTTATTGAGTTACTCAATCGACGGAGGTTTAGGGGAACCTCTCCGCACTCATTCTGAAGGGCAATTACAGGTGTGCCTTTAGCTGTTCCACAAGCCAACCTCAAAGCCTCAGATTGTACATTTTGCAGCCTTTTCAATTGTGTAGCACTAGCGGTAGCATATGCCACGTCTCCATAATCAAGAACTGACCTTACAAGACTTAGTGCTCTATAAATTGAAAGAATAATACATAATAATACACAAGTGTACATAATGACAATACATATGTGTGCACATGTGTACATGTGCTCATTTGTATATAAAGAATTATAGGCATATGTAATTATGGTGACATATATATATATATATATATATATATATATATATATATATATATATATATATACGGCCATTCGGTGAACACTATCGTCATGAAAGGTGGTTAGTCAAATTCAGGAAGAAAAGAAAAGAACAAAAAGGAAAGAAACAAAGAAAAAGAAAGTACAAACAGAAACTGCTGAACAGTTAGATAGTTACAAAAGTGAGCTGCAATACATCAAACTTTAAAGACGTCAACAACCTTTGTAGTTATATGATGTCGTTAAACTGTTGAATAATAAAATTATGAAATATATTTATTGGGTTCAACTCGTAATTATGCAAATCACTTCGAAGACTAAAGGAAACAATAACAGTGGAATAAGAACTGATAACCTAAATAATGGCAAGAACATCGTCGTTTGAGTACAATGATGTTGAAATCCGCAGAGTTCATTACACACATTCGGTTCTAGGACGATTGATCACCGGACAATTTATCACTGCGGACGTTTTATTCAACTTCTAGTCGCATGTTCCGCAAAAACAGGAGAGCAACTCTGATAATTCAATCAAAATGAAGCAAAACAACGAAGCGTCTTTCTGGTAAATGGATTTACACGCCTTGCTATGCAACGAAATCTTCCCAAACATCAATTTGATTTATCTGTGATTATTATTTATTATGTCGAATGTTAAGGTAAATGACAAAATTAATAGACGTTTCTTTTTTACTTAGACATGCATATTGGATGGAACGTTCCATCCACAGAAATATGTTTGGCATATTACAGCACTGCGCATTTTACTTATTCAACCTT